>VYZM01000285.1:47992-130457 GCA_013398915.1 Dromas ardeola | reverse complement strand
GGGGGGGTGGGGGGGAAATGTAGGAGATTCTCACATAACGTCGAGATTCCCACGATGCCCAGAACAAGAGGACTTTCAGCAAAGACACTGAACGCTGCCAGGATCTCAACAGCCCAGCGAGAGGCAAAACCACAGAGAATTAGAACAAACTTCGGTGTCGTTTATCATTACAGCCCTGGAGCAACTACTACGGGATCCCCTGGAAGGCAAATGCTTTAAAGGCAATACTTTTCAAAGGCGTTATGCTTTCATGCTGTCTCCTGCCTGTCCCTTCAGAAGCTGCATAAATGATTAAACCAGATTCCTGAAAAGGTGAGTCAGGCTCACAGGACTGCAGATGAATGTTATGGGGGAAGCACCACCATTTTTTATTTTTTTTTTCCTCCTTTCGTGCCTCCTCACCAATGAGGTCCTGCGTTGTTTTGCCGACGAAGAGCACAACACGAGGGAAGGAAAAGGCAGCAGTAGCGGCAGGCGATGGCTCAGCGCTCTGGCATCTCCTCACAGATTGCATTTAGGAATGTTTTAGGCCAACACAGTGACACAGATCTCAAAGTACCTGACCTATTTCCCCTTGGGCCCATCATCAGAATCGCCTTAAGGACCAATGAAGATGTTTAACCTGAATAGCTTTGGCAATACCCGCAAAACACCTGATCTTAAGTGGGTCGCATCTTCAGCGGGGATATGGAATGGGTCCATATCAGGACCTCCAATCCAGTTGCCCCAATGCCAACAGAAAGTGGGATTTATTTGCCATCGCAATAAACCAATCCCACCTGAGAAACCAAGACACAGCCAAAGAAGTCATCTCACACCCAGCAAAGCTCCTGCCCTGCACGAACCAAGAGGGGAAGGCAGCAATTCCCCAAACCAGTCCCACCCTTGGCTACATTCCCAGGAGGGGACACAAAGCTCAAACCTAATTCATTGAGATGGGAAAGTGAGACAAAAAGAGGGAAAGCAGGCGAGTGAAAAAGTGGAAAACGTAGTATTTTGCATTTCCACCCATGCTGCTGACATAATCCTCTGTTGCAACCAGCAAAGCGACTCAGGGACCATTCAAGTCTGCTGGTCCTCAGAACTCAGAAGTGGCAACTTTCCCCCACAACCCTTCCCCTCAGAGAGATTTGTTTGAATATGGCAAGAATCAGAAATAAGCTGAAGGGACACAGTGTTCATGCCCAATCACCGCTTGTAGCATCTTTAGAAGCTGTGATTTTCCTCTGCAGCCATCAGGAGTTGGAGCCTTTAACAAGAGATGAGATTTCGATGTGCTTACCCAATTCCAAGAACTAGGACTTTTAAAAAAAAAAAAAACAAAAAAACAAAACCAAAAACCAAACCCAAGTACAACGCAGAACAAATGGGATGAGACAGAGCTAAAAATCATGAAAGTTCGCAACACTGGTGTTGAAAGAGGAGCCCTTTGTATGTTAATGATCTTTCCCCTTCTGTGCCCAACTGCTAAAGGGCGATTCGAGCGCTCCCTGTGCTGAGAAGATGGGAAATTAAACATGTCCACGGACAGCCACATACTCTGGCACGTTGTTAAAACCTGCCCCACCCCAGGAGGCCACCACAAGGGAGCTGCGCTGCTCCAAGCCTCCTTCCTCTCCCCAGTCCCAAAAAGGAGAGGAAACAGCTATTTTGCAGCTCTTTCTAGATGCCTGCGACCCCAGAAGGGCTCCGAGATGCTTAGGGAGGGAAAGGCTTGGGGTTGCACATAGGTTGTGCGCAATAAGGACTCCAAAGCAGTGTCACACATGGAGACTGAAGTTGTGGTGTTGTCACTTGTCCTGGGTGTCTCCTGCCCTTCACTAATAAGACAGATACACACCAATCCCACCCTGGTAATTCCTCGTCATTCGGAGTTAGCGGTTTTGCTCTGCTTTGCTGCTCAAAAGCACCGCTGCAGCAAAGCCCAGAGCATTTTGCTCATGGTTAAAAAAAACCCACCCCAAACCAGGCTGGTGTATTTGTTCCCCGCTACCCGCTATCCCAATGATCCCATGCCCTTGGAGGCGGGGACAGATTCAAATCCATGTGGCTTCCAAGACAAGGGTCATCCCCCGCGGTGGGTCACGTGCTGGTGCTTCTCGCTGACAGATCACCTACTTTTTCCTCTGCTCCTGTGGATTTTGGTGTCAAGCAAGACCAGGCTCCCTCCACAACACATGAGCAACCTGCCTGGAGGAGGGCTGGGAAGCCAGAGACCTGCATGTTACTGCCAGCTCCCCCACGTTGTGCAATCTTGTGCAAGACGCTTCTTATTCCTCAGTTTCCTTTTCTTCAACGCATACGGACGCGTGGGGCTCCTTCCCCTGCTCTGCACCGCGGTGGCACCTCGAGAGGCCAGGACTCAGGAGAGCTTTTAATGGCAAGTCTGTCTCCGCTCACCATGGGCTGCCATCATCTCCAGTGAGTTATTCCTGCGCTTACTCCGGTGCCAGTGAAATCGTAATCAGTCCCTATGATAAAATACCTGGGACTCCACACCCAGAGGAGCCACAGCAAGGCAGTGCCATGTAAGCAGCAGCTGGCACATTAACGTGGGCTCCGGAGACACCAGCGGTGCATTCCTTCCCTTTGCCCACTGCAATCAGCCAGGAGCCAGCATAAACTCCAGCTCTAAACCTGCTTTTAATTTGCACGGCAGGCCCGGGAACGAACCCCTTTCCTCTGGGCTTGTTCGTCAGAGCCCATACCGTTCGTCGGGTGGTTTCTCCCCACCTCTGTAATTTTAGTGGGGACCAAACAGTCAAAATGAGACTCCAGGCTTTTCAAACCACAAGCCCTACAGTAAATAAGGGTTAAAGGCATTTCCAGGCATGTCTATCAATTTTCTGGTGACTGTTTCATCCTAGATTTTTTTTTTCTGTCAGACGAGATCTCTGCCCAGCTTCAAATACACAAATAGGTCCCCGTGCAAATTTTTCCGCAGGCTTTCAGCATCAACTTTTGCACATTCTTAAAGCTCTCTGTTAAGCTGGGAGTTGGAAGAAGCAGCGATACAACAGAGCTGATTTTGAAATAAGTGACTCTGAGTTGCGTTTTACAGTGTTGGATTATTATGAAGAAGAAACTAACACCCCAGGACTGATCCTTTGGGATGTTTCACGTGCATTACTGGGGCAGTGAAGCATCATCCAAGCTTCTTTCAATCTTGGCAGTATAATTTTGGCTTATTTGATGGTAGAGAGCAAAACTCCTTCCCCCTGAAGTCAAGCTATTTGCAGAAGCCACATCTGCTAAGTGCCATTGGCTGTAGAGAAGACCAGCAGCAAAGCTGGAAATAAAACCCAGCAGTCCTGAGCCCTTGGGCTCCGTCTTATCCATAGCATTTAGCTTTCTAAATGTTTATGTTCAATAAACTCTTTCTGGAATTATTCAACATAATAATTATTGGTAGATAATTACATGTAACATTATACAAGTAATAATAATCACAGATACAAAATCATTTTAAAATAACGTCAGGTCATGACACCACCCAAAGAAAAAGAAATCCTCTCCCAGTTTACAAAGCACATGTTCTTCCACCTGGGGCAGCCACAGCCAAATCTTAGTTACCTGCAGCACACAGGTCTCTCTGCAAAACATTCTGACAACATTGCAATATTATACACCGCCGAGGACCACTTGCATCCCCTCTTCACATAGAGGATCACCCAGTGATGGCAGCAAGAGAGAAAAGCGACCTTATGCTCATCTCTCGGGGAACACAGGGACAACAGAGGGTCCATAGAGGCTCTGCTACAAGCCCCCTGACGTAAGTTCATCTGCATTAGAGTTTCTCAAACTCCTAAAAGAAAGGGATATCCACTCATTTGCCTCACTTGTCTCTTCAGTGTGAGGTCTCCAATGCCAAGCCCACCTCCTGAGGGATGTTAGCTGGTAACCTTTGCTTGTCCCTCTGCAAACCCTGGTCAGATTTAGCCTATGGGTGAGGCTCAGCACCACAGGACCTAAAATGAGAAAACCTGCATTGGAGTCTGCTCTCACTAAACTGCCTGTGCTGAGCACCATTTCTGAAGGCAGAAGGGGAAGGGAGGAACGAGTGACAGGCAAGAAGGGGAGAAATGAGCCTCTGATTAGATGCAAGACAAGTCTACACCACACAACAAGCCCCAAGCTAGCTCCAAGGAGGCTGGTACATCCACAGCCCACACATGGAGGCACAAGTTCCTCATGCTCAAGGTCAAACACCCCTCTCCCAAAAAACATGCAAAAATGAGGGGCCATGAGTGAACGCAATTACTGGGATCCTGAAAGGACCAGAGGACAACGGGGTGGCTGAGCGATTGGGCATGGTGGTTGAAGCTACACCGGGACACAGGACCACACCAAGGCAGCTCCCAGACCTGGGGGAACTTGAGATATCGGCAGAAAGTACTGATGCATGGGGTGGGCCTGTGTCACAAGGCAAGGCAGGTGAATAAAGAACCAGCGGAACCCTTTCCAGTGGGCCAAAAAAACCCCAAGAGACATTAAAGCCTACTGGAAGAACCACTGGTGCCCTAATTACTCTTCCTGGCAACCCAGGGGCCTTGTGAGGCCACAGCCAGCATTTGGCTCTGCACAGCACAAGGGAGTCAGAGGAGAGGATGCCCAAGGTGACACTATGGTGCCCTTGCTGACAGGAGAAGGCTGATGAGAGGTGGTCACTCCTGCAGACGCTGGGTTTGTAGGTGGTCTGGAGCTGACCTCCCCCGGGATGAATAGCCTGCCTGTTCTTGAGATCAAGAAATGCAACAAAATGAAAAAGCTCCTTGTGATTATCTGAGCAGGACAAAGACATCCGACAAAGTGCAATGGGAGCCATAGGCACTGGGATGCTCCCAGCAGCGGGTCCTAGCAGGGAGAGAGGAGTCACCCATCCAACTGCTCTTGACAAGGACACAGTACCAAGCGGAGGGGACCCAACAGAAAGCCTGGCTGGGAACTGAGAGGAGGCTCTTTGCCTTGAAGAATCACTGAGTCCTATTGACACAGACATTCAGGACTCTCTGGGGAATCCTTTGATGTGAGTCAATGACCCCCGGAGGTCTGCCCCCTTCCAGTTCTGCTTGATTCAGCATGACCTTTAATAAAGAACAAGGATCCCCTGAGACAAGCCTCGGCCTTGTAAGCCAGGAGCAAGGATAGAGTAACTGGCATTGCATGCAACAGCAGATAGACAGCAGCTCCGCACGGCTGGGTGACATGCAGCTGCTGCTCCCAGAAGGATCAGCCAAAATGTTGTCCATGGTCGGACCACCACCAGGCAAGCGATGTAGCCTCCAGGCAGCAGGGTAGCCTCACTGCACAAGAAATCACTCAGCCTGAGCAAAGCTCCTGCCTGCAGACCCACAAGCCATGAAAAGGGCTCCCATTGAGAAAACTCGGCTGCCCTCGCTCCATCCTCTCGCCAAACCCAGGAGTAAGCACTCCATGGAGCTTCCAGGTCGCGAGGATAAACCCGAAACCCAAACTGCAGCGGCACAAGTCATCAGGCAGTTCTCAAACTGGTGTGTCAGCACCAAGCGAGCTAAAAGGTGCCGCTGGTGCGAACACAGGCTTTGCTGCCCTGGTAGCATTGGCAGGGCCTCTGGCTGACAGAAGGCTTCCAGCAAAGGGCAGAGCATTCATTCCTCCACGGCTGTGCCCAACAGATCGCGGTGCCCACGTGACGTCAAGCTGTGTCAGCAGAAGCGTGTTGCGGCGTGAGACGACATTGCGATGTCCTCCATGACATCACCCCGGGATGAGGGCTTGTGGCCGAGCCCACGGAGCAGGTCGTGCTGTAAATTACAGGGATTACAACACACCCACCAGAACTGGCCCGCGCAGCCCCTAGCCAGGGTCACCCTGGCATGCCCAGGGAAACGAGAGCAGCAGCAACAGGACAGCTCTGCTCAAAATCCTCCAAGAGCCAGCATCCTCCACCTCCAAGACTGGCTGTTTCCTTGGGCAGTTAAACGTCCGCTACTGAAAGCTGACTTCACTGGTCCACTCCCAATTAACCCTTCCCACCCACACTCAGCTCAGTAGCTTTCGTTCCTCCTTCAAATCAACAGGGGGTCTCAGACCATGGTGGTGCCCCTGTCAGAGGCAGCACTGGAGAGACAAGATGAAAGAGGGTAAATTCCCTTCAACAAAATTCCACGGACTGGGGCCTCCCCCAAGGGCTTTTTTAATGGCCTGGATTTAGTCTTTTGTGCTGGTGGTGGGTTTGATTTTTTTTTTTCATTGCAATATACATCCTTGAAGATAAACAGGCTGATAACGTGTTTGATGGCCACGTGAGGGATGGAGGAAGCCTCATCTACAAGCTCATTAAAGCTGCATTTAAAAAAAAAAAGGGGGGGGGATTCTCTAAGATGTTCTGTTGGGTTCTGAGCAAAGCAGTGGAGCGTGTGGGAAATATCCTCGGGACACCACTCAAAAGGCAATGATTGACCAAAAGGCCAGAGATGCAGAACTGCTACCACATCTGAACCGAGACTCCACCACCCCTGCCAGCCCCAAGGAAATCATTCTTGCTTGCACCGGGGCCCTGCTCCTCTGGCAGCACACACTTGGATAAGTCCAATAGCTCTCATGCCGCTATACATTTCGCAGAGGTAAATTCTCCTTTGTCTCCAGAGGACTTTCTTGACTTATAGACGTTGATCCTTGGGCAACGGAGGTCGGGAAAGGTCAGCAAGGTGGGCACGGGGCTTGGAGGGTTTGATTGCAAACTGGAACAAGGATCCCATTCCCCAAGGAGCTATTCCACTCTCTTTAAGGTCAGTGACTCTCTATAGGAGCGTGCAGTTGCAGGCACAAGGTGGGGGATGTCAGGGCATTATGCTGGCGTCTGTCAGCGGGGTACAAGCATCCCTCACTTTGACTAGTAGTTTGCCTCAAAGAGCAGAGAAAACCCTGCAAAGGGCATTTTAGGATAAAGTACCAGGCTAAGACACACTGCAGCATCTCTCCAATAGAAACAAGTCCCAAAACCTATGGCTACAAATTCCCAAATAACATCATTTCCCCTTTCTGTGTCACTTTGCTGCTACTGGCTGCAAAATGCTCCATAAACCCAAGCAGAAACAGCTTCACAGCCCGCATGGAGACAAACTGATGTGTTACGTTCTCAGCATGGGAGAGAGTATCAACAGGCAGTGGAGAACAAGCCTGTTTAGGGACATGACTTGTAAACTTGGAACAGGGGAGAAGCAAGGAATAAACAAGATCCATACCCTTCCCTTAAACAATTAGTGATGTGTATTTAATGGGCCTTGGAAGGGCTGACACAGCTGTGGTCTAGATGAGATTCCTCAGAGCACACCTGCACGCAGGAGAGCTTCAAAGACCAATCACAACTCTAACAGTACTGCAAGGACTTAGATATTGCAGTGATGGATACCTTAAGCAAATACATTAGCAGAACAACTTGGCAGACAGGTGAAAATCTAGAACTCTGTTCTCCTAATCCTCAGGATCTTCAAGGGGAAGAACCGAGCAGGACACCTGCCCTACTTCATGGAGAGGAGAGGCCTCTGAGGTTTAGCTTTCCACATACTTAAGCACATAGAAGCTACACGACATGTAAAAAACCAAACAACGGGACGCTGATACCAGTAGAGTCTCTGGGTCCCAGCTGAGGACTTGTACGGGAAGGACATTGGGTAGAACTTCGCAGTGAAGGATGACAGACAAAAGCCTGTTTTAGAGATGGAGAGCTGAGGCTTAGAGGCAAAAGGAGCTCACAAGGTCACAACACACTTTAGATCCTGGCATTAAAGTGGGGCCCATCCCCAGTGCCTGGAGCCTCACACTGTCAGCTGGGCTGGTCGCCCCAGCCCCAGCTTTGCCCACCAACTGGTTTCCTCTGGGGCTGTGTGGGGACCCGGGGGCCAGTGGGATGTTGCCATCACAAGAAAGGTAGAACTGAAGCTTGGGTGACTAAGCTGGGGAAACATCTACTTGGTCAGACTTTCCAAAACTCCTGGGCTAGGACTCTCATCGGGGAAGAAGGCAGACGTTGGGTTTGTCTGCTTTATGGACAACTACTGCTATTAAAGCACAGTACTCCCAGGTTAACCATCCTTGTTTTGACTCCAAGCCTTCCAAGGGGACCTCATCAGAACAATCAACATGAAACCCAAACCTCAAGTGTTATTCTTTTTAATTTAACAGATTCATGCTTTAGTATGCTACAGCTTTCCAGCCTTTCAGGACAGAACCAGAACAGAACGAGGACCGGGGCCCCTTCCCGTAAACATAAATCTCCAGCTGGGAAACCTCCTCTAGACCCAGAAAACAGAGGGAGGAGGACTGGATCCCTGCTTATCACTGGCTTTCCATTAAAGATGCCCCATCCAACAGCTGCTCCCATACCCACCACCGCCCCAGCACAAGGCAAATACGAGATACCAGCATCGCCCGGATATTGTTATAGCCAGAAAGAAGGAGGCAGGCAGGGGAAGGGTTAAGAAACAGATCAGTGCCTGTCATCAACAACCCTGGATTCGCCCCAAGTCTCCGGTGTTGGTACCTGGGCGCCTACCTCTGTCTCTGAGGTGGAGTCCTTCTAACCACAGGGCAGCCTCGCCTGCATTCCTGCTCCCTGAGTGACAGCTCGGGAGAAGCTCGCTCCAGCCTAAGCCTTGGCAGGAGAAAAGATGCCTCCTGCAGGGCCAAGTCAGACTCGCCCTGGAAATCTCCTTACTTAGTAGAAACAGGTTAAGGAGCCAGGAGCCAAGGGCTTGGCACCAGCGGGTGTTTTGCTGGAGATGTTTAGGAGTGCATTGAAATTGCCAGCTTGCATCTCCTTAGATGTCTGAGCAATATCCTAGCACAGAATTAGGCAGGTAATAAGGGCTTGAAAGCAGGAACAACCACAGCTGGATTAAGATATAGGCACCCTAGGCCTTTGCTCAGTTCCCTGGCTCACAGAGACTTGGGATGACATCAGTCTTCGCTTTCGCTTAGTAAAAGCGTTTTTGGCACTGTTTGCAAAGAGAAGCTGGAAGGAGAACTGTGTGCGAGCCGCTGCTCCAGTGACACTCGCCCAAGTTCAAAGACAGGGTCCAGCAGAGGGAAGAGCAGCAGCAGCTGGTATTGCTAGAGCCAGGAGAAAGACTCATGGGCACAGGGCCATGACCCCCTTGTTATGAAGGTGGCTTGGCTGGCACAGGCATCAGAAGAGCTGCTGCTACCACGTGGAGGCACCACACTGGTGGGTGGTAGCTCTGGGGCAACCACAGGCAGTCTCAAGGGTACCAGATGGTTTCCATCAGCCCTGGGAATGGCCAGAGATGTACAGGGCTGGACTTCATCCAGGTCTCTGCCCTCACCTTTCATCTGCTTATTCATCAAAACCATGAGGCTGGCCCTGAAGTTTCCTTGGGGAAGTGAGTGTCCACTCCCATCAGATGGAGCCAAACATTGACTTCAGGGGAAGGTCCAGAGAAGGAGGGCTCATCAGCTGCTGGGTTTGCAGCCTACAAACCAACTGAGCACACACAGCCAGGTTTTTAGACAACCTGTACCATTACACAGCTACCTGCTGCTTATCCCCATAGAGCAGGACAAGGACGCTGGCGTTTCACAGCCCTGGCCTGCCCAGCAGCATTTCCCCAGTTCGGGGGCTGCTGGACTTACCTTTACCCAGCAAAACCCACCCTGTCACACAAATGAGAACAAGAGAAGCTTTACCTCACCTGGCTCTGTTGTCCCTCATGCAGGTGGGTCATTCCCTGCCAAAAGCCTGGCTGAGCACCATCATCTCACCCAGATAAGTCCAAAGAGTCAAGGTTCAGGCTGTGCCCCCTGCCTCTCCAGCAGGTCTCTGCAGCACCCAGCTCTTGCAGAGCCCTCCTCCCAAGCACCCACACTCAGTCCATCCCAGCTGTGAACACAGACCATGCTCAGGGCACCTTATTCATCTGCCCCAGCTCACGTGAAGCTCGTTGATGATATTAAGGGTCCCAAGTGAAAATCACTGCATTTAAGGGCATGGGTAGATGCTGGCACATGGTCTTGTTAGTGTGGCTTAATGAGTTACTGAACACCAGCTGAACCATGGTAGCTCAGTTCATTAAAATGCAAAATAGGAACAACTGCAGTAATTTGATCACTTGTAATCCTCCACACATTGTCTTAAACATCTTTTGATTCACTTTCCACTGTACATAATGTAGTGAAACTGCTGCCAGTTTTTGCAAAGTGCTTTGATTTATACGGATGACGAGCATAAGTCCAGAGCATATTTCCTCTTCTTGCCTTTTGTCTCTTCTATTTAAACTCGTAAGATATTCAGAGTCAGAACAGAATAGACACTCCTAATCTGATTTAGTCCTCCAAACTATCTTTTTCATAAGTACTTCCATCCCAGAAATTGTTTCTTCTTTGTCTCACCCCAACAGCAGCTGAAGCATCTCTAGAGGAACACAGATCTTGTCTGTGGAGCAGGAGTTTACTCAGATCTTTGCAACTACTCCCATGGGAGCTGCATGACTATGGTGCCAAACTCTTTAACTGTGTTGCAATATAACTCCACTAGCCCCACTGACATTACTCCTCCTTGTTACTGAGCATCATTCCTTGGGAAGGAGATGCCAGGGAGGAGCAAGAGCAGGGCTGCTCCAAGAGCGATGTCAAACCAAAGGTGACCACACCAGGGTCCATCAGCAGTCCTGAAAGAGGCAAAGCAATCAGTCATGTCCCAGGTCCACCCAGAGCATCCAGTCAGGAGCAGCAGGAAATAGAGACAAATTCACAAGGTAGGTCTGAGAGGTCCATCTTGTAGACAGGCTACCTCCAGCATAGGTCCCAGAGCCATCCAGTAGCCAAAGCCAGAGGCGCACGCACACCTACAACATAGCCCAAAGGAAAACTACAAGCCCAGGGACTGAGCTTAAATGGAGCTCCTCAGCCTATAGGCAAGAGGGAGGGGGTGGAGACCCCAGGTGAGGCTGCCCAGGGTCTCAGGAGGCTTCACGAGGGTTTCTAAGAGATGAAGATGGTGAAGCCTGGACTACTGGAATTCCAGGCATGAATGGCTCCTTGGACTACCCCAAAGGTTTGAAGTCAGGGCTGAAGAAAAGTGGTCTCAGAGAAGACCCTCTCCGTTGACCAGTGATGCATGACGACCCTTCTATATTTTCTGCCCAAGAAGTGCTACAGGACTCTCTGGAAGGAGCTGGGTTTGGTGGATGTCAATCTTCTGCTCATGCAGTGTCCTCTGCTCTAACCCCATGGGGAAATCTTCTGATTTACTTGGTCTTGCATAAAGCACCGCAAGTGGCTTTCACCACCTTGTCAGAACACTGTGACCCTCCCTCCACCAGAGGACCAAATTGCTAACTTCATTTTATCTCAGTGCTGCACCCGTGGCAGATGGAGAGAATCAAAGCCGAAATCACTGGTTCCAGCTTTTGCCAGGTAACACAGAAACGCTTATTCCTCCTGGCTTTCCTTCGCTCTTCAGACCTCAGTTCATTCATGTTCACAGGAAACACTTTGCCAAAGGGACTCACGGGGACTATAGAGTAGTTTTATCCAATTACGTTTTAACTACACCTGTGATTCCTGGTGAGGTCTGGACACTGTCAAGGAGAGCAAGGCTGGCTTTGTGTTCATAAATTAAATCATTTGCTGGGAAGCAACCCAAAGAGCTCAGGCTCTTCCCTTTTATGCTCCTGTTCCCCATTTCAGATCAATGTGGACATGACAAGGAAAATGGAAACATTCCAAAACAAAATTTCACCCCCAAATCTGTTTCTGTTGAATCATGTCAAGACCTGGTGTTACAGTAAAACCATTTTTTTTTCCGATTTAATGGAAAACAGTGAAACTAAAAAGGAATAAATAAATAAATAGTCTTCCTAAAGGGACTGAAGGCAAGAAACCTTCAGAATTTCTAACAGAATGGAATAAAAAGGTAAATTGATTCTTTCCCAACAAAATGCTTCATTCTGAGAGAGTTTGAGGATGACGCTAGGCTCTTTTTCAAACACTGCACCAATACTGAGGAACTCCAGAAGGGACTCACAAAGCTAAATAAGTAGGCAAAAATCAGGCAAATTATCTAAGTGCACAAAACATTAATACACCTAGGAAAAAGTAATCTAAACCATGCCGACACAGTGTCGAAGTCAGAACTGGTAGATACAAGTCAGGGAAGAGAGTCATCTCGGAGTCATCATTGGCAATTCTCTGAAATCATTACCTTCACGTACTGTGGCAGACAAAAAGGCCAACAGAATTGGGTACCACCAGGCAGGTGGTACTAAGGATAACCCAGAGGGTGCTGGTTTGGTGCTACATAAAACCTTGATGTGCCCACACTTGGAGCACATTGTGCGGTTCTGGTCACCATGTCCGAAGATGTGGAGTTACAGAAGGTCCAGAGGAAGGCAACCAACATGATCAAGGGCATGGAGAAGGTGCCTGACGTGGAGGGGCTGGAAAGACAATTTCCTTAGAAACTGTTGAAAAACATCTCACGTTCTTTGACCAAAAACTAATTTCAGTGACAGCCTCTCTGGGTCCGGGCAATGTCACTGCAACTGGGACATTACCCGAGGAAGAAGGTGCTAATTTCACCTCTTCCACTCTTCTTTCATTTCTTCTTGCGTAATCAAGAGCAGCTGCTTGGGAGACGCCAGGCTGGAGGGACATGGGGAAGGCTGGACCCGTGACCGAACTGTGGGTCAGGTCCTCAGCTGGGAGCACTCGGCCAGTTTTGCCTCCTTTGCTTGTTTGTTGTGCGCATCACCCTGCAAAGGCACAGTGAGTGTGTGACCTGCTGCTGAATCACACCAGAGGCTTGCAAAGCCAAGAGCTGATGAGTCTGTGCTGAGGGTAAGGCCACCGCGTCTTATGTCACTGTTGGCAGCAGGGAAAAAGAGGACACAAGGTGCCAAACAGCGTTGCTCTGGTTAAATACGTTTGCAAAGGGTGAGATGACAACACAAGAGGGCAGGAGAAAATCAGACACACAGATGAAATTTTGGCTCTTCCGAAATTACTAGCAAAAATCTGAAGCCTCTGGTGTATTGATATCTGACAAGTTGCACCCAAATACGCCATGAGAAAGAACAGGAGACACTAAAGAGTAAGGCACTGGCAGTGGGAAGGAATTATTTGTGTCATGTACACATGGAGAGTACTGCAGAGGACGGCAAACATCCAGACCAACCCTGTTTTTCCATCAGCTGGAGCATCAGCAGTAGTTTTGCCTCCTCTGGAGATCTCACGGCTTGAATCCAAAGGAGGGCAGGTGTTATAACTCCCCTCCACATATTCCAGCCTCACCAAAACTGCAGGTCCCTCTGGTCCTTGCTCTTGTCATTCTCCAGCAGCATTACCCAAAATTTTACTTTGGAAATTCAGATGCTTCACTTTTTCTGTAAGATTTGTTGGTCCTGTCTCCACCACCTTTATTTATTTTAATTTTTTTTTTGGAAGGCTCTCCTAGAACCTAAGGGGTTCCCTGATGCGATGCCATCAAGACACTCTGAGGAGCAGACAGGAGGTCCTGGGGAGGCTAAGAGGCTCAACTCAGTCTTACCATGCTCTCCAATGCACTATGAAACAGTATTATTAATCAGAACAATAATAAAGAAAAGGATGACATCACATAATGGGAATTTGGTGGGCAAGACACAACGGTGTTGGTGAAGTCTGCCAGGGAGATTACTGAAAGCAGAAATGGCATTTCAGAGCCTAATTCCCGTACACAACCCCCTAAATCCACTCGTGCAACTGAAAAAAACCCTTTTGAGTAGCTTCAGGCTGGACATGTCCAGATTTATGGCAGATTTCATCTCAAAGTGGTCATGAAATTCCACCCCGAATCACTGAAACGTACTTACCAGCCTTGTAATTTGGGCAGAAACAATGGAGGGGGGATTTGGGAATGCTTGGGGTCAGCCTCCTCGCACCCACTGAGATTATTGCTGTAGAAGGTATTAAGCAAACAGACTCGTACGAGAACGGATGTCTCCTTTTTCACTTGTTCCACCTCTGTCATTGTGTTTAAACCAACGTTGAATGGTGGTTTGTAAGGCTGCGAGCTCCAAGTTCATCTGTCCAGCGGGAATGGGAGAGGCCAGTCCTGCAGGTTGCCATCTGGCTCCAGTTCTCTGTGGAAGCAAGACAGGTGAAGGCTGGTTATAATTGACCCCAATCCCTCAAATAGCCCCAATTGCCGAGGAGATGGCTAAATAGCAGTCTCCGAATGCGCTCAGAACGGACCCAGGTGTCCTGGTGCCCTATGGCCTGGGATAGAAACCTTTTAGCACCCCTGTATTCCCTCCAAAGAGCACTGACAGTGTCTCACTTCAGAGAGTATCTGTCAGCCCGAGAAGTTTAAAAGCTCTGGATCAAATTCTTAATTACCCTGGACGGACACAATAGAGGCTGTCAGCACACAACAACTCATAGGCTGGCATTGTCAAAGGGACCGAAGTGTTAAAATACCACTCGGCTTTGCCAGAGAAAGTTGACTACTGGGGAGGGGGATAGCATTGGTCTGGCTTTTTCCTTTTCAAAAAGGTTAAAAACAGGTCAAACTTCATAAGTGCCATTTCAAAGATCTGGGCAGGAGGATTTGGTAGGAGGCAAAAAGATTGGTCTTGTTTATGAATAATTGTAAATTCTCATCAATCACAGGGTTTCATGGCAATTCTAGGTGACTACTTTCATCAGAACAAAAATTTAAGGAATGAAAATATTTTGTTTACAGTATTTGTTTACAATATTGTGTACAAAGTCTTCTAGGTTTCTTCCTATCCCAGACCACGCGCTATTAAAAGATTAATTTAGATTGCATATAGAAATGAGATACTCCACAAAAGCTTTGTTTTCGAAAGAAAAGTTTCAGTTGGTATAATTTTTATTTTTTTTTTGCTTTTAGTCCCACAGAAAATTCACTTTGGGTTAACCCAAAACAAAGGGAAAAAATCCTCGAACTGCCAGAGAGTGAATATATCAGACATTTATAAAGCTCTGATTATGGGTAGTTTCTTCAGGCTGGCTCATCATTCTGCGCATCACATATTCCAGGTCTTTATAACCAAACCTGTAAAATACGCTCGAATTTAATCTGGAACTGGATTTGGTTCTCAGCCCTGTTGACAGTTTTGAGCTGTGACACCTGTGTCAGTTAAAGGGTATGAATTTTTTACCTCTGTAGTCATGTACATATAATCACTAGTCTGGTTATCATTACCCTGGTGTAAACATACCTCAACCAACATGACCTATTCACCTTCCTTTACCAGAATCATTACGGCACCAGAAAGCGCCTCTTGCCGCTAAAAATGTGCCCACAGCCAACAGGTCCCACTCTTCAACTCTAGTAACAGTGAAATATGTTTTTTGGGTCCTGCTCTTTGCTGATTCTTTCTTTCCACATTTTTGATGGAGCTACCCAAGCATGGAGGACCATGCCTCCAGGGACAAGCCTGCTTGCTTTGATGTATACCCAGCAGACCATCCCTTGGTCCTCAAGGACCATGGGCTTCGACTTTGGCTTTCTATTTAAGCCTCCGTGTGCATCAGGGCACATAGAACACAAGGGAAGAGTCTGTCCCTGTGTCCCCAGCCATAGTACGGCCATCGTACCCAACAGCAGAGAAGGTCTCACATCCACCCTGTGGTTGTGCGCTGCCACCGGTCCCCAGCGTGCAATGCCAAATGGCAGTTCCTCTTGGCGGTCCTCGGTAAGGCCCCAGAGCCCTGCCTGGCACGGCTCCTTGAGACATCCATCAGCTGGTGTCAGACTCGATGTGTGTCTCAGCCTTGCCCTCTTACCCCTGAGATGATGTCAGGGAGAGGTTGGCCCAGTGGCCAGCCAAAGATCTGTCACTGGCCCTGCCAGAACTAACAACAAAGACAAATGGGCCCATCACAGTAAATGGCTCTTAATGGGCTGCAGGAGGCAATTGGTCGGCGTGCTGGCTGGGCACCATATGTGAATTCTTCACTAATCACTCCAAATTGGTCCAATTTGTTCGAGAGCTGTGCAGGGACTTGTGCACCAGCAGCCGTAGAGTTTTAACATGAGCAGAGCCCTGCATGGAAATAATTTTGCACTTGTGTGGATGCTTCCTGGGGCTCCAGCAAAAATAGGGAAAAAAAAAGAAGAAGCAAAGAGGAAGCGGGAGCTTTCAGCTGTACGACTGAGGCTTTTCATCATTTTTCACTTAATGCTCCTTGTCTTGAGGAGGAAAAAAAGACAAGGATCTAAAGAGATTGGATGTGAATGAATGAGACAGGGAGGTTCCAGGTGATGGCTAATAATAGCCTTGATCTAGCACTGGAAATACACGGTGCTTTACTGGTCCCAGAAGGAGACTCTACCCATGAGAGCATCATGTCAAACAGAGCTGGGAAAGCCGAGGTGGAGCAGTAAAAAAGGAATATTGGGGAAAATGAGCCTTAAGGAAGAACTTCCTTGGGCGCAAGGATGTCCGTGAGGAGTCGATGCTGGGACAGTGATGCACAGGGCGGATGGTTGCTACATCTTGAAATTATATTGTAAATCTCACGCCGTCTCTGAAAGCCCCAGCTCCCCGTAACGCTTGTTGAGAGGAGAATCTCTCTTTCTGGCATCTCCAAAGCTTGGAGACGAGGCTTATGCACACTGAGAACACACCCCAGAGATGTGGATTTTAAAAAGATCTCGTCATTTTGGAGAGAGAGAAAGGATTTATAGGTTTTTGAATGCCTGATACTGAAATCTGAGAAATTTGGGTTGAAATTCCCATCTGTGTCAGGGCAGTGGAGTGAGCCTGGGCCAAGCAGGGAAGCCCCTTCTGTGTGAGGTTCCCCGTCCGCAAAACACAGCAATCAGACTCCCTCGGCTGGGATGATGGAAAGGCGAGGTGGGTCAGGAGTGGCCGGAATGCCGGGGTCTCCCGTAGACCTCGGGAAGACAGCTGATACCCAGAGCACCCATCCAGCCCAGCCGGGAGATTAAGTCACACCTGCGGCCTGAATGGCACTAGGAAGATAACAACCAGCTTCCTGCACCCTTTATTCAAAAATAAGCTACTTAACCCCCTTTTTAAACCCTGCACTCCTACCCCCTCCCCAGCCCCTCTGGGACCATCCCAGCAGTCACACCCGCTATTGAAAAGAAGCATTGTTCTGTCCCTACCTTGCCTTCACCTCTCTCCTGTGATCAGATGTTATGGCTCTAATTATCTTGCTCCTTGCCTTCTGGACTATCAAGACATTCAATCAAAGGTCACCTGGGTCATCTTTCATTGGGAAGAAGAGACATCACCAGGAAGGTAAAGTTTCGGAGCATCCTTTGATGCTAAGCTAGCAGGAATTACAGTCCAGTTCTCCCGGGATATTCACCACTCGTGGCTGCTCTAAGGCACTGAAAGGTTTCTCTTTTGGACTTTTTTTTTTTTTTTTTAACTTTCTTGTTAACTGTCAAACCATTGAAGACTCTGCAAGTCCCATTAGAAACGAGGGCGGTGTAACAGCATAGATGGCCACTGGGCCTCCTGAAAAATAAGCCGCCACCCTTCTGGGTCAAGTGCTGGGCAGAGGTATCAGTGCAGTCCTGGTTAACACCTTGGGTCCTTCTGGCTCTTTTTGAGGGAGATGCTGAGTTTTCTATTGATTTATAACCCTTTTCTTTAAAACTCCATCCATGGCCAGCTCGGGTCTTTTCACCTTGATGGTAGGATCTGCTGCACTCAAAGATCTCCTGGGAGGAGATCACCATTCGTGTGCTCCAGCGTCATTCTGCAAAAGCCATCGCAGGCAACTGCAAGTGAAGTCTTGAAGACTGTGAGACATCTCTCACCGTGTCTGACCAGAGCCTATGAGGGGAAAAGGGCTCAAGAGCACCCAAACTGGGAAGCAGATTTTCATAAGAATTCAGTGCAATGGGAGTCGAAAGCTTTGAAAACCCACCACATTCATTTAAGGGCTCTGCAAACTGAAAAGCCTCTTGCTGGGTGCCCAGCAGCGGATCTGTCTCTGAGCACTCTGCAGTGAGGGTCCCTGCCCCACTCCTCATCCCAAAAAACCTGAAGCAGGTTAAGAAACCAGCCAAAGTGCTTTGGCTTCCACAAGCCAAGGAAGAGATACATTTTCTCCTTGTTTGCATGCTGATGAGACCCACAACAGAGGTGCCCTCAATACTGGTATCTCCTGCCTCACTGCGTGCAGAAAGATGTAGAGATTTCAGCCGGGCTCCAGCCTGGAGGGCCTCGCAATTTGAAGGGAAGGACAGTTTGGCTTTGCTGCATCATCCCTCCTGAGGGCTCCAGGGACTGCAGTTTAAAGAACTTCCCCATCTTTGCAGAATTTGAAGCCGAATCTTGTGGCTGGCAGACAAATCGCTGCGAGGCCGGCTCCGCTGTGCCCTGTCTGGATTCAGGCTGGCACCACCCACTCTCTGGGACAAGGTCTTTCCTATTTGGTACCTTCTTCTTTGCCAGTTTTTCTTCCTTTCCTTCCACTCTCATCTTCCTGCTCTTTTGAAATCCACAGCTTTTACGTAGGTGCCAAGGCTTGGCATGTGCTCCGCGATGCTTCCCTGTATTGTCTCCTTCTCTCTCAGATAAGCTTCTTCCACCTTGAACAGGAGAAAAGAAGACAGAGCTAAGGAGAAAAGAAAAAAGAAAACAAAATGTCCTGGAGGGACTTGGTTATGACCCACTGATCTTGTAGAAAAAGTGCTCAGATATTAAAGTAACAGAAAACTGGAGACTTAGTCAACACATTTTTTACCTGGAAAAGCTTCTTCCAGATGATGTGTTTCCCTCAATACTGGTACTTTTCTTCAGCAAACACCAATTTCAAGAGAATATTTGAATTACAAAAATGGGAAACACTTACTTAAATCTCACTGTGTCCGCTTCTGGGCACTCCACTTTAAGAGACTACATGAGTGAATCTGGAAAGACAACACAAACAATAAAGAGGATTAAGAAAACACAATATACGAGGAAAGATTTTGTGTGTCCTCGCGTCAGAAACTGCCATTTAGCCTTGGGCAAAGAGGCTGAAAAGTCCTATTGTTGCAGAGGTGCAAGAAAGTGAAGAATCACGTCCACTGTGCAAAATGGACTGACATGGCCCAGCCTCACCGAGAAGGTCCAGAAGTGGTGGGACAGAAAGCAGCCCTGGGGGAGCCTTAGCCCACAGTCCCCAAGAGGGCTCAAGAAGGAAGCCAAGATCTGTCCCACCTGAGATGCCTGGAGAGAAGTTGTCCCCAGGCCTCCTCCAGCATCCAGTGGAGAGGATGCAAAGTGGGATGAGCCACCCTTTAAGGTGTCCTTTTCAACCCATGGGTCTACAGAAGCTGTGCTCCTAACTCAGTCACCTCTGTGGAGAAAATCAAGAGGCAACGAGTCCAGCCTGCAGTCCAGAAATCCACATCCCGCGAAAGGGCATTTCCCCTCCTCTTTCCCAGCTCCTTGGCTCAGGGGATGTTTGACAAAAGGGATGTGAGCCCTCTCGGTGGGGCTCAGCTGAGAGCCTTTGTCGAGACGGCGATGCCATGGCATCCCAGCGCTGCAGCCGAGGATGCAGAAGCTCCACACCAGCCCCAGCACCCTCACCCCAGCAGAAGGTCATCCTGGAAGTCTCCTTGCTGAAAAGAAGGGACACTCACTCATGCCCCTTTGCCCACGCAGAGAATACTGGAAAATTTCAAGGAGAAGAGAGAAGTACTTAAAAAAGAACAGAATCTTTACATCAATAAGCTTGGAAAGGGAGAAGAGACAGACTTAATCTGATTGTGTGGGAGAACATAATCACAAGGGACTCGGCGCCGGGGAATCGATACCAACTGTGGCTGCAGGGGCCAGGATTTTGGTGCAGGCTGGAAAAGTTGTTAATTTGTTTAGTTCCTGTCAGTTTTTGGGAACAGGGGAGCAAAGGGCGGACGGGATGGGACCCAGTCAGTGGGGATGGGGGAAGGAAAGGCCGCCTGTGCCTTTAATTTCTGCAGCCCAGGTTTTAGAAATGCAGCTTTGCTTGGAATGCTGCTGAGTGTGTAGCCCTGGGACAACTGCGATCCCTTTGATTTGGCAGACTGGAGCCTCTGCAGGTTGCTTTGTGGGTGTATTTCATAAGAAAACAGAGGAGGCAGCAATCCTGCCCTGTAACAGCCTCCAGACATTCTGGCCGGGTGCTGCCAAAGCAACAGCCAAGAAAGGCACCGCCTGGAAGAGTGGAGTTTCAAGAAAGCCTTCTCTGGTCGGGATGTTTGCCCAGCTTGCAGAAACCTTGGCTGCGTTCTGGTTTCTCCATTCAACGCAGAGGCAGAAAGGTTCCTGCAGGTAATTACATAAATTCTGCCTCCCTGCCCCCTCTCTTCCACCTTGGGTCGCTGCTCAGCAACGCTGGGATGGAGCAGGAACACGCACGTTATGGGAACCGCAGTTGCAATTCCGATTTCCAGGATGGAACCTCAGCTCCACCACCAGGAGTGATGCTGATGGCTGGGGAGCGCGTAGCACTCGGGGCCTGAGCCCTGATGTCCATCTCAGCCTGAGAAGCTGCACAGTCGGTCTCCAAAAGTGTTTTGACACAAACACCCTGGGAGAACCTTAAAACAAGGCCCCAGGGTGGGTAAATACAGAAACTGTGGGATTTTCTGGTTGCATCAGGGCTACAGAGCAGGAGCTCAGGGACTTATCTGAGGATGTATGGAGCTCAGCCCAAAACCAGAGAGGGATTCTCAGGGTCTTTTGCCTTTTCCTTTGGTCTAGGCCAGGGATCTAGGAAGAAAGCACAATCAGCAGCACAACGCTTGCCGTATCGTGTCACATGAGGATGTAAGTTCACGTGTTGTGAACCAGTGCCAGGCAAATTCCCCACACAGCTCCCCGGCTGGTAAGGAGTAACAGCATGCCCTTGGGGTGACTCAGCTTTTCCTCTGAGCCCTTAATCATTGTTGTTCAACAGTACCACTCAGCTTGTGCGCATCCTCGAGAACCCAAAGAGACGAGTCTGTACCTAAGTGTGTGTCCCAACACGTCTGCTATTCCCTCTTTCACTGGAAAATGTTCGGTGCCGGACACTGCAAAATGGATGGGGCGATCGGGGATGCTGTTTCCGTTGGGATGCTGAGTGGGATGGACCGCGCCGCCCCACACCCATCTCCTGGAGCGGATGAAAGTCCGAGCTCGGCACAGCGCAAATGTAGGTGTCTGTCTCCGGTGAATCGCTGTCCAAGTGAATCAGGCTGGAAGCGGAGCCGAAACAAAATACCATCTGCAAACACCTGAAAAAGCTGGAAAAGTTTGAGGCTAGCTGCAGAATCAAAGGCTTGGCCCAAAATACGTCAACGCTCATGGAAAGGCTCCCATGGACTGCCCTGGATTTTCCATTAGGTCTGCAAAGCTCAGGCCCAGCTCTGCATCACTGCAGCTGCCTCACAACCCAGGAAGGTTCCGTGGCTCCAAGTCCTGGCTTGCCACCCTCCCCGGCCGGGCCCCTGGCTTGGCAGCTCCCGGGCCGGGATGTGCTGTACCATGCACCTTGCTACGCGACGCGGACGTCACCCCAGGGCCTGGTCCTGCAAGGTCCTACGTTAGCTCAGCTCAGCACTTCAGCCAGGGTCATCCGTGTGACACTTGGGCACTTCTGCACCTGGAGAAAGTCCTGGGCAGGAGAATTGCTGCAGGACAGGAGACATGCCAGCCAGTGGCTGCGTTCACTGAGAGAGGTGCAAGCGCCGGTCACCGTTAGTCATTGCCCTTGCTCATGCAGACGTCGAAAAGGGCCAAGAAAAGATTGGTCTGAAACATGACCATGACAAAGTGGGACCAGACGGCTGGCGTAGGTCTCAAGAGCTGTGAACTGTCCCGGCTCTGCTCAAATGGGGAAGGATCTGCAGAGCTTCTGCTGGCACTGCTGCTGCCAGGTACCTTCCCAGTCTCCATCACGTTAGATCCTCTACCAGAAGTGCATGGTGCTGGAGTTCCACAGGTCTTGAAGGAGGTCTTGCTGCTTGTGTGGAGCTTTTCACATGAAAAATTATTGCTGCCAGCTATAGGAAAGGCCGTATCAAAGGGAAAAGCTCCGAGCAGCAGTGGTCAAGGCAGTCCTGATGTTATTGCCGGAGCAGACAGGCTGGCCAGGTCAGCACGGTCCTCCAGCTCGCCGAGCGTGCTGGTGCCTTGTTCCCATGGGCCATTTCCACACTGTACAGTGAAATTCCTGCTAAGAACTTTTTTCCTACTTAGGTGCGGACCCTGGTAAAGCAATGAATCTTGAAGCTGGAGCCGTCACAGGACCGACTCAAGCATGGTGGCTGCAGCAGTTGTGCCAGCAGTGTGGACGAGGAACAGGATCGGTGGTGGGGGGGGTGAAGGGAGGAGTCAGGGAATGCGTTTTACAACTGTTACACAATCCCGCACCTGGGGCAGAGGCTGCTGGTTCCCCGATGGGTCCCCCAAGATGTTAATGAGGAGGGGGAAACATGCACGTTGGTGCCACTGTGAATCTTGCCTTTCCTGACTAAAAATGATCTTTAATTAGATCCAAAGGGAAACCGTTAAGACGGAGGTGGAGGTGGGCGTCCCATGAGAATAAACCTGCAAACCTGCAGGGAAGGAGGGGAAACCAGTTGCCCACCGGCAAGGGACCTTCTGGGCCAACCATGTGTGTAGATATAGCGGGCACTCTGCTGTGTAATCCTTTTCCTAAGTGCCATCATGGGGTTTTGTCCCCTCCTATACTGATTTGGGTGCAGCTCTAGACCTCAGTGCTTGGAGGGTCAGCAACCTCACCGCAGCCACGGTTTACTGCTGGCCAGCTCGTCTCCCTGGCTTTGTAAAAGCTCAGGAAAAGAGAAATAACAGGGAGAGCCTAATTCACACCCGTGTTCCAGGACACTGCAGGCGCATCGGTCCCTCTGCAAGGAAAACCCACCGGCGTGGAGGGAGGGAGGGTTCTCCTGGCTGTGGCAAGCCAGGCAGTGCCCGGGCAGCTCAGGAAGTCACATCAGCTCTGGTACAACCAGTTTTCCTCACAGCCGAGCCTTTCCTGCACACCTCGTTCTTCTAGTAACTTCAGCATTTTCTGCCAGGCACTTTTGCTCATATGACCTCTCCGCTTCTGGTTTTGCGTTCCCCAAAAAAAATGCCAATGAGCCCCTCGGAGCCTGCTGCTGTCTGCCACCGGCCGGCCCCCGGTGTGTGCGGGAGGCAGGGACCGCAAAGGGAGGGCTCGGGGCTTCGGTGTTGGTCACCCGGCAGCTGGTGACGAGTGTCTCAAAGAGGTGCAGGTCCGTGTCGCACCAAAGGGGATGGAGCTGCGGCACAGCCTGGCTCCCGCAGGCAGCACGGATGCTGCCACGTTACCCAAGGCTGCCTGTTGTCTTCTGCTTGGACTGGGTGCTCTTCGGGATATCTGCATCGGATTTGTACGGCGCGGAGAGCAACGTGACCCCAGTCCGTGACTGAGGCTTCCTGCTGCTGCCACAACACAAATAATAAATAATAATTATGCTGGGCTCAGAGCAGCTGACGTAGGAGTGGCTTGGCTGGAATCACCGTCCTATCCAGCCCGGCATGGGCCTCGCTTCTCCCCGTGAACTGGGACGAGGAGGAGGAGGACAGAAGAGGAAATCCACTGCAAACACTCCCCTTCTTCCTCCTGTGTAGGAGGGAGCGTGCAGAGTGAGAGTCGATGCACCAGCTAATTTTTCTTCTGATACAACGCCAATTGCTGCACTGGAGCTGCTCCTGGGATGAATTTGGCCCGGTGTTTACATGAATTATTATTATTCATTAAGATTATCTTGTGGTTAAAACACAGGAGCGGGAAGTGAGCGATATGTTCCTGGCTCTGCCACCGACTCTGAGCATGGCCCTGGGCAACTCACTTTCCCCCATTACTTTCCGGAAATATATTTTCAAGTGAACAAACACTACCATTGAAATGAGGGAAAATGACACAGATTATGAACATCTGCATAAATACCTGATCAACATCCAAATCCTACTGAGAAACAACAAAACAATGATCTCAAAGTTCAGCGAGAGCTGCTTTTGTTTCTTTTATTTGCTAATATATTTGTGAATAGGGCTTGGTTTAAATGATACAGCAATTGCTGGGGGCCTAAATTTTCAACTCATTCGTATTCTGCTGGGGAGACGGTGGAAAAGGAGTGGGCATGGACACTCACAAACCAGAAATTTTCCCAGCTGAAAAGTCAGAGAAATAGGGCTAAAAATACTAAACGGGTGAAGAAGAAAAAGCAATGCAATGAAAAGGGAAGATGCAATGAAAATATTAGACTCCTTGTTGTAGTCTGGCTATTTCACGCTGCTTGTGGCCCGGTGAGCTCTTGCTGGAGAATCCCACTTTTTCTGGGGAAAAGAAAGCTGGCAGAGGGGTCCCCAGCCCTACATCCCCCAGCCCCCCAGTGCTCTGCCCCAGCCCCTCTCGCCTTGTGTGACAAAGACGGGAGCAGAGCTGTGGGGATGCTCCAGCCTGGGCGAGACACAGGGGATTACGGCCGGCTCTGGGATGGGGTTCCCTGCACGAAGCGGAGCTCAGCCTTAGGGAGGCCCTTCTGCCACTTCAGGGATGAAAGGAGTTTGTTTCTGCTGTTCCAAACCTGACAACTTTTACATCAAATAAAGGGCACGGGTTGCTTTTCAAAGGAGAAAAAAAAAAAAATCCAACCCAACAATTTTAATTGACTCTCCCTTAGGGGAGGGAGGAGAAATGATGCAATTATAGGAGGGAGGTGGGGAGAGGGGTAGGATCATGAACTGGATCCAGTTTTGTGAACCAAAGGGTTGAGAATGTCCTCAGACCTCCTACTGCAAGGGCTTAACGCAGCTCTAGGAGAAGGGTGCACCCTTTGCAACTTTCCTTTCCCCACCGTGATTTATGGTGATCCTTCCAAAAGCCCTGTACTGCTTTCAGCATATTTTCTTGCTCAGCTAGGGCATCCTTTAATTATCCTGTTTGTAAATTTGCAATTAATTAATTAGCCTGTGTCTGAAAGGGCTTAGAAAATGTAAGTGTGGCTGAGTATTGTTACTGTCAAGTTCAATTATTATCATTAAATATTTATCTAGCATTGTAACTAGTGGCTGGCATTTTAGAGAGATTAAGAAAGATACTGTTCCTGCCTGGAAGGCCTTGTCATCCAAATTAGACAAAGAGAGAACATGGAGATTGACAAAAGAAAAGGACCGAGATGGAAAGGATTGAGACACCATAAATAGAGATAGTTGTGAGTCATATTGTAAGCAAATACCTCCAAGCAGAAGGATGAAGAGGAGCAGGAGTGGAGCAGGGACACCAATTGGATTAGACTTCTCAAGATGCCGCTTTTCAGTAAATAAGGCAGTGGAGCGAGGACCTCCCCAAGGGAGCTCTGATCCCCAACGCTCTGCCTCTTGGCAGGACATTTTTAAATACGGGGCCACTTAAGTCCCTGCAGGTAAATACAGCATCACAAACCCTCTCCTACCGCTGTGCTCCAGCCCTGGGCACTGGGCAGCAGCGATGCCCGGCCAGTCCCCTCTGCCCCGCGGGCGACAGCGCAAGGGGGACATCGGGGCTCTGCAGTGGAAGTTCATGAGATGCAGAAGGGCACAAGCATTTTTGCTGAACGCTGCCAGACCAGCAGAGTCTTCCCTTTCAGGGAAGGGCATATTTGTCCCTGTGGAGCTAGATTAAAATGCCAGCCCTTCCCTCTCCTCCACACCACTCACCATTGCCTTCCTGGCCTGGCTCCCATCTCAGCTGGGATTGAACCCCAATCAAGCCGGCCAGGCTCTGCGAGCTCGGGGAGGGTTTGGCAATGGGAATGCCCACCGAGGGCGGGGTGCATCCCTTCCCCTGCCCGCCCGGTTCTCCTGCCGCGGAGGATGCTGTGTACCTGCCATCCCGCCCAGCCCCGGCCAGCCAGGGAACACTCCCCGGGTGACACGCTGCCTCTGGGACGTCCTTGCCCAACGATGCTGCGGTGAATGAAAAACAAACAAGAATCCCGTGCTCTTTATTGCATGTTACGCCGTGACATGGTCATAAAAATACAGGAGAGCAAATTTGCCAAGAAGGGAATGGGAGCGAGCAACAGAGGAGCTGGTTTCCTCCACGTGTTCACTTTTTGGCCTTATGCAAATCTCGGTAATATCCATTTCTCGTTCTCCAAAATCTGAAAATAGCAGCGCTGCTCCTCTGGGCACCGACTGCTGCTCTGCCGGCGTCGCTCTGCCGGGGTCTTGGTCTTGCTTCACCCCTCAGTGATACCGCAGAAATCACGCAAGTCTGTTCTGTGCTATGGGTGCAAATTCTGTAACCAGTGCTTAAGACCTGATCCAAACAGGACCTCAGTGACTTATTCCCAAGAGTACAGAATTTTCCCAGAATAACTTCTTTGGGAATTTCTACCCATTTGGGACAAAGAGAGCTGGCTGGAAAATAATCTTCGATTTTCTGCTCTTTGCTCCAGATGTCACTATTAAATTACCTGGAGTGCTGAGAAATTGTACTAAGTGATAAGCAACATTAAGGTAAATTGGGTTATAATCATCCTTAATGGTTATCTGGTGCTTTATAATTCCAAAAACTAATCAAACATTAATTAATTCTTATAATGGCCATCTAAGTGTAATCTTCTCTCTGGAGATGAGGAAGCTGACAGGTGAGCCTTGCCCCGGGGTGCGGAGCCCAGCAGCAGCAGGGTCAGGGCTACAGCCCCAGGACTTCTGCCCTCAACGCTGGCCTCTGCCCGCAGCGTATCCCCATTTTGGTCCCTGCCCGCGTCCACAACGCCGTGACCTGGATTCCTGAGGCACCTCAGGCTGGAGGGACGGGCACGTCGAAACCCAGGGGAAGGACTGTTTACTGGAAGCCAGCCTCCACACGCATGCCACGCGGTCGCATGTGGCAGCCCAGTCAGACGTGACGCGTGGTCTACAAGGTCGTTAAAACCCCAGGCTTCGACCAGCTCAGCCAGCCATCAGATGGAAGGAATGCAGGAGGCATCCGGGGCTAAGCAGTGACCGCCAGCATCCCCAAAGTGGGACAATCCCTCTGGATTTAGGGACGAAAGGGAAAAAAACTCAGAATAGGCACAACAAGCTCGCAAAATCTGCTGCCAGCGTGTTCTTGCAGGGCTTCTCCTGCCCCACCACTGCCCACAGGAGGATCAGAGGACGGCGTTTCCTTAAATACTTTCTGCGTTCTGGGGGAGATCCAAATCCCGGCAAACCAACGGCCTGGCGAGGCTCCACGTGTTTGCATCTTGCTGTAGCAGAGCTGGCCCAGGACTCCAGTGGGCTACAATATGGGCTAGCCGGCTCCTTGTCTCCAGCTAACTCCTTTAAAGCTTGTTCCGGTCCATCTCTAGCATGCTACAGTCCCCGCAGCGACTACAATAAAGACATTCCCGCAGATAGTAAACGTGATTACACAGAACCCGGCTGTGTCTCTGCGGTTTTCTCTCACTACCAGGCTTGTCGACATGGAGCCACTCCGGAAAATTAATTCAAATTAATTAAAAGTATGAATTTAAAGTTGATCAGTTAAAGCCCGTTAAACTCATGATTCAGATTTCAGAATTAAAATGGTTTTAATTTAATCTGGTTCAACACACTCTCAAAGTAAATTAAACTAAACCACATTAAAGCTATTTTAATTCTCAATAAGCATGTTTAATGTGGTTTAATTTATCCACTTTCAAAGTGAATGCAGATTAACCTTCCTGAATGTCCCCAGGTAGACAAACCCTGCTATAGGAAGCAAAGATGCAGTTTAAGTCCACCAACAAAACCGATCAAGAGTTTCGATCTGGACTGGGACCAAGCCGTAATTTAACGCTCTCTCCCAGTATGTCCACACTGCAATTTCAGGTCCGACACCAGCGCCATCCAGTAGCCCGATAACTGCAATCCAGCCAGCGTGGCTAACGAATGCTGTGGGCTTTAATGGGGACGCACAGGCTGCCGGGGACCCTGGGGTCGTTGGGCTGAGCTGCCATGTCCCCCCCGGTGGGTTTTGTTCTTGGGGCAGTACTGGTATCTCTGGTACTGGCTGTGGTGGAAGCCTCCCTGCAGGGACAGCCGAGATGCTGTGATGCCATCTACAGGGGATCGTTCAGCTCAGCACAAGGTCCATGGGGCCAGAGGCTCCCGCTCGGCTCCCCAGCACCCGGAGCCCAGCGCCTGGCACTTCGATGCTGAGCTCTCTAGGAAGCTCAAGGCCTTTGTGTAGCTGCTTAAGAAAGGAGCTCTTTGAAAATGCAAAGCCTGGGGGTGATGGATGTTGAGGTCTCCTAGAAATCCAGACCTCAAACTGGTTCAAAGATATCAGACAGGCAGCCCCAAACACTTCCAAGAGAAGGGAAGTCTTCTCCTCGGACATTTTCCCAGCATGCTCCATTCCTTCTAAAAAAACATCAGTCACTTTATCCCATACGATCCACAGCCGCCCTGCTGAGCCAGGAGCC
Source organism: Dromas ardeola (assembly GCA_013398915.1). Lineage (NCBI taxonomy): Eukaryota > Metazoa > Chordata > Aves > Charadriiformes > Dromadidae > Dromas > Dromas ardeola. The sequence continues at coordinate 102,022 of VYZM01000285.1, read as the reverse complement.
ATGCCAGTGCCAGCTATATTTCTGATGCGAAACCCGTTCCGTGGTTTGCTCTGACACCTGACTCATGAGGAATCAGCTCCCCATCCCTGTGAGGAAGGTGAGGAAGGACCGAGAGGGCACCATTCCCCCCCCCCAGCCCTCTGCTCAGCCAGCCCCGCCGACACCGCGGGGTCCTGCAGCTGGAAGCAGCGTGGCTGAGGGCTTGGGAAGCGAAGGCTGGGGGTTAGTCCCTTTTTACATTCGGGCTGGGCTTAGTGCCAAGGTGCTTTCTATGCACACGAGATTCACAGTGATTTTGTGCCAGTGTATACTTAACCCCACACATAAATAATAGCTCTGCATTCAGTAGGTAATGCCATTAATTGCCCTCACATTACCTTTCCCTTTCAGGCTGCACAGAAAGAATCCCAGAAGGGGAATGTCAGCCTCATGTCAGCGCAGAATTGGAGCTGTCGCCTGAGCTGCACCGTTTCTGACCTGAACAGGAGCTCTGGTAAAGTTGTAACTTCACAGATGTTCTCCAGCTACAGGCTTCTCGCCCTGAGCTGGGTTTCACAGCACATGGCAGCACAGAGGCTTCAACTTTGCCTCTGATTGGGTCCCATCCCATATAAACCCTCCTTGCAGGGGCACAGATCAAGTATTTCTTTGCATACATATATAATTTCTGCTACGTGTGTCCCCCTACCTCAGACACACAGCTTGGACTTTCCATGATTTTAGGCACCCAGCCCTTCTCTCCTAAGCCTCACCTTATCCATCCATCCCACAAGGGAGCAGGGAAATTTTCCCTCCGTGGTCTTTTCCCGTGGCTGCTCACAGATCGCGGCACCGAGAGTCCCCCCGCCAGCCGGTACCTACGACGTCTGGGAAATGGGTTACAGCACCCAAAACACGGACCTCTCTGCCTGCATCAGCCCCGGCAGCTGCAAGTCTGCCCACAGAGCACGGAGAAGAAGGATGGAGGACTGGGAGAAGAGGTAGCCCAGGGTGTCTACTTCTCAGGGGCTTAACTGAGGCTGCATTTGTGGGCTGCTGAGTAATTAGGAGAGAAGATCGTTATCAGCTCGGATCTGGGGCTGGCTGGCGGTTCGGCTGTTGATATTGTGGCAAAGCGGTTAAGGGTGGGTGAGAGGAGAGAGAAAAACAAGTCTGATTCCTGCAGACACTGCCACTGCTGGAGGGTCCTGTCACCTTCCTGCCAGTCCCCTCGGCTGACTACGAGCTGATGGGTCCCAGCAGCTGGGCAAGACTCAGTCCTCAACCTCCACGTTTTTGGCAGCAGGGAAGTGTGTCCTAGCACCCCCCCCCAGGAACAGAGAGTCCTGATCCCCCTCCTCCAGACTGGGGAAGCAGCATAGCACGGGGATGTGTCACCGACCCGGGGAGATACGCCAACGCAGAGGTGTCACGAGACTCATGGATCAGGACACAGGCGCAGAGATGCTCAGCTCCGAGCAGCGGCGAAAACCATGAGCTGCAAAACCCGCGAGAGCACGGAGACGCGAATGCAGCTCTGTGCGCACAGAGGGCAAACCCAGCTTTTGCAGTCGAACATGCCGTTTCCCCACACGCTACGTTAAAAACAGTCATTTGACTCCCAGCTTTACTCCTGCCTCACTCCTGTGAATTGCTCTCCCTGGTCCCCGCTGCAAGTCACCTTGGCTGAGCCAGGGGACAAGAGGGTGACATCCAGGGTCTAATCCAACACTTCCCAGGGCTCCTCTGTACTCGGGCTCCCCCGCCCAGACCCCGCAGGGCTGGTTTCTCCCTTGAGCTCCCATTCACTCCTGGCCTCCCCAGTCCTCCCTGAGCAACAACATCTGCTCCGCTGCCCGTGTCTGAGCAACATCATCTGCTCCGCTGCCTACTGCCAAGCACGGACCTGCCCGTGTCAGCCTCCATCCGCGGCGCAGCACCTGCTTTGCTCTTAATGCCGTCATACTGCCATTTTACCTCCTCTCCTCCCCGCCCCCAGCCAGGCGTGAGGATTTAGGAGAGCTGAGATTTCCTCCCAGCTCCTCTTAGTAGATGGATGATCATGATGGCAACGACATGCTGCTTTGTGTCCCCATCTCCCCACCTGCAGACTGGAAATCGTGTGTAAGGGCTGGGGCGTGTTGTTATTCTTCACTCTGGCTCTTTACAGGATGGTGCCCAAACGCCAGCCATCCTTCAGCTCTCAGTATCACCCAAACCATTTGCTAAGCTTTGTTATCGTCATTCCTTGTCCCCTCCCAGCCTCAGCAATGCCACGTTGCTCCATGGACCCCAGCAACCCTTCACCCCGCTCGGAGCCCGTCCAGCCGCTCTGCTGCCTGCTCCGAGCCCCGCCAGCACCTCGCGTCCACCCTGGCCTGGGGGAGCTGACATGCTGCTCTTCATTCCAGCAGGATGAAGAGTCTTTGCGAGTTTCCATGGCTTGACCTTGCATCACCAGCAGGGAATTTCTCTCGGGCACCTTGCTGGGAGCAGTAAATCAATCCCGGGTGGTAACCTGATACACGCTGTATTTCATACCTTTCTATCTACAAGGCCAGCCTGCCCGGCGAGGCGGTCACATAGAAACTACCTTTCTCTTGTGCACAGACCGGCACAGGAGCAGCCTGGCACGAACGGGACTGGTTTTACACAGCACGGCGCACCCCCGGGCTCCAGCATGGCCTGGAAGTCCTCCGTCAGCACTTGTGAACCCAGGGCTTGCCGGGAGTCCCAGTAAACTCCACCTGGGAGCCTCATCTCTCTGGAAATAGCAAGGAGAGGATGGCCAGGCTCCCCCCGCCCCCGACACCAGCTTGGGGCTCAGTGTGTCTTTCTCCTTCTGCACCCTCTCCCACCACCCTGCCGGAGATGTGGTCTACCTGGGAGGGCTGCGGCAGGGGAGAGGGAGCCCTGGGCTCCCGGCTGGCTCCGCCGAGGAGCCTGCTCCAGCGCTCGCAGGGAGGCAAGAGCCAGATCAGCTGCATTCCAGGGCACCCGATGCCCTGTGAAGTGGGAAAGCCCCAGGCCAGACCGCTCCTAAATCCTGAAGGTGCCAGAGTGGTGTGGGTTGGAAGAACAGGTCGGGGCTGCTGCCCGAACGGGAGCGTGGGGACGGCCTGTTTGTGCGAGGTTGCAGAGAACAGCCGGCTCCGCGGTTGGGAAAGAGGAGAGGGTGTGAGGGAGGAGGCGAGCGGAGCAGTGGGACGAGGGGTGTCAGAGCTCCTCCCTCGGATGTCACCCCCGCACCCGGATCGGTCCCCTGGCAATGCAGGGCTGGGATGAACCATGGGGATTCGGGAGGGAGAAGGACGCATGACGCAAAGGGCTTGTGTGTCTGGCAGAGGACACCCATGCTCGGAGCCACGCGGACACCGGCAGTGACGCTGGCGCAGGGCAAAGCGCAGGCGAGCTGGCCTGGGTGCATTTATTCCATCTCGGTACCACGCTAACCCACTTACCTGGCTTTGGGATTGAAGTGACTTTGTGTCTGGCAGGTTTGCAGCCTCGGGGAAATGACCACGTAGGCATGAAGTTGCGGAGAAATGGGTTTCAGACAGGCTTGAAAAGGACAAGTTTGGTACCAGGACTGATCCCGACTCTGATCCCATTCCCCAGGCCTAAGAGCTGAGCTGCTGCAGGGCCTACAAGAAAGCCGGAGAGGAAGTTTTTACAAGGGCATGTAGTGATAGGACAAGGGATAATGGCTTCAAACTGGAAGAGGGGAGATTTAGATTAGATATTAGTAAGAAATTTTTCACTGTGAGGGTGGTGAGCCCCTGGCCCCGGTTGCCCGGAGAAGCTGTGGCTGCCCCATCCCTGGAGGGGTTCAAGGCCAGGTTGGACGGGGCTTGGAGCAACCTGGGCTGGTGGGAGGTGGGTTGGAGCTAGATGATCTTTAAGGCCCCTTCCAACCCAAACCATTCTGTGATTCTACGATTCTGCAGTCACCTGGCTCCTGGACAAGGAGAGCCCTTCGGCCGTCTCCGTGTGGGACGCACAGATGGACCAAGAGTTGGGGAGGAGAAATGGTCCCCTCCTCGAGCCTCGGAAGCAGGATTTAGCTCTCGCAGCGCCTTCCCTCCAGCGGGGTTAAGCCTCACCCTCCCCACAACCGCAGAGCCCCAGCCGCCCCACCCCGACACCCTGCGTCCCGGCCCCACGCGCTCGCCCCACATAATTGCCCCACCACACAGTCATACCGCCGCGCCATCCCCGGCAGCCGGCATCTCACCACACCATCGCACACGCGCGCACACAAATATTTACGGAGAAGACTCACATTTCTTTACCAACAAACTTGAAAGCACTTAAGGGGAAAAAAAAAAAAAAAGCCAATGAAATGATCCCTTCCAGCCAACTCGCAGTGTCTGGGAGTGATGCTGCTCTTGCTCCCTTCTGGCCCGAGCGGTTAGCCAATTTTTGGGGCCTTGCCAGGGTGTTTCCGTTAGAAGGGGAAACTGATTATATGAGTCAGGTGTTTCTTTGGTACAAACCCGGTTATTTACACAGCTCCCAGAGCGGCAGCTGCCTCTTTCAGACACTCATATCTACTTTTCCAGGTGTGTGATGCCCTCAAAATACATCCTTCCCTTGCTCCTTCCCTTGCCCAAATGGACACAATCCTCTCTATATTTGCTGTATATTCAAGCATAATGTGATCAGCCGGGCCATGAGGCCACCAGCTTAAGCCCTGGGACATCCTATTATTTCAGCTGTAACTGTCTGAAGAGGCGGTTAGTAATTTCTTCCATTATGTTTCAATACAAGATGGCCAGGAGCCCCCTCCACTTTTCTACGTAGCAGTCCATGTACGGGATTCGTGTTTTCTGGCTGAACAAAAAGGAAAAATGTTCTGTGCTGGAGCATAACCTTCACCTAAAGTTATTTTATTGTCTTTTTCACCTTGAAAAAACCCCAGATTAATTTTAAATCAAAACACTGCTTTGAACCCCCAAAAATTTAATTTCATTTCTGATCTTTTTGAAACAAAGCAAACATTTGAACTTCCTCCAGGTTTTCCCTCCTGCTTTCTCCAAACTAAACTGCCAAATTCAATCCAAACTCATGAGTAGTTTTGGTCTCTCTTTTGATCATCGTGCCCTGAAACATCATTCCTGGTGCATTTGCTTTCACCAAAAAGGCTTTGTTCAGTTCTCGAAAAAAGCACCTCTGCCTCTTCCAGAGATCACGACGTTACCAGCAGCATCTCCCAGCAGAGCAGCACTGTGTGCTGTGACCTGCTCCGACACAGCCCGCCGCAGAGAGCTGGCGTGGACCATCAATCCCAGTGCCGGGAGCCTTCCCCTGTCGCCAGATAACCACAGCACACTCGCCCTGAGGGTGTATCCCACCATTTTGGCCGGCAAACAATCTACATTCAGCCCAAGCAGAACTCAGCAAAGTCATCCGCTTCGACGCTGAGTATTGAAATTGATAGAAGACCCCATAAGTTCAGAAAAGCAGCAGATTCCTCACAGCTCACTAGGGATTCCATGACCCTTGGATTCCATGACCATGGAGCACTGAGATCCCAAGGCGATGCAGAGCATTGCAATGGCTCTTATAAAGGAGATGCAACACAAAAGATGTAACAGTGTGGATCTTAGAGCAGCCGTCACATCTTCTGGAGGCAGCATGATGCTCTACAGGCGTAAGAGCTCTGCTCTGGGTACCACAGGGGAAGACCCAACTGTTTAAGTCCTCTCCTCAGCAGGACGCTGAAGTCACTCTTCCAAGGAGCTTCTTTCTTCTTGGAGTATAAAGTCACTGTCCCTGCATTGGACACTCTCTGCCCTGGCTCTGGATGTAGTTGCAGGCTAAATTGCAAGCTGAGCTTGGCTGAGCTCAATCCATAAGGAAACACATGACAGAGGGTTTTTTGGAGGAGTCTGATAATGAGTTTTGATCATGCCTGTCTCTAGACTGAGGTTTTCTTCTCTGACAGATTCTCCCCAGGCATCCGCAGAAGAGACTTAGAGGGAATTTAACAAAGATGGGGAGACAACACTAGGGTGATACTCTCCAGGAAAAACATTCAGGTGTTGGTGTGAAGTAGAAACCCCATATTTTGTGAAGTTTAAGAAGCCCACTGCATTTTAAGATGAGTCAGAAATCAGGAAGATCATACTCAATCTCATCTTCTCTGGGGCTCCAGTGCCTCCTAATGAGCCTGTGCATTGTTTTCGTTCTGGTGTTCTCGGTTAAACTTTATCTCTAGCCATGCTTCATTATTATTTATATTAGGATAGTGCCCGGGGGCCTTCACCCAGCTCCAAGCCCCGCTGTGCTGAGCACTGCACAGACATGCTCGCAGAGGGAGCCCTGCCCTGCCAGGCTCCCTGTCTCCCTAGACAAAGGAAATATTATTATCCCCATCACCCCCACTTTGAGGAGCAGTCCAGAAAGACTCAGGGAAGTGCCCAGGGTCACAGAGGGTTTCCACCTCCAGCCTATGCTCCATTGCCCTGAGCTAAATTCCCAAGTGGCCAAATCTGTCATGACTTCATTGAGTTGAAGGGATGTCACAAGCTAAAAGGAGGTCCTTTGTCTCCTGCTCCACAATGTGGGACAGAAAAGAGGGGAACGGCAGGCTCTTTGTCCAAACACCCTGTCCAAAGCCTGCTAAAGTCACTTTCCATAAGGTCAGTTAATAGTGGATCAGGTCTCTGATATACCCTGGGTGACCCTCATGCCCATCGCTAACTTCTTCGTGACTCGGTTTCCCCGCCACCATGAAGCTGGGGCTCTGTGCAAAACGCAAGCATTGGTTTTGCTGGTGCCGGCACAGGCAGAGGCAGAGCAAGATGAGATCACCCAAGAATGTCCTGGGAAGAAGAGGACTCCTCCGGGATGTCTTCATCCCCACGAGGAAGGAAGTGGAGGGGGTATAAATCACCACGGCTTCACCTTATCAGAAATCAAAATCTCTGCAGCTGATCCAAGCCCAGACTGCCGTGGGCATCCCTATTGCTTTTCCTGTCAGTTCCCTTGTTGTTAGAAAGGCAAGTACAGAACAGCACATGCAAACAACACAATTAGGATTGTATGTGCTAATAAGGGTTTCGGCACCATGCGGCTTTAATATGCAGTGATCAGAGAATTTTCCCTGGCTCCTCTCCCCAAGGAGTTATTTGCTCAGGCTGCCTCGCTCACTTGCCTGGGAGCTCTCAGCAGCTCGCACTCACTCCAGCAACATCCTCCATGCCAGCAAGGCCACCTATTGAGGTTCTCCCTACCACGTATGCTCCACCAGGCAGGAATGAAAACATTGCTCCAGACGCAGTCTGAACTGCACCCTCTGCCCGCATCCCCTTATCTCGTCTCGGAGTCTGGGAGGTTGGTTTCCCAAAGGGGCTCCCTCCAACATGCCCCTGGCTGTGCCAGCAGCTGGCACTTCATGTCTGCTGGCACCATCTCCAGCAAGATCTGAACCGGCAGTGGCAAACTGGCATAGCAGGATCATGCACTGGCCACGCGCTTTGTAACAATAATCCTTAGCACACGTGGGGCTGTGCTTTTCATCCACCTTCCCTTCCTCCACGTGTGGAGGCCAGAATGATTCCAGGTGGGGAAACTGAGGCCCAGAGCAGAGAACAAATATCAGGACAGTATCGCCCAGTGGTTACAGCCCAGCACTCGGTGTAGGCTTCAGCTTTGCCACTACCACTTGTGTTGTCCCTGAGTGTGTCACCTCACCCGTTGCAATTCTTTGACTTCTCAGAGTCCTGTTGAAGCCTGTCAATGAGTGATGCTGTGTTAGAGCTGAGATGGATGTGAGGGACCTTGTCCTGGTCACATCCCATCCCCATGCCTCAGCTGTACTCCAGCCAAATTCTTTGATGTTCATCTCACAAACGGGAACGTAATTAAGATGGACTTGGTCCTTCTGGTTGCTGGGAGCGGATCAGCAGAGTCAAAGTCATTCTGCCCATTTCCCGGCATCACTCGTTCCCAGCAGTGAGGTGGCTCTGGACCATGGAAGGCAGACGTGGACACTATGTATTGTCAAACCGTTTGCTAAGAGTATCTCCAAGGAGGCAGAAGAGAAGGGGCTGGAGGCCATTGGACTCCAGAATAGTGAACTTCATGGTCATTCCTGACCAGGTTTGGGATTTGGAGCAATTACCACCAGGGGATTGCTGATACCACTAAGAAAGAATTAGAGACATGCCACATGGCAACATGTGTGAGCCCCAGGGGTAGCCCCAGGGCATCCACAAAGTGTCACAGCACCATCTTCTCTCTGCCCCAGCAGCAGTGGCTGAGATCGAGTGGTGGTTGCTCTACTACGGCTCAGGGATCTCTGCACCTCCCTGCTCCGCTTGGGAATAAGCAGAAGGATGCTCCACAGAAACCCTTCAGACGCAAAGGCTCCTCACTCGCAGCAGAGGTGGCACTCGCAGAATTGACCGCCTGCCTTCTGCCAAGTAACGTTATGCTCTCCATTTTCCCCAGGGAGCTAATTAGCTGGGTCCAAGCTGGTCTGCAAACCCCCTGCACGCCCGGTCAGCTGCGTGCCTCCTCCTTCTGCCACCCACCCACAGGCGCAGATGAGGCCGGAGCCAGCTGAATGACGCAGCCGCGTGGCATCGTGCCCCATGTACTTTTAACCCAGCCAGTCCCTCTCCCTGGGGTGGCTGAAGGTCCGAGCGCACCCAGCAGCGCTGACAATGGGAACACGGCGGCTGCTGCCTTCAGGGCTGCGGAGCAAGGTCACTTGGGTGTCCCCTTGCCAGGGAACCTCCTGAAAGCAAAGTGGGTGACCAAAAACTTCCACCCTCCTGGCTTTTTTTTAACTTGTAACGTTCATGGGAGAGGTTTGTGTCCACAAACAGCCTTCACCCTCCCCTACCCTGATTCTTGCTGGTGGGACCTCATAACTGCAGACAGTGGATTCCCTGACTCTCCTGCAGCCATTGCAATGCGCCTTCCCGGGGGTGGGAGGACAGGGACTTGGGGACCTCGAAGTTCCTGCATGTTATTTCTCACTAAAAACCCTGCTGAGGAATGATTTAGTCCAGGCAGGATCCGTTGAAGTCTCTCAGACGTGTGGGGAGATGCAAAGGTGCCCAGAGCTGTACAATCCTCCAGCAAAGCCGCTTGCTCAAGGGCTTCAAGAAAGTCTTTCTGAGGGAAACCTCAAGTTCTGGGAGGCTCCGGCCGCGGTGCCAGTGGGATGCAGAGCTCTCCGGAGCAGGGTGCGGCCCACCGAAGAGCTCAGCATGGCACATGAAAGGGGACGCCAGCGGGATCAAGTAAGAGATCTTCGGGAAGTTGCTGAGATTTTTCTACCCTAATTCCTTCTAAACCAAACAAGATCTCCCTCATCTGGCTGAAGTTCCCCCCACCCATCCCTCAGCAATAAGGTTGGGCTCTACCTTGGCGCAGCTGAACAGAGACATCTTGTGGTGATGAAGGGAAACCATCCCTTGGACTTGAGAAGCTCAAACAGACCTCTCAGATGGGGAAGAACTAACTCCTACCCATGGTTGGAAACACTGCAGCACTCCATGGGAGCTGGCTGCACTCAAGGGGTAAATATTGACAATCGGGATCAGCTCNAGGGAAGGGAAGGGAAACCATCCCTTGGACTTGAGAAGCTCAAACAGACCTCTCAGATGGGGAAGAACTAACTCCTACCCATGGTTGGAAACACTGCAGCACTCCATGGGAGCTGGCTGCACTCAAGGGGTAAATATTGACAATCGGGATCAGCTCCTGTGATCTGGGTTTATGGTACCTACAGACCTGCATGCCTTGCCAGCACTAACTGGATTGCCTGCGAGGCAAGGAAGAGCCAGTATCCTAAATTCATAGGCGGTGGGAAGGAGACTGGGAGGTGTTAAGGCACCGAGGAGAGACGTGTCCTATCCAAGCCAGCCAGAAAACCTACGACCAAGCCAAAAGCTGCACCCGTGGTGGTCAGTACCCTCCCCGCAGCACTGCCTTTTCCGTGCAGTGACTCATTCCCCTGCAAAATTCCCCTCCTGTGACCCTACACAAACAAACTCTGCCGTCATAGGGGATGTTCTGCAGCGCAGAACTGCCGTGCTGTCCGACACGGGTGCGCTGCTGTCTTTGAGGGCCTGCCTTCACACAGGACTCACGCCTTTGTCTTTGGTGTCATGGGTAATGGCTAATAAACAGGAGGTGAGGTTAGGAAATAGGCTTAGCATCCAAAATCTATTAGGATAACACAAAGGCACCAAGTGCTTCCCCTTTTCCACCCACAGACAAGCTCTCCCTCCATCCTTCTGGGGTGCCAACAAGACTCAGTAAAACCTTTGCAATTAATTGTAAGAAATACTGAGATGCTAGAACCTAAAAAAAACCCTCATTCCCCAACAGCTGGCATTAGACCAGCTCTATTTTTTTTTTTTTTTTGGTAGCACACTGATGAAACACTTGGCTTTCTTTGCATCTGGTCTCGTTGGCATCTCAGTGGCCTGGACAGCAGCAAACACAGCCTGTGGCTGGGAGCCTGAACAGGCGGAGCAAAGTGTCTTAGTAAGAGCCAGTTGCAATTTTCCTAACTAAAAACCAAAGATTCCTTAAGATTCCAGACTTTGAAATTAACAAAAAGAGAAGGCATTCCAAATATTTTCCTACGAGATCCCCTTTTTCGTCTCAGTCATCTCACATTACCCATAAGTATTATTGCAATGACCAAAACCCCTTATCGGAATATAGATCCCATTGTTCTAACTGCTGTGTAAACACAGATGAAAAGATAAATTATGCTCAGGGGCCTGAGGGCATCTTTAAAGCATCACAATTGTTATTATTATTTAAAAACACGGGAGCGGAACTTCAGCTGCTAATAACCAACAACAGTTGAATTCATCTCAGTGAAGTCATGTGCATTTTCATCTGCTGAGAAGATGAAGCAAAAAACCCTCAAAATCTGTTTTTCAGTTCAGAATATGGCATTGGAAGTGGGAACATAAATTATGAAATAATACTGACAGATTTTAGTTAAAGCTTCTGTTGTTATGGAAAAACTATTTGCAAAAAGCAACCATTTGATACTTTATAATTAATCAGGAATTACTTCAAAGCCAGATCTACCTTATTTTCCGTGGTTTCCTTTTGCTAAGATCATCCATTATTAAGATTTCCCAAAGCACTTGAAGTGAATACACGTCTTTGACAGCTGGAACTGTTAACCAATGGTCACACCTGCCTCTTGTAATCTGATTTGTTGCATTTTTCTAGTCACTTTGAAGGTGGAAGTCACACATGCACGTGCATGTGCACAGACACCCACACGCGCCTCCTGCATCCAACGCTGCGATCGGAGCTCCCGGGGTGTTCGGGGAGAGGTGGGAACCACCAGAGCCCCGCTCTGGGACTGCTGCTGCCCTTCTCAGCAGTCAAATATCGCAGCAGGCGATAAGCCACAGATACAGGCACACAGGTTCGATGATTTGTTCAATGCCTTGTCCGATATGGAGCTCACCTTTCCCGTGCGCGGAAAGCCCAGTCCCACTCCTCTGATATCCATTTTGCCACTTTCCTGGCTCTCCTGCTCAGAATCACGCACCTGAAGGTTTTTTTGCATCACTCAAAGGTGACAGGAAGCTTGCACAGTCTCTGGATTTGTAGGGAATTTTTTAGTATTCTCCTTTTGCCCAATATCTGGACATTTGGTGCCTGGGCCCTGGATAAAGACCCCAAAGCCTAGGGAAGATTGTCACTGGATTGGCAGGGGCAGCACATAATATCACATTTTTGGTAAACAACCAGCCGAGAGCCTTGCACTGAGTCCCGTACAGTAAAATCAAGAAATCAAGTTCACTTTTGCTTGCTAAATAATTGCCTTCAGTCCCGGCTTTTCACAATGATCTCAAAGTGCTTTGGACACATGGGTGTGTGGGGCTGGCAGCTCACCGGCCTCCGGAGCGTGAAGGAACGACACGACTCTCCATGCGAATTATCCGATTTCAGTGTTTTCCTGGGCTGCGAATCTCATGCAAAGACTCACGCGTGGCTAGCTTCCAGTCCAAGCAGGAAATACCACAAGATCAGCTTTTCCCATCAAGCTTCGGTCCTTTCCCTCTCGGCTCTTGCAGGAAGATGAAAAGATGGGACATTTGGAAGCGCTGGGGAAGCTCACGGAAAGGCTCGGTTAGAAAGGCATGGCAGGCTACGCAGGCATTCATCCTGACTTCAACTTAGGGGTTGTCCTGCCCCACTCTTTCATTTTCTCCGTGAAAAAAATAGCTTTTTTTAGACCTGTCCACCTTGTTGCATAGGAGTCAGGCTGCTCAGTGAGCATCCCTGGGGCAGACTTAGCCATTTCCTACGGTCCACCCTCCCTGTCCAGCTCCCGAGAGCCTGTGTCGCTGCCTTGGGACTGCCAGCAGATAGCAGGGCCCCTGCTTTCCTCTCTCCTGTGCTTTCTGTGGATCTAACAGAGAAATGCCAGGGATGGAGGCCAGGAGAAACACGGATTTGGCACAGAGGGGCACGTCACGAGCCCAGGAGCGGCTGCGATGGAGCAAGTTTGAATAACTCAGTAAGCAAGCTCTGCTTTGGAGAAGACAGTACCTAATCCTTCTACTCTTCATAAGAAGCAGCCTTCTCACCAAAGAGGAAAGGATTTTTTTATAAACCTCAGACCAAATTACTGCTCCCCAGGCCTAATCAAACACAGTTCCCAAAAGTATTGGCTGGCTGGGGGCTAAGTTTAGGAAGGTGTTTCCTTCCCTGCCTCCACTTTCAAACTAACCAGGATGAGGAGGAGTTCAAAGACCTCAATTGTTTGTGGAACACTTTGAACACAGAAAGGGCCTTGGGCAGGGAGATGGATTGTGGCTAAAGCACAGGCCCAGCAGGCAGAAGCCCTTGTCTGCGTTCCCTGCTCAGCCACAGAATCAACATATGACCCCAAAGTGCTGTTCCGTGCCTCAGTTTCCCCACTGAAGAAACTGGGCTGAGGATCTACCATGTAGGGCTGGTTAGAGCATCTCGAAGGCTCAGTGAGATCTTTGGATGAAGGATGCAAACCGTTCCAGTTCAAAGGCGTACTCCTTGCCTCAAAGGCAGTGGTGCTGTGCCCCTCGCGCCAGGCTCGGTACATGCCCGCAGCGAGACAGCCCTTGTCTAAAGAGCTCCCCAGTCCAAACAGACAACAAGAACAAAGGGGTCCAGGGGGAAGAGATGACTTGACTGATATACAGAGGAATGACTTGACTCCAGCAGTCCAAGAAAAACGCCCTAACGATATGCATAAACATTATAAACACATATGATTGCTTCATTGTACACACTTCTCCTCTGGCTGAGGTCTCTGTTAATCAGGGCGCGATAAGGGCAGAGAATTTACCTCCTCCCCATCTACTCATGCTGTTTCCTTTTCATTTATTCAATGAACAATCCCTTTGAGCAAAGTCTTTATCAGAGTTTTACCGGCAGCTCACAGCATTCCCTGCCAGGAACAGAGGCACAGAAAACCTGCCCGAGGCTCCAGGGTTTTAGGAATCCCATCTTTGCTACTTTGTGGATGCCAGCAGTCCCTGCCCAGAACTGTGCTGGGGTTGGGAAAAATTCATGTGTAGAAACTGTGAGTCTGAATCTGCCTCAAAGACGATACCAGTTGTAAACTAGACGCATCTCCTCCCAGGCTCGGCACTCTTTGCAGCACAAGTTATTGGTTCAACGTAACCCTCAAGGTCAAAATGGGTCATGAACTTTTCCAAGAGGTGACTCAGAGTCTTCTGCTACTCTGGGAAATGCTGGAGTGATTTTTCAGCTCAAGTGATGGCAGTTTAGGCTTCTCGTGAGTAAGATCCCAGCGGCAGCTGTCTGCTGATGAAGGTGTCTCCCCAGCAGACGTGCCCATCACCGGACCCATCGGTGAGCATTTCCACAATGTCACGGCAGCCTTGAGAAACGGGAAGACGGGGACGACGGGAGTTGTGTGATGGGCAAGCGTAAGGAAGAGAGAAAGCAAACTCTTCACAATTAAATAACAAAAAGAGGCCACGCATCACTCTAACTTGGAGCAGAAAAGAAAGACCAAGCTGTGGAAAGGGTTAATTGCATCCAGGTAAGTTCTTTCAAAGCTGAATATTACGAGGCACATCCCATCTTAACCGCAGACATCTTCAAATCCTTGACGGAAAGCTCTCGGTGCAAAGTCAGACTTGTTGGGAAGGACCTGCCTGCTCGGAGCAGCTCTGTGTCACCTGTCAATCCCGAAGCCGCCTCCAGGGACGGGAGTCTCGAGTTACCGAGAGGAACACTCTGCCGGGGCTGGCGACAGCTCCCGGCGCAGGAGGCATCGTGCATTCCTCCCCCAGCTAAAAAAAGACGGTTTGGGCTTTGATCTCCGGGCTCCGTCTGCACCACAGTGAGACAATGCAGAAGGCCCCTGGGGAGGAGGAGGGGGGAGGTGGACTTGACAAGACTTTCCCTAAACCAGTCTTCTCTTCAGGTCCTAGAATCAAAGGGGATGAAGAGGCGGGCATGGCACTGAGGATGAAAGCGGAGACGGAGCCTGGCAGAAGGGAAGATACCACAAAGAGCCGATCTGGGCCTCCTTCTAAGGCAGGGAAGGCTCCAGCAATGTAGGACCAGATGGCCAAAGAGAATGGGAACGAGCCTGAAGATGTTTCTTCTCTTCTGTGGTTTGAATGTCAGCCAGGACGATAGGAAATCAGTGCTGTCCATTGCTTTGTAGCCATGTGCTTTATGCTTATAGGAACTGTAAAAACATCCTCGCTGGCAGGCTCCATGGTTAGACCAGGGGTTGGATGGACATGGAGACTCAACTCAACTCCTGGCAGCCTTGTGTGAAGCCAAGGAAAGGATGGTCACAGAAAGGAACCCCGTTGCAGGGACATTTTGGCATGCAAAAGTGGTAAACCTGAACTCATGGCTCTGCCATGGGTGGGTGAGTGAGTGATGGAAAAGGTATCAAAGCACAGGAAAGCCAGGGGACACCATTTCTTGGGAATGCCTGTCTGTTAAGAAATCTACCTTTGGCATCCAGTGAAGACTCAAAGAGATGGGGACAAAAGCAGGGAGATGGGGATTATCAAAGCTTTTAAGATTTGCTGAAATAATGATTGCCTCTATCCAGCTGTCAATGCCCTGTCTCTGCCTGTCCCTTTAATCTCCTGTCTGGAGGAGGTGGCTGCTCTCCTCCTGCAGCGCCAATTCTTCCGTCACCGGGCGCTGCTGAGAAGACCCCACTGAACCCCAGCCCTTTGTGTCATTGTACAGTGTGACCAAACAAGTTAAACATCACTAAAGCGTTTCTGCCTTCCAGATGTCTAAGACCAGGATGAACCTCAGCCTCCTGCATCCTTCAGTGCCCCACAGTTAGTCAAATACAGAATCTAGAGCTGGCAGAAAAATACATTTTTCCCCACGCAGAAAACTTGCAACGCCAAACTTAACCAAAACAGAACACATTTCAGAAAACTTCATTCTTTCCCCACCTCCACCAGAGTTTTCAGCTATGGAGACTTTAATTAGGATGGCCATTTTGGAAGCTTGAAGCTTCCATAGTCCATTTCCCCGAGTCTTTAACTTTTTTCTCAATATTGTATGCCATTCCCCAGTATATCTCGCAACCTGCAGGGTTACAAGCTGTATCCAGATGAGTTACCTGATTGGAGCCCTACCACATGTAGCATTGGGGATCCAAAGGAAGACGCAGTCCCTTCCTCCAAGGAAAGGGCAATAGCAAGGGATGCAGTGCATGAACAGAAGTTTGGGAAACTGAGGCAGGGAAAAGCTTGACAACTTGTCTAAAGCTGCACCAAAAAACATGGAAGGAGAGCAGGTTTTCTGAAATCTAGGCCAACACTTTAACCACAGGGTCATCCCTCCTTCTGTAAAGCACTGAACCTTCATTCAACCTTCAGAACAGTTCCCATATATTTATATACATATATATGTACACACCTGAGACATTATTGCTTGGGAATCTTCAGGCCCTGGGCCTTATCCCCACCCTTCGCACTCATTAATTCTCCTTTTTTCCTTCCTCACATTCATAAAGAATCTCCCCTCCAGCAGGGAGGGTTGGCCTTGGCTCCCTCCGCAGCCCAGTGCGGCTCCTTCCCTCTGCCCACGGGCTGCTGAGAACAAAGCGGGGCTGGGACGCTCCCCTTCGCCGGGGACACCGCTGCTCCCGCCACCCCAGCCCCGTCCAAGGCAGAAGCACGGATCCCCTGGGAACTTCTTCCCCTGCCACCATCCCCTCAGGCCACGGGTTCCTGCCCTGAGCCACCAGCAAGAACCCGAGTCTCTCCTGTTGTTGTGTAAACAAGGATGGTCTAGATGCAGGGAATGCTGTGTATTTGAGAAGGGAACAGCTGGAGCGATGGAATGGGGCTCGGGGATGTGACTGTGCTTCCTGGCTCCCTCGCTGGCTTCCTGCATAGCCCTGAGCAAATTCATTTGCCTTCTTTGTGCTTTGTTTGCATATCAGCAATATGAGAGAACAGCGTTCCCACATCTTGGGTCCATTCTGGTTTCTCTGTTTAAACTTTCCAGGTTTGGGACCATCCCTCCCCAGTCGCCAGCACAGGAGGGTCCAACCCTGATTTCTAATATCAGACACCTGGATTTTCAGAAAGTTCCTACTTTTGGCAGGAATACGTAGTGCAGAATCCAATGCCAAAGCCACTACAGCCTTTGGGGATTGAGCTGTGGACTTCCCGTGCTAAAATCTGAGCTTCTTTGGTTGGAGGGGGCACAGCCCAAGCAGTGCAATACACCATCCCCAGGGTTTATCACCCCCCCTGATTTGCAAAGAGGCCCTGGGCTACAAGGTATTCATTCCAAGACTGTGCTCGCTCTTTCTCCCTCTCTCCTGAGCCTGCACCTACCTGCAAATGCAACTCAGCTAAATTGTAATTGGCAAACGCAAGTGAGCCAGCCCCCATATTTCTTTTAATGTTTCCACAGGAACCTGGGTGATGTCTTTCACATCATACATCGTGGGTGGCAGAGACCTAAATAACCCCCTTCAGCAGTAGAACATGTTCAAGAGGTGCCAGTGTTCCCTCTCTGACTCAAATTCATCTGCAGGATTTATGGCTTCGGACCTGTCAAGCTACAACACTAGCAGCCGCTCCATAGGAATCCCTAACCTGGGAAGAGTCTCCCATTACTTCCCCATACAGATAACTCGCTCTTTTGCTGTACAGGCTTCATCACCTCTTCCCTTGTTCAACAAATACCACTTTCTGGAGGGGGTCTTATGCCTCACAAGCAAATGCCTTTAGAGTCTCCAAGAAAACCTTTAAAGCCCTGGCATTGTGTCTGGTGGTGCTAATGTGGGATGGGATGCTCAGATTCTAAGGAATTAGGTCCTAATTTTGTAGACTTGAATTTGAGAATTGGGGCCAGCAAATACAATTTTCTAATCAGGGTACCCGATATTAAACACTGAAATCCAGGACTCCGTGGTACAGAAAAAAAACCCAAACACATCTCCTCTAGCGGGGCCAGAAATACGGAGCATCCTCACAAAACTATCCCTACAGGAATGTGTGTTTAGGGATCATATTGAGAGCTTCAAATAGTTTTCTCTATCAAGAACCGAGTATTGACTTCTTGGAGTAACAAAGTCCTTCAGTCCTAGTGAGAGACTGAGGGGACAGATCAGACCTTGCTCCAGATATATTTTCTCACAGAATTTAAAAACATTCTTTCACAACTCTCAAATTTCCCACAGAAATTTCCTTCACTTTCTCATGGAAAAATTGCTGACTTCCAGAAATTTTGGAATTAAAATTTGTGGATTAGAAAGGAAACATTTCCACAATAAAAGCACACTTTAAAACAACTTTTTTGACGGAAAGCTAATTCAGTCGGGAGTTTTCAGACAAATCTTGTTGCACACGCTGATCTGAAGGTGAAGGTCAGCAGGAGATGCCTGGAATACATTAGGTTGTCCAATTGATCAGCTGTTCCAGCCATTTCCTACAGCATTTCTCCTTCTGTGCCAGTTCAGCTGTGTGACGTCCCACTACCACCACCTCCGTCCGCTCCCCCGCTTGGGGAAGGGCAGGTTTGTGCAGAACCCTCTGCTGCAGAACCCCCCCGTGCCGGGGTCCCTCCTGCCCCGGCAGGCACCGGGGATGCTGCAGTTACCCCCATTTCCCAGAGCTTCACAGCCCGTCCCAGTGCTCCCAGGGACCTTGTCATCAACCTCCATATTCAGGTTGGGTCTGGGTTCCTGGGAGGCTACAGAGACATCTGCAAAGATAATGAAATGAGCAAGTACTTCAGGGCACTATAAACAGTCCGTATTGTACAGTTGGGAATGGCTGAAATGCCTTTCTGTTTCAAATGCTTGGCACTGCAACTGCTCAGTGCATTTTCTTTCTCGATTTATTGTGATCAAATGAGAAACAATTAACAGTAAGTAATTAGCGATAATGTAGAAAGCTTGGAGGCAGAGACCAGGGAGCTGGACAGGGACCCAGGACGCCTGTTTCCAGTTCTGGGCACGGGTGTTGATCCTCTTTTACTAATGCTTTGAGATTTACAACTGAAACTGCCCTGAAAGGGCTGGGTTTTAGCAATATCACCTTATTTATAGAGGGCAGAGCACACACCTGATAAGTAGAAACTTCGAGGGAGCTGGACCTCAAACCCCGCTGCCCCCATGGCTTCCCGTGGGCTAAATCCAGAAACCTCAGTCCTACACGGCTGAGCTCTGATCCAAAAAAAACCCACTCACATATGTGCCCAGCTTTAAGTATCGATAGTCTTAATTATTGACTTAAATGGGAATTAAACACAAGCTTAGCTTTAAGTACTTGCTTACAACACTTTCAATGCACACTTAAACACTTGGCCAAATCCAGACCCTAAACACGCTGAAAAATGATTGCAAACCCCTCTGCTTGCAGGGGGCTGTGAGAAGGAAGTGTCTAGAATACATACGAAGTGCTAAGCGGAGGCATTAACACTCCTCAGAAAGATCCCCCCTGTTTCCTTGAGCACCAAAAAGCACTGACCTGATCCAGCATCGACCCTCCGCTGCGTTTTGTATGGGGGCTGGCGAGGAATACATTTGTGCAAGGAAGGACAGAAGGTTTCCTCAGCGGCAGAGCGAGGAGTCAGGGAGACAGAATGCAACCACCTCTGGTGCAAAACAGCCTAGGCAGTGGGGCTGAGGTCTCCTATAGCTCCTACAGAACGGGCTATAATGACACCAAGAACTGTCTCCCCCTTTAACCAAAGCCAGGTAACACAGGCTGCTCCAGTAAAGATACCCGATAACCAGTTTAACGCAAGCGGACAAAACTGATTACAGTGAAAGTCTTATCTTCATTTGCATTACTCTGATTTGCTTCCATGCAAATTCCATTTCTTCCATTTATGTGACTACCTGTGGTGACAATTTCAAGCCAAAGGTTTGCAGGATGATTTTGTAATGAACCATGTTCACATTCTGGCTGGAGGAAGAATAAGACACTCAGAACAAGGAATTACGATACTTTATCTTTGAAGCCAAATTTACCAAACAACTTGAATTCATAGAGATTTCCTTCCTGAACTTAAGCAGTCTGTGTGTCACGTCACCAAGGTAGAGAAACTTGTGAAGAAACCCGGGCTGAACAGCGTATGAGTTTTTAAAAAACTATCGGCTCTGGTCTCATTCCGCTCCCACTAAAGCCAGAAGTAAAATGAGAAAATTTCGTACCACTCCAGTGGCAATAATTACACCATCATTTTTCAAACCTTCAGCCCAAAGCTCAGGCCAGACTTAACTTCCAGCCTCTGTAAGCACATTGGGTTCATTCGGGAGAGAATCTGGCCTTGAGCCATCCTCTACATCAAGGGCAAAGCTCTCTCTGCGTGCACAGGGCATCTTTCCATCGGCTTCTGTAACCAGGGGTGTCCCCCAGGGGTCAACACTTGGGCCAGTTTTGTTTAACATATTCATCAACGACCTGGACGAGGGCACAGAGCGCATCCTCAGCAAGTTCGCTGATGATACCAAACTGGGAGGGGTGGCTGACACCCCAGGGGGCCGTGCTGCCACCCAGCGTGACCTGGACAGGCTGGAGAGCTGGGCAGAGAAGAACCTCATGAGGTTCAACACGGACAAGGGCAGGGTCCTGCACCTGGGGAGGGAGAATGTCAGGCACCAGTATAGGTTAGGGGTGGCCCTGCTGGGAAACAGTTCTGAAGGAAAGGATCTGGGGGTCTTGGTAGGCAGTAAATTATCCATGAGCAAGCAATGTGCCCTTGTCGCCAAGAAGGCCAATGGAATCCTGGGCTGCACGGGGAAGAGTGTGGCCAGCAGGTCAAGGGAGGTCATTCTCCCCCTCTCCTCTGCACTGGTGAGGCCACAACTGGAGTTCTGTGTCCAGTTCTGGGCTCCCCAGTTCAAGAGAGACAGGGAACTACTGGAGAGAGTCCAGCGTAGGGCAGCAAAGATGATTGAGGGATTGGAGCATCTCCCTTAGGAGGAAAGGCTGAGGGAGCTGGGACTCTTTAGCCTGGAGAAGAGAAGGCTGAGGGGAGACCTTATGAACGTTTACAAGTATCTAAAGGGTGGGTTTAAGGAGGATGGAGCCAGGCTCTTTCCAGTGGTTCCCAGTAACAGGATGAGGGGTAACGGGCACAAACTGGAACAGAGGAAGTTCCGATCGAATATGAGGAAAAACTTCTTTACGGTGAGGGTGACAGAGCACTGGGACAGGCTGCCCAGGGAGGGTGTGGAGTCCCCTTCTCTGGAGACTCTCAAGCCCCGTCTGGATGCCGTCCTGAGCGATGTGCTCTGGGCAATCCTGCTGTAGCAGGGGAGTTGGACTAGATGATCTCTGGAGGTCCCTTCCAACTCTGAAATTCCGTGATTCCGTGATTCTGTGGGAGTGCTGCCTGCTGAGCCCTGCCATGCTGACCTATGTGCTCGCTGCGGCTACAGCTGAACTGAATGTGCAGAAATGGACTCAGGAGGCGAATTGATGGCTTAATTTTATCTGAAATAATACTACTTTATTTATTTTTCACAGCTTTGTTTTAGTGACTAGATCTGTACAAACTCAGACCACTGATGAGCCACATTTTTTGCCTCTAAAACACAAAGCCTAGCCTCTAAGTTCTGGGCACGCCTGGGTGTATGAATCACGTTTAGCAGGCAGAGCAGTAAGTAAAGGTGCTCTCTTTCCTTTTAGACATTCTGGAACCAAGATCAATAGCTGCAGCCACTGGAATAAATGGAAAACTGCCATCTGATGCGGTAGGAGTGGAAGTGGGGAATTCTTTGGGAACTGGGCTCTCAGAGACTCTCCTAATTAGAGTAAGAGTTTGCAAGCAAGACCTTGTCCAAAAGCAGGAGTGTCCAATGCAGTTGCTAAGACATCATGAGCTGTGCCCCCAAACCATGAACTAGCTTTAAAGATTTATCAAAATATTACTTCCATTCACTGTATTTGCTTCGTGGCTTTTGAGCCTGTTGGGTTAATGTTTTTTCAGGTTTACTTCACCATAATAAGGGTTAGTAACACACTTTTCAGTTTCAAATGCAAGTTGAGCTCACCAAGTCATCACACCACTCCAGAACCTGGCTCCAGAAGAAAATGGCAAATATCATCAGATGTGAGAGTTGGCAACACAATAAAGAACTAAATAACAGGACAGGCTTCTAGACCCAGCAACGTCAAGGGGTGTTTGGTCATTAAATTTAATGGAGGTAGGATTTTGCTATGGGTTTCTTAGTCTCCAAAAATAAAGCAGCCTCCCGTTGAACTCTGCAAGCCCCCACCAGTTCTCCTGAAGACCTGGGATGAAGCAGAGACAGAAGATTGCTGTGCTCCAGCCAGTCTGCCATGCAGCAGCACTTCAAAGACGAGTCCATGCAGCGTTCTGAGATGAATCAGGCCCAAGCTGAGCACAGACCATCGGCCACGAGTAACTCTGAGAGCTCTGTCCGAATTAAGTTCCACGTCTTTGGGTCATGCTTGGCTGAGCTCCTCACCAATCCCACCAGACGCCTTCCCCTGAATCCTAGAAAGCTCCAGTCTCTCTGGGTTTACATATTCCCCAGCCACAGCAGCCTCCTCAGAGCAGGCAGGGTGCTTATTAACTGCAGGGGAATATCGCAACGGGAGGACTAAATTGTAGCCTTCAAGGAGACAGCAATCTATCATTTCGTTTCCCTCAGTCACCAGGGAGAGCACTGCTCAGTTCAGATGTGATTTCATGAACTGGATCAGCCCCCCCCCGCACCAACGCCTCCCTCTGCTCCTGACCCGGCACGGTTCCTGCCTCCCCGCGTACTGCCAGGCTATGAATTAAAGGATTAAAGAGCAAAAAACAGTCCTGCTCTGGGAGTGGGCGGCGCTAAGGAAATGACCAAAAACCCAAAGTGACTGGCAGACAACCATGATGTCCTCACTGGGACAAGGGCTAAACGTGTTGTACAGGGAGCGGAGGAGGCGCTGGTGGCTGGAGCAGGGGCTGCCGGCCAAGGCTTCTCGGCTCTATTTCCAGCTGTGGGTGGGAGTGTGAGATAGGAAGGGAACTGGGAGTCAGGATGTCGGGCTCTGCTCCTGGCTTGAGGGACTTACAGCAAAGGGACCGGTCACCAGGTCCTTGCTCCTGTTCTCAGCTGTCGCTGCCACTGTCACTTAGTGGTTAGAGATGGGGACACGGAGTGGAGACTCCTGGGCTGCACTTCTGGCTATGCCACTGCCTCACAACACGACGCCGAGCAAATAGCTTCTGCTTCTACTATCTCTGAAAAGGGGGTAATAAAAATGATGCTGTTCTGACTCACAGCTGCAGGGCCACAGTTTAAATCACTATTTTTTGCAAAGCGTGTTTGTGCTCATTGGCAGAAAGGCCAATAAACACAAGATGTTAAGTAAAGAAACTTTGGTCACCCCGGTCCCATCCCAAGTCCGAGCTCTCCAAAGCCGGGAAGTGTGTGAAGCCAAGGAAGATGTCAGGGGAGTCACGCACAACCAGCAAAGACCAAAGAACCTTTTTTTTCCCCTCATGTCTAGTTCTGTCTTAATCATGATTTATACTAGAGAGCAGTGGGGATTAAAGGATTGGTCAGGTACTCACAGCAGGTATGTATGCAATAAAACCACATAGTAATGAGAAAAGAAAGCGCAATAAAAGAATGATGTTCTTTCACTGCTTTGCAGCACGGGAAAATGTTTTCCTGCTTCATCACTGATGGGTTCCCCTACCTTCCTTGCTCACACCCTCCCCCCCCTTGAAGTTTTGGCTTTATGATCTGGCTTCCGACAAATCTCAAAATCTGAATGTCCAGCCAAGATGAACTTTCTCAATTCTGCAAGTCTGCGTACAGAAACTGCAAACTAAATTTTGACTTGTGGAGTTCCTGTCCCCAGGCCCTGCATGAGAACAGCCCCAAACTGGGCCTGGCCCTGTTTGAAAGGCAAACGTGATGAATTCAGTCCTACCCTGACTGAAGACTCAAACTGGGTGGGTACTGGGTGTATCCCGATTTCTCTGCAGACACCGAGTCCGGCTCTCGCGCAGGCAGAGGATCAATATTGGGCAGTGATCGCTGCCAAGAGATCAGGCACTTTCTCACCTCCTTTTTTCCCCCAGCACCTCTGACTCCGCTCGCTGGTGGCCGTGCCACCTCCTCTCCCAAACTGCAGCTGCGCTAGTCCAGTGTCCAACCAAGCTGAACCTTCCCGATACACGTGTCTATTTGTAAAAAGCGCAAATAAGTACCCTGTATGAACACCCCACAAATTATCCAGGAGAGCTCCTGTCAGCACGTGGAGCACATGGAGCCCCTAAACTCAGCAGGCAGCTGGCAGGAGAAAAAGGATCGGGTTATTTTACAGATTATTTTTTTCCCAGCCCGGTTTTCTCACCCTACTGATTTCATGTGAGCGAGGAAGGCAGGATTAGGCCTGCACGATGGCACTCTGCTAATGCAGCTCACAGAGCGGAGATCCTCCTCATAGCCAGAGGCCCTTTGACTGGTCAGGTGCGATGTTTATTCATTAGCATTACAAATATCTGTTGAACAGTAAAGCCTTGGATCTGCAGTCAGAGATGACAATCCCATGCTGCTGGCATTGAAAAAGCCAAAGTAAAGACGGTGCCCGTTTAAACAGCTCTCAATGCCAGGTCACGAATGAAGGGCTTGCCCATCTCATGCCTACAGCAGAAAAACCCTCCAAAGAAAAGCCCCAAATGTGGTTCCCAAGAGGAAAGACTTTCTCTGTAGGTGGTACAACTCCCCTTCTAGGTTAATTAAAGGTGCCACCTTTCTGATCACTAGCAATGCCTAGTGCCAACAGAAGATGTTTACACATTTAGCAGTCTTGGGTGCCATCAGAAACTTCCTCCATCCCCATCCTGCCTCCCAGAGCCGGGCATGCAACACCTACACAGCCCATACAGCCCAAAGCCTAGATGCCAACCGCCTTTGCCCAGACAAGAGGAAAAGGAAGCACTAGGAGCCTGTAAACGGGCAGGTCGTCACAGAAGGAACCAGGAACCATCCCTTCTCCTCTCTGCCAGCTGGCTCGGCATCGTGGGTCCTGAAACCGCGTTAATGCCCTGCAACTCGTTCTCAGGGCTGACATCACGGCGTGGCAGGTTGACGCTGCACTGGGATGGAGTGACATCAAGCAAATACGTCTAAGCAGTGCCCTTGTTACGAAGCAGCAGGTTCTCTGCCCCTGGTTCTTCCTGCATGTGATCCAAAAATCAGCCCCTGATCTCAGGTGTGGGCTTTGAAGCCAAAGCAGCTCAGCAGGGCCCGGGCTGGGTCAGTCTCTGGCAGCAGATGCCCGGGGAAGAGCGAGGTGCTGCAGGAAGCGCGGAGCGTGATTCAGTAGGTGGGGTTCTCCCCTCCAGGCGAAACTCCTCACTCGGCGTGACTCCCGGGACCGGCTCGCCGATACGGGCCCTGCTGCGCTCTGTAGGAAAAGCAGTACCTTTTGCAGCACGTGGGCCGGGTCCAGCTCAGCAGATGGCATCTAGAAGGGATCTCTCCTCTATTTTCACTGTTACTAAACTGTTGGGCAGTGCTACTGCACAAGCCTTCACCCCAGAAGGGTCTGCATGTCAGTGGTGCTGCAGGTATGTTTTGCAACAGAGGAAAAGGGTGATTTTGTGGCTCAGTTTCTCGTGCGGGAAGCAGAAAATCTGCATCACCTCTGAGCTGAGTGGCCGATGGGAAACATGTCCTTCCTGTCTGCTTCAAACCCCATCAGGGAACGGTCATGCTTTCTTTTTTTTTTTCTAGGGAGTTCTCAGGTGGGCAACTGTGCCTCACAGTCTGTGCAATTTTTATCAGAAGGAATCTCTGCTCTCAGCTTGAGCCCCTACGTGTCACCATCACACAGGTGAGAGGAACAGAAATGCAAATTGGGATAAGCTGGTATTGCATCATGCAAATATTCATAACTGCAATTCTTGCCATAATTAACTTCTATGTTTTAAATCCATTTTGTATCTTGTGCTAAGCCAAGAATAATATTTGGAGACCGATTTCTTATGAGGACAAGAAAGGGACGAAGATGCAGCCTCTGTTATTACCTCCCAAAGTGCAGTGCGAACTCTAGACGGTGGGATGTGCAGCAGCCGTACAGCCCGACACTTCCATTGCACTGAAGTCCAGCCCTGGAGATACCCAGCTCTTCCAACCTTGCATGAGGGATTTTACAATTACCAAGAAAGTTGAAAAAAATCACAGAATTATAGGGGTTGGAAGGGTCCTTCAGAGATCATCTAGTCCAACCCCCTGCCAAAGCAGGTTCACCCAGAGCAGGCTGGACAGGAACGCATCCAGGCGGGCTTTGTATATCTCCAGAGAAGAAGACGCAAAAGAGTCCTCTCCTCGTTCTAGCCTTGCAAAAAACACTGTCAGGGAGAGGGTTAATTATGGGGTGCCTGGGAGCCCTTGCTATCAAAGAAGGTGCAAGGAGATGGAAGTAACCCCATGGAGCTCTGCATGCCTCTGCCTCTGCGGGGTTTGCTCTCTGTTGCTTGTTCTCACACACGTATGTACACACACACACACACACACGTGGAAACCCGGAGCCCGTGCGGCACCGGCTGGGCCTGAGGAGGAGACGGGAACAGGGCGAGGCCCATCTCGCAGCAGATTCTCCTGCAGACCTGCAGGCACCTTTCGAAAACCACAAAACGGTAACCAAATAAACAAGCGGGGCGTCTCCGGCTCACCACACCCCCACGGTACCCCTGCGGGCACACAGCGTCCCAGGGCTGCCAAGTCGCTGACGGAGCTGGTAAATCAGCGAGGAGCCGCGGAGTGCCAGCGCTGGGAGGGGTGGTGGGTACAGCGCTTTTGACAGTCGGAGGAGGTAGGAGGGTGGGCTGGGAGGAGAAGACGGCAGGCGGTTTGGTACGGCTCCCTGCTGTCCTAATGGGAGCTGAGCCATCTGTCCTCAGGCGTGTGCATCAAAGGCTGACACATCAGAGAGGTGAGTGCTCCGGCTCCCCGCTCGCACCGTCTCCCACGCACCGCCTCCGCCGTTCCCCAAAAAACCTCCCAGCCCTCTCCCGAGCTGCCACGGCCCCAGCGGCAGGGCAGGAGGAGTTGCTGGTGGAAAAGCAGACACGGAAGGATGTCTCAGTAAATCTCAGAGTTGCACTTCATGGTGCCTGCTAGAGAAGGTGGCTCTTCTCACCCCAAAGAATGTTGTAAGGAATAAGGGTCCGGTGTGACGGTGCTGTGGGCAGGCAGTGGTTTGATATGAGGGGGTAATCCCTTGGTGTTACGCTTGCTGTGTCACTCTGAGCACACATCCTCAGCACTTCCCACTCCTCACCAGGCTTTCACGCCTCTTCTACATCCAGTTTGGCTTCATCTTTTCTTCTAAGCCACCAAGAGAAGCCGTAGAGCAGCTCGCCTGTGCAGGGACATCAGCCTGGAGTTTCATTCATTAGTTCAGCCTCTTTTTGTCTCTTGTGACCCTCCTGGAGTCCTCCTAACTTGTTGATGTTTTGCATATTCCTAATTAGGGCTTTACATTTTCCTAATTATTTGTAAAGGTTTATCTTTGCCCTTTATCAGCATACAAAAGCATGCAAACAAGGGAAGCTAACCCGAGGCCTAGGTTAAAAAGAATGATGGAAGTTTCCCTGTCGATTTCAGCGAGTTTGGGATCAGGGATTAGACCAGAAAGGGGAAATGGCACATCTGCCTTTGCACAGAGATACCGTGGAGCTGGGCACTCAGAAAAAGAATGGAAGAGAATAAGTCTGTTTCAATGACAGTGATTTGAGGGCTGTTTGTCACGAGGTCAAGCAAAAGACAACCTTCTCCAAGGAGGGAGCATGATGCATCTTCCACCTGCTGCATCTGGCTTGCCTGACGCCATTGCGACTTTCTCTGCCGCCAGAAGACTCCTAAAAACTCAGAGGTGCAAAATGCAGAAAACACAACTGGAAGTTGTTCTGCTGCCTAAGCTCGTCTCCACCCTCCGGGCTCTGATCACCTCCACCCCTCTGGTGTCCCTGCCCTTGTTTTGTCTCACAACCCCTCTTGCAATCTCCTCCGTGCCCTGCCTTCTCCCCTCCCTTAACGTTGCTGACTAGACGTTATGGTACCTCTGATGCCTGGAACTAAGAACTTCTTTCCAGAGCTGTGGAAATGCCCCTTGTTTTTCAGTGTGTCCCAACTACTGAATAATCAAAGCCGCGGTTCTTGTTTTAGTATGAGCTATTAGAACTAATGGCGTGTCGCAATAACGCCCAGGAGACCCAAACACAGATATTGTTACTGCCTATAAGCAAAGCGGAAAGGCATCCTCGAGAGCTCATGGCCTCGGATGACATCCTTATCAATTCCACACATTGATGTCATCCCGGGAGCAGAAATGGGAGTGGGAATCAGGCTCAGACTGAGCTTGTGAGAGGCTGCTGAGCCTTCTCTACAGCTCAGGAGTTTTGCTGCTGATACCAAGGAGGCAAAAAGGGACTTTCTCAGCGGCCATAAATTACAGCGAGCATTGTTATTCTTAAAACTGCCCTGCACTGTCTCTCTGGCCTTTGCAAAACCTTTCCCAGACCAACTCCTGCCGGTTCTCTTGCTAGAGATTAAAACATCCCAAAATAACAGGAACCTCCATACCAAAAAGAGAACTATTGATGAGCAACCTGCCTGTGGGGGCAAGAGACACTAAGCAACGTGAGCTGTAAAAACAATCGTATTGGCCCAGACCAAGGGCTCCCCGGGCGCTGGTTCCACTCGGCGTCAGGGATCAGCACTTGATGCGAGGAGGGGAGGAATACGCCTGCATGGAGCAGCCCTTTCCCTGGTATGCCCTCTCAGCTGCTTCTACTTTGGTTTTGCTCTTTTAAATATGTGCCTGATAATTGCATTAGGTACCCCCTACTTCTTACGTTCTTCAGACAAACACGATTTTGTAGACCTTTATGATACTCTCTTTCAAACCCCTCCTCCAAGCACGAGAGTCTGATTTTGGCTCTTCCCATATGGAAGCCACTTCCCAGCTCCAGTCATACCAGTCGCCTTTTAGTCACAGCAACAGCAATTACCCAACTTGTGCCTGTCAGGACAGCCTGCACATGCTGTTTGTATCCTCTGACTGTTACGGAGCAAATACACTACCAGCAATTTAAAAAACAGCTGCATTTCATAGCTGCAGCATCTCTTTTAAGGAAGTAAGTTCATTACACAAGCAAATATAATACAACTAGCATGAAATGGCCCCAAGCTATACAATCCAGATCAGGGTATGTCCATGTTCAAGAGAATGAGGACTTTGGTTTGAGTCTATCTTTAACAATCCCAGTAAATATACTGGGATTAAATGAGTGAGCAAATATCGAAGTCTTTTGATTGTCTCACGGACAGTGCAGATCAGGCTCATGGGAAGACATTAACTAATCAATACATTGATGTTTGGTTTTGCAAAAACAAATTCAAATCAGTTTCGGGCTCATCCAGACCTTCAAAATTCAAATGAGCGCAGACATTCCCCAGCCTTGCCTTGACATTGGCGGAACAACCTCCAAAATACTGCTGTCCTTGATGGGAGAGGCAGGAAGTTTTGCTTTGGGTGGGACCTGTTGTTTGCGTGGCTGCATTCAGTCTTTCAAACAGAGGTCTGTGACAGCCCTTCTCAAGGAGGCAATGGAGGACTGGAAGATGACAATGAGCTTTCAGCCCCGGTTTCAGGAAAATTGGAATGTGATGACCTTCCAAACCCGGCAGTCCCAGGTTAATGGGAAAAGCCAGGATAAACCTAAATTGTTGGAATACCAGCTGTTAACGAAGATCATTTCTGCATTATGCAGTGGTACTTGTGGTGTTGCTGGAGATGAAAAGCCAGGAGGCTGCAGTTCACACACATATGTCTTTGCTCCCTCCAGCTACCCCTCACCAGCCCTCATAACAGCCCTGCGTCTGCCAGACAATTGCATGTTTGAGCATTGCTGATGGTAGACTTGGTGATGAAGGTGGTGGTGAGGGGGGAGGAGGGATGTGCAGTTGACTAGGGCTATGTGGCTCCAGGAGGGTTTGCCAGGGCACAATCAAATTACTTGCAAGCCAAAAGAAATTGGTCTGTCTGTAATCAGGGAGACACTCGGCTGCAGCCAAAGGAAAGGATAAACATTCAGGTTTGTGATCTCCACCAAACAAAGGAAGGGAGGGACGGGCCCTTGCAATCCTTGTTTGCCATCATGAGCTCCTGGTCAGGTAGAACGTGGACATTTCCAAGCCCCAACAAGAGCCCATTTCGCTCAGCTTCCTGTCTCCAAGCGCAGCTGGTGCCGGGTGCTTCAGAGCTGTTGTTTCCAATCTTTTCAGGTCCGTGGATTACTGTCAGTGTTCAACATTTCTCATAGTCGAGCAGGTTCTATCGATGCTCAACAGTCAGCATGTCTAAAGCTGCTCACAGTGAGCCAAGAGCAGGCTTCGGGCATCCTGCTCTCTCTTGCATTTGCTCTTTGTATTTACACTGCAGCCTGCAGCTCAGCCTACAAAAAGAAGAGTGTAGTCCAGTACTTTTGCATTAATCTCAGGTTTGGATGGCCCCACTTCATATCCTGCTGTGCTACAGTCATCTGTGCCGCTTTGGGTGAGTAGTTTCTTATAGATGGAAAAGAGAGCCCAGACTGAGCTGAAAGAGGCAGGCCGAGGACAACAACATCGTCTAACCCCCGACTCTGTGGTCACAAGAGTCAGACAGACAAAGATGTAAGGTAGATCACTGAGTCTATAGGCAGGCTGCACACATGGAAGAAGGGGGATAGAATGCTAACAACAAGATGACATGAGCAGGATCATAGAATTAGAATTGGAGTTGGAAGGGACCTTGAAGATCATCTAGTTCCAACCCCTTGCCATGGGCAGGGACACCTCCCGCTAGATCTCTTTCAAAGCATCACAGCCAGTGAAGTCACCTTGCCTACACCCAGAAAAGTTCCAGGGAGCAATAGGAGCACTCAGCCGGCTGAGACATGGCAGGGAATGTGTCCATCCAAGGCTGGCAGGTAGTGCCAGGCCACTCAGGCCAGAGGATGGAGCTGGCCAGGCCCAGTCAGCATTAGGGAGAGATCCCCTATTCCTTCCAGTTGATGAGGAACCTCTTCTTCACACAGTCTGGTTTTGCTCAGGAGTGGAAACTGCCAGTTGCACGTGCACAGGCCCTATCAGGGACGTGCTTGGGCACCTGAAGAGTTAATAAAATATTTGGTAGATAGTTTATGGGCTTTCCTGGTTTTTTTTAAAGCCTTCATTCATCTCGTTTCCTTGTCCCCCCTCCACTCCCACCTTCCCGTAGGGCCCCTAGGGCAGAGCTGCTAGGGAGACTGAACTCTACGGTATGTGTGTGTGCGTGTGGCTCCTGGCGACCAGGCTGGGTGGTAAAAGCACTTCAAAGGGGCTGCAGTACCAGGGAGCTGCAAAAGGGTGTAATTACCGCCCTGGCTGAACCACCCTCCCCGACTGTTTGAAGTAGCTCAGAGCAGAGCGGCATCAAAGGGGAGCGCCTTGCAGAAGCTGGAGAAGGAGAGTAGGAGCCACTGCAGGCACATCCCATAATGTCAAGAAGAACAAACCTACAGGCATTTTACACCTGCCACCTCAAGAGCTCACTGAAGATTGGGACCTCTTGCCTCTGATCCTGGGAACAGCTTCCAGGCAACTCCACCAGCACAGAAGTGGGGGCAGATGATACCTTCACCAGGCAGGGGTTAAGATTCAGAGTTTAGGATTAAGGCACCAGAAGAATACCCTGAAATGAAGACCCCACTGCACCTAGGAAATGCAAATAGAGCTCGCATTCGGTGAAGTAGACCAAATTTCATTGCATGGGAAACGATGTCAAACCATTCCTCTCGGGAAACGATGTCAAACCATTCCTCTCCAAACTACGCTCCAAACCAGAGAAAAACGTGTTCTTGATCTTTGAGAAAATACAGACTTTGGATATCAAAATTACTTTCCTTGGAAGTTTCTCTTGTCAAAACTTCAGAATGTAATATGAAATGAGGCATTATGCAATATATACACATATAAAGCATTGCTATAAATAAAATATATGATTAAAATGGTACTTTTTATAAAAATCAAATTAAAATAAGGTCAGATCCAGTTAAATCAAGATGAAGCATCTTGCAGTAAAAATGTAGTTGAAATCAGGAAAATGTTTCAGTACTGATGAAAATGCCCATCTTATAAGCCCTTTAGGTGGATGCAACTAAATTCCAGCCGGTTATGTTGCTTAAAAAATATAAATCATATATGATCATAGGCCTCCCATCCACACTTAATCAGATGTCATCAGTCTAGCCAGGCAAAATGGCAAAGCAATCCTGAGTGTCTCTATAAAATTAATTACTAATAGTCTCCTTTTTTCTTCTTCAACTTACAGAATGCACCCTAGATACTGGTTTTGAGAGTTTTTTCTGCTTTATGATGGCTAAAAACTTGTTTGCTTCATGTCGCTTTACAGAAGCTGCAGATTCAATAGGCTGATTTCCAAAAACAAGAGTTGTAAGACAAATATTAAAACCTGCAAGACTCCACTAACACTGCCAGAGCTGCTGGAAGTCACCCCCCAAAATTCCCTAGTCTGGGCTGGAGGTACCTGGCTGAAGCCCAAAGCATGATGTGAAACCTGAAACCAGGAAAGTTCAGCCCAGTTTCATGTTTTGTAACTGATGTTGCACAGCTCTGGCTAACACTCAGCCACACGGGTTCTGTGCTTGATGCCTCCTCCTGTCCCCTGCCCCAGAGCCGTGGCTGAAGCTCCCTCTCTGCATCCTTGAAGGCATCCATGCTTTCCTCTCCGGGGCAATTAGGCAAATCTAATTCTTCGGCCCATGAGGTAAGGGAAAAAGTATAGGAAGTGTTCGTCCCTAAGAAACTGAGCATTAAATATCAGTATCACTCCATCTCTTCACTGTCATCATCCCATGGGTGAGTCATGCCAGTTGCTAAATAAAACGTGAATTGGCAAAGTGAAGTGGGAATATGAATACGGCTGGTAGTGATGAGTCAGTGAAACTCAGCCCAGCAGCCACCAGGGCACTGGTGGGCCAGTCTCCACGGAGGAAGCATGCTGGAGGGTAACCTCAGGGGGATGTTAAGGGGAAAAAAAACCTCCTCGCTGTTGCTGCTTGACTGTGTAAATTTATGGCACAGTAAGTGGATTTTATGAATAAATAACTACTGCAAATTGTTAACAAAGAAGGTAATTAAGTTAGTACACGTTACCAAAGCAGGTGGCAAATTGGCCATCTCTTGGAGTCTTCTTTATGGCTGGAGTCAGCAGACGGCGCTGTGCCACGCTGCCGGGCAGGTTTGTGTCACTGAGCCCTGCTCCGGCGGGTAAACACTGCTGGGGCTTGGCAAAGTGCTTGGCTGTTGTTTCGCAGTGCTAATTCTTTCCAGGAGCTGTTGCAAATAGTAAAAGCTCTTGCTCTCTCTGTTAATCTTTCCATCTAGAGTCAGTTTGGGGAGCAGAACTAACCCCTGAGAAGCGAAGGTGTAGAGGTTCCCTGTCGGTGCTCTTTCCACGCAGCTCTGTCCCAGGATCGAAGGGTCCCAGGACAAGAAAAGGCCAAGAGAATGCCATTCCCAAATGTCATGCTGTGGACATTCCTCCCAACTGGCAGCCACCTGCAAACATCTCCTACCAGTCAGGAGAGGGAAGCGAGTGTAAATCAGATAAAATAAAAAATAAAATAAAATCCCACATAAAATCTACAGTTTTAGGGGTTTAGCTCTTCAGTTCGCGCCATAGCACCCAACAGATAGCCCATTAACTCCACCAAGAGGAAGATGAAGGTCTCATTTCTTGTTCTTTAGTAGATGTTTATCCCATTCTTTAGGCAGGCAGTCTTGCCCACAATTGGCAATCAATAAGCCACAACTGGCGGTCTTGAAGTTAATCCAGTTTTCAAGCCGGTGCAACCCTGCTGGTGTGAAACCAAAAAGGTCTTTGCAAGTAAGTGTTCAGTGTCAGCTTGTCTCTGCTGCCGCCGAAGGAGAGGCTCCTGGAAAACTTCCCACTGACTTTAGTGAGAGTTAAACTAGGGTACTGCTGAGAACTACTGAAACTACGATCTTTTCGTGATTTTGATTCTCTACAAGATGATTTCACAATAGCACTGGGCTTAGAGAATGGATGTGGCTTAGGACAACCTCTGTATTCAGGTCAAATCCCTGCATTAAATTCACTTAAATTCACATTCTTCACTTGCCAATTTAAAACTAGCTCAGACTGTCTGAGAATGCCAAAATATCAAGATATTTTCATATTTTGGAGAGAGTATTTTAACCTAAAGGATTTAATGCAAATGAAGTGTGTGTGTGTGTGTGTCACAAACCTTGTACTTCTTACCCACGGGCAACTTCCCCAAGAGTGCACGGGCAAATCATTCACAGGGAGAATGAGATAAGGCAGACAGATTGATCGAGCGGCTGAGAGGAGTCCAGCGTGCGGTGAGAATTTTGTCCCCATCTAGTCTGTAAAGCCTGGGCAGCCTGGAAATGCTCTGACTGACGGGAGAGAAGCAACGTGAAGCCAGAGTCCATCCCTGCGCCACGCTACTGCACTCACCCGTATGAAGGTGCACACACACACACACGTGTACACACAGACACACTCATCTCCTCCTGCCCGGCAGCAACACGCTCTCTGGCACTCAGCCCGGCTCGTAAATCAGGGGCTACAATAAAAGCAGAACGACAGCATTTCTGACAAGCAGGGCAGTATTTATGAGCATCTGCAGCTCTCCTTCACCTCCTAATTTGGACATTGCCCTGATTAAACATTCCTCCCTCCTCCCAGCTTCCAAGTGAATGGGGCAGCTCCCAGGGGACCTGAGCTGAACTCCGGTGAAGAGCAGTGCTTGCCACAACCAGAGCTCAGAGCAAGGAGTCAGCAAAGCACCTGAGGTGGCTTGTTGAGGAGCCTGACTCCAGAGGAACCCATCACCACCAGCCAGGCCTCCAGTCGGTTTCAAAGCTGCTGATTCAGACACTGATACGCCGCCAAAAGCTCCTTTGCTAGCACCAGCCTTTCTCCCCTGTGCCACCTCATCCAAGCCCCTCACTGGTTCAGTAGCACCTTTGCCAGCTTTTGGCCTTGCCACCCAACCTTCTTCCACTAGTTCTTGAGTTTTCTCACGTGCCTCCTGGGTTTGACCCCCAGATTGAGGTCTCTTACACCGATAACTGCCCTGGGACACAGGTCTGGTGCTGGTTTGCCCATATAGACTATGGTACTGCCACTTATAGCCTATTCTGAGGCT
Organism: Dromas ardeola; assembly: GCA_013398915.1. NCBI lineage: Eukaryota > Metazoa > Chordata > Aves > Charadriiformes > Dromadidae > Dromas > Dromas ardeola. The sequence continues at coordinate 67,300 of VYZM01000285.1, read as the reverse complement.
TTATGCGGTTCAGCATCTTTCATATGGAGCTGAATTTAATTTCCATTGCCAGAGCTGGAGACCAGCGTTTACCATTGTACTCATGTATCTGGGTCCTTATTTACTGGTGTTATGGCTCTGCCTATAGGTGCGTATTGAGGGGAAGAGGCCATTGCACAAGACACAGAGTGGGGCATCCCCATCGGAAGAACTTGGGTCCAGACTCTCGGAAGGGACATTTTGACCTCATGAGGCAATGGGAATTTGGAGCCTGAGCACACTTGAAGATATGCGCCTTCGAAGGAACAGTGAAAAAACTGAATTATTACCACATTGCACAGTTAGGAACTGGGCATGGCGATGACCTAGAGTCCACAGCAAGGCTGGACTTTGGGTGCAGATCTCCTGAATTCAGCACAATACCTTAACCACAAGAGACCTTCATGCTGCCCATCTGCACAGGGTGAGCTAATGCCCAGACTCTGGTCTATCCAGGGCTGCAGCTTGCTGGTAGAAGCAAGAGAAAACACCCACCTCCCTGCCCAGCACATTGATCCGCTCTGTTCTGGGGGGACTGGCAGCGAACAAGCTCCCTTAGCATCTGCTTGGATCCTTCCTGACACGAGCTTTTTTCCTGTATCATGCCTTCTACGTTTCAAGCTCTCTCCTCACCCGCTGTGGAGGTGTCACAACACGCCTGTGTCTGAGCCCTTGGAGAGTGGGGTGGAAGAAGGGGAGACTGTGGTAAACTAGTGCTTACAGCCGTCTCCCGCTGGCTCCAGCACTCACACATCAGTGCAGCCCTTTCCTGAGGGTGGTTAATCCACACACACGCAGAGGAGACCACATCAGCCTTGCTGAGAGCTTCGTCTCACAACCGAGATAACGGGTTGGAGGAGAGGAGGGGTGCGCAGGGGGCTGGTCGGTGGTAGGGGGATTGTTTTGTGCGCTCTCTCATCCATTTCCCTGCTCGTCTGTAAAGGGCAGGCAGGAGCCTGTAATTTGTGGGGATGAAGAGGCTGGTTCCTTGGGCGGTTAGAGCCTCGGAGACTGGAAGTTCCTCCCCAGCAGTGTCTGCCACCACAGCTCTGAGCTTGGGTTACTTACTGGGAGGTCTTCAAAGCAGGAGAGCGGAGGTGGGGAGCAAAACAGAATTGTCAGCCCCTTCCTCTGCTGCACTGGCTGTCGCAGCAAGCTGAGCCTAGGGAGAAGGGAGCCAAGGCGGCATGGCCTCCCCTGGAAAGCACGCACCACAGCCCAGTGTGGTCCTCGAGAGCTGGGCCTGCTCACTGGCTGGGTCACTGTCAGCTGGTCTTGGGCAAAACTGTAGGATAATATTGGAACATTTAGTAACGCTGCTGTTCTTTGCATTGCAGAAGCACTTACAGGCCCTCAGCTAAGAGACTGCCCCTACCTCAAAGGCAAGACATGAAATGGGCAACCTGGAAAGAAAACCATTGGAGCAAAGCACAGAGAGAATGAGGTGCTGTATCTCCTGATATAGGCTATTACCTTCCTCAGTAAGCTGCACTGTCTCCATCCCAGGAAGGCAGGAAATAATAGGACACACGGCTGCAGAGCCTTCATTTTTCTCCCCTGGGAGGGACTAGAGGCCAAACTAGATGAGCCATCCCCAAGGCTGACCAGGAGGCTTCATGGTAAGACCCTTCCTGAGTCAACACCACCTTCTCTGCAGCTTCCACTTGGCTTAGCACTAGGTCCTTCTGGAAACTGGAATCGAAACACTGCTTGATCCCGGGAGAGTCAAATCAACATATTCCTTCCTGGGCATCTCCCTATTTCCTCCAGCGGGAAAGTTGTCCCTTTTCTTCTTCCCAAAGCACAGAGGACTTGCAATCTGAAGGGCTCCATGTGTGCGGAGCTGTCATGAATGAATACACGCTCTAGTCACAAGCGCAGATTTTCTGGCATGTTCTCAACCTTGTTTTTCAGCCTTTTTCACCAGACGGTGGGCTGTGCGGCCAGGCTATGTGTTTCCTATCCCTATTTGCTCCTCACAAAGCAAAGATGATAGTAGTTCTCGTCCGACCCTTGCACCTCTTCCCAGAAAAGAAGAAACTTTCTCACTGGGAAGAAAAATAAATGTTTCATTTTCTGTGTTTTTCTGGGAAAGCATCCAGATACAAAGAAGGAGAAAAAAACCCCAAGTCCCAATATTCCCTGTTTCAGATCAACTGGAAAAATAAAGTTCATTCTTGGAAAGAGAGCAAAGGAAATGGTTTAATCTCAGACTGGTTCCAGTTCCAAACTGGTTTTGCTTGTGCACACACAAAGCCCCTCCCAAGTGCCCTGGTAGTTTCCCAGGGGAGGGAATCTCTTTAGAATCAGCAGTATAATTCAAGATGGGTCCTGCTGCCCCAGAGCTGTAATTTACCCTGTGTACTTCAGACATCAACATCCTTAGAGCCTGAAAAATCACCTTTTGCTACTGCTGGGGTAGAGCACCATGCTGGTGGTGGTGGGAATTGCAAATTGCTAGAATGAACCAGGACAATTTGGGCTTCCAAATCCATCTGTGGCAATTAAAACAACATCAGTGATCCACAGTCATCGTAAAAGACAAGGGAATTGTAATGATCGAATGCACTCATGCTCTCACAAGGGCTGTGAAACACAGAAACAGGGTCCAACTCCCCTCTCATCAATGCCAGTATAAACCTGAAGTAAATCCACTAAAATTTATACTGGCGTGAGTAAAAGGAGCATCCAGCCAAGTAATAACTTTTCCTGTCCTTGACAGCAGGTTTCTCCTTCACTGAATTTTTCTCAGCCATGGCTAAAACATTTGCACAGTGAACTTCTTGCAGCAATGCCCCAGCGATGTCAGGAGGACGCTGGCAGAGCAAGCCTTCCCAAGAGGAACGCCACAGCCATTTAGTCCGAAGAGCCGTATGGCAGTGATGCAGCTACGCTACTTGAAGATCCAGAAATGCAACAAAGCTGTCAAAGGGACTGTGCTGAGGGGTGAATGGCCCAGTGATGAACACACGGCTAGGTCTCCAGGGGCCTTGCAGCAGAGCCAGCTCGCATCGCATTATAAAACTTTCCTCACCATCAGCATCTTCCCTTTAGCTGCCACCTACGTTTTGATGTCAGTGACGCTACAAGCAGTAAGATGGCATAAGCCTTGCAGCCCGGAGGAACAGCAAAACTGCCGTCAGCTGCAGTGGACGTCTCAGAGGACTCCATCACAGTGGTTCAACTGCCTGTCCCTCCAGTAGACCAGTACATTTACACCCTAGTAGATACTAGATTTGTGACTAGATCAGCTCCAAGTGTTATTTATTGGTTAAAACCAGATGAAAATCTCCAACTGCAATTTCCATTCCAGGCAATAGAAGCAAGAACTGTAGGATCGGGGCTACGAGGCAGTTTAAATGCCATGATGCCAAGGCAGTACCAGCGTTGGTTATGTCCCTGCCTCTGCTTTGTATTCCTGCCAGCGCCCGTGACCAGCCGGCTCTAAGGCTGGCGACCGGAGGCCTGGCCACAGCAAGCGCCTGTCTCTGGAGGGCCCTCCCAGGAGGAAATGTGGTTTCACAGTGGCTGCTTGTCCGTGGGATCTATTTGGAGACACGACCCCGCCCTCCCAAGGGCTTGATGGATGACCAGCCAGGAGGATAAAAGGCTTTCCTCTTAAAGAAACCCAGCTAAATATAAACCCTTGCTGGCTTTAATGTGTCTTGAGCACTAACTAAAACCATCTGCAATGGTAAATCTGCTATCCCGGGCCCAACCATTGTCTCACATGCAGCTCCGGATCTCGGAAGCTCCAGAAGCCTGCAAGTGCAACAGGCCAGGCTGGCAAAGATGGAAGCAGGACTGAGATGCAGCAGAGACTTTGGGCTGCTCCAGGCTCAGCGGTGTCCCGTGGGAGCCAGCTACAACCTAGGGCACTCCCAAGGCTGTTTAAATTCACGCTGAGAGTGAGGGGCTGGTTTAGCCTGAACATTGCCTGGGGGAATGCAAAAGCAGCTCAACACCTCTTCCCTTTCTCCCCTTGTCTTTGCAGAGGCTGTTCCCGCGCAAAGCGGGGTAGAGTCTACACAGGGATGGCCAGAGTTGAAGTCTCTTGTCAAAACAATGTGGAGGGACTCCAGCATTGACTCTCCCTCGCAGCTCAGTTCAGCAGCAAGGGGTTTCCTAGAAGTCAGGGCTGACCTAGAGAGTCTGTCAGAGGAAATCCGTAGAGGAATCTGGGGATAATAAGCATTTATTAGCCCTGAGGTGCAGTACAATGAGAAGTTTGGTTTAGCCAAACGCAGTTAGGAGAAACCTGGTTCATTCTCCCAACAGCTTGTGGTGCTACTGTGGTGGGATGAGTATCCTTACTGCAGGGACATGGGAAAGACCTGAGGACAGACAGTTAGGTAAGAGCCCTCCCAGGGCTTGGATGTGGCCGGTCTGCTCTCATGACCTCTTGCTGTCCTGTTTGGAAAATGTACTGTCACTATCATTATTCAACCCATGAAGTGTTAAGCAAACCCAACACCAGGTCATAGAAATACAAATGGAAAATGAAGGGACTTGGAAGTCGCTTTCAAGAAAGAGAAGCTCCGTTTTCAGTGCAGCGCGGTGGAACTAGGGCAACCACCAGCTTCACTGGTGCTCCAAAGATGATACTGGGCCCACCACTAAAGTCATGAGTCTCCACACATTTAAGCATCAAACTTGGTTCTTTAGTGCGAACTACCTGAGGATTAGACCCAGCTGGGAAAGGAAGAGGCCCACAGTGCACGCATCCACCTGCTCCGCAAAAAGACCAGACAGCGCCGTTCTTCCGTGCCAGCCGCAGCCCAGTCCACCCGCTCCCCCTGCATCCCTCGCCCCGCTCTCCCCACCCTCAACCGCCGAAGGGACCGGCGCTCTGGCAGCCTCACGCAGGGAGAGCTGTGGTCTGTGCCGTGCCAGGGCTCCCTGCCAGCCTTTGCCAATGGCTCCTACGCCTCCGAGCCCAGTTTAGAAGCCTCGTTTTACTGCTTCCCAAACACAGCGGGTTCGGCTCAGTGCACCTTCTCCGGTTTACTCTGCGGAGGATGCGAGCTTGAAATAGAAAAAGGAAGGGACACCTAAAAATAAAACATAATTACAGAGGGAAAGGGTGTTTGGAGTTCAGAGCTCTTGGCCCTACTGGTAAGCAGTAACTGAGGCTCCAGGCTCACTGTTCCTATATAGACGGGCAGATTTTAACCTCTCAGGAAAGATCCTAGATACCAGAAGCTGCCTTGAGCCCCAAAAGCCCATATGTGCCTGCGGGGAAGCCCTGTGGCAGTCAGAGATACCAGCAACCCTTGCTAGGGCTCTGTGAGGTGTCTGTACCAACCCACCACGCACTGCCCTGTCCTGAGCGAGCAGAGAGCTCACTTCGTCCTTTTGGGACACCTTCTACAAGTACTGCAGCGGACTGCTCTGGGAGTGCCCCAAGGTCACACTCCAGAGCTGAGGTAGGGTGAAAGGATGGGCAACAGCCTTAGTGAGGTTTGTCAATGCTGCCCTTGGGATGGAGATACCTGCCTCACTCCCTCGGTTGACACTATGTGGGGTATGAAGAGTTTCTACCAGTTTCTGGGGAACATGGGCTGAATCTGAGGCAGCTGGAGTCCTCTGCTCAGTGCCTGTCCTTACCCGAGCCTGACAGAGAACCAAAGGTGAGGAAAGACGTTTCTCTACTCATGTATGACCACAGCTGGTAAAGGAAGAGCTCAGTGCCCAACTGGCTGCTCCATGCAGGGAAGGGGTTTGCTGAGCCCCTGACTCCTCCGATAACCTGCAGGATCAAGGAGTTCAGACTTCTCAGAGCAGAGGGCTAGAGGAAGGAGAAAAGGAGGACAAGAGAAGCAGCCTGTGCCTGCCAGCAAAACAACACCCTAAAGGGATTTCCCAGGGGAGGCCCAGATCCAGCCCTGCTGGCGTAAGCAAATGTGATTCCATTGACCTGAAGAGGAATTGGGAATTTGCCATCATCTGTGAATATTGCCTATAGAGCTAATGTACAGTTACACCAGGACCATGTTTGGGCCTGAAACCTTGGATACGAAGATGGAAGGGAAGCACAGAGGCTCCTGCTTCTAAGGATCACAGGCACCTGCAGGGCAACAAGAATTTTTCAGCATTTAAGTCCTGTTTGCTACTATGTTAAAATTTAGATATTCTCCTGCTATCTAATTGTCCCTCTGGTCCGACCACCCAAAACTTAATGAATGGCTTTCTCAGCATCAAGTTCCTAAATGTGACCATCTCCTTTTTACAAGTGTTAAACTCCAGGGAGGAAAAAAGTGTCTTTCTCAGCGGATGGCCAAGGGAAAGTAGTCCTGAGCCCCTTTGTCTGCACTGACTGCAAATTCACATTCCTTCCTTCTCCCACCAAAATTAATCCACCTTTGGGATGGAGCAAAGGAGCCATGCAGCGATTCCTCTTATCATTTTTGGATAAGTACTATCCTAAGCTATCACAGTGCAATTAATGACCTAAGCCATCAGGTTTGAATCTGGTCTGGCTGAAAGCATCTCCAGTAGCATCATCTCCCCCCTCCTAACCCGCCTGGGAGTGACTCAGAGGGAAAAGCATCACCTGCTGAATCATCAGCAAAACTTCCTGCACCAGCTGGCTCCATGGGGAGAACTCCCATGCAGAAATCAACTGACCAAGCCAAACACCGCTTTGCTTGTGGGAGCTGCAGGGCTGCTGGCCAAGAAAAGATGGGGCCTGCCCTGGGTGTCTCTGCTCAGTAACACTCCTGACGGAGGGATTTCTTGTTCATCATGGTTTCCCAATTTAATACGGGCCCGACTGTGACTAGCAAGCATGTAAAGACCCTAGGGAATTCAGGGAATTAGCTTTGTGCTAGCTGTTGTACAAATGTGTGACAGAGACAGCCCCTTCCCAACAGATGGAGGGGAGCCGAAGCACAGGGAGAAGTGACTTGCCTGAGGTTGCACAGCCAGCTGCAGGCTGAGCTCGGAAGAGCACCCACCTCCCCACGTCGCCTGTCTCCAGGCCTGTGTTCAATCCCACAGACATTACAGCCTCCAGCTGAATTCTGCCACGCTGGGCATTCAAGGTGCACTCCTGCTCCCACTGCAACCCATCAGTGGTTTCACAGTAGGAACAAGATAGGACAGGCAGTGCTCCCCCCATGCCACATCCTTTCCCTTTGCCTGAGGAGGCTTGGTTATCTCGTCTCCTCAGCCTGATAGTCTCCGTCTGTCCGTCTGGGCAGGACAGAAGCTCTGCCTGTTGACTGCACATTGTCTGCGTCTGTCTGGCAGCCTTGGCTCTCCCTTGTTCCATTGACTGCTCCCAGCACTGTCTCTGTCTGCCTGTCTCCCCGCTCAGGAGAGCAAGCCTGGCTCCCCGCTGCCGTGCCTCTGGCATTCTGGCAGCATCTCTCGGCGTGTGGGAGGAGGTGGTGGAATAAGGGAAGAGCTCAGAGTTTAACACGACACAAACCGGATGCACAAACCCTTACCCAGCCATGGGAGGTGGAGAACATGCCTAGCCCAAGAAGCAGGAGCAGGCACAACCCTTGGCATGGAGACCTGGGCACTCGTGCAGCTGTGACCACATCATGCGACATGAGTGCAGATTTGCAAAACCAGGCAGGGATAATATCTCCAATGCCACCCTCCCTCTCCCTCAGACCAAGGTAAATCTGCACATGCCAGAAGTGGGGCTGGTCAAAACCGGCAGCAATATGGATCATGGACCTGGCTATAATGGTGCAAAGTGGGTGAAAGCTTGGAACCTCAAGTGGCAAACTTGTTCTACCGTGATATGGCTTTACCAGATGCAAGCAACACTAAAGGGGGCCCTTTGTCCATAAGAAAGGTATGTGCCCCAATGATGACTTTCAGAATAAGATCCCTGCCTTTTATCCAGCCCTTTTCTCCAACGAGTGCTTTAGGGCAGGCGTTTTGCACCAGGCTTTCCAATGCTGGGTTCCTGCTGGGAGCTGAGGTGGGATCATGGGAGGAAGTCATTCCCAGGACAGGAAAAGCAGAAAGAAAAAAAACAGTGCACTAGAAAAAAGTCTGATTTGATGGTTACTGATGAAGGAGATCTCACACAGTCTTCACTACCATACAGAGCATTCCCTAATTCCTGTGTGGGGCCATGTACTATGTAGGGAAATTGAAACGGAGAGAATGATATGGCCAAGGTGGGGTACAGGTAATCTGTGGAGGGACAAATGCAAGACAATGAAATCTCAGCTGATAGTCCAGCCATGACCTGTCCTCCTTTGGAGCTGGCCAAAGCCATGGCTGAACTCTTCATGGCTCACCTCGCACCTTTCTCATTCGTGTGTAAATTGAAACTTGTGGACTGAAAATGCTGGGCTCACCACTGTTGAGGAGTTATTGCTCTTAGACTACAATGGCTGCAGCCCATCTGCCTCGACCCCAGGGCAGAGCCCACTGACTCCAGCAGGTTGTGGTTGATGCAAATGATGAGACCAAACCCTGACTTCATGTAGTTCCCACTCTCACCAATGCAGCCTCAGCATTTGTTTTTCAAAAGCAGCAGGTTAGCATTGTTACTCTAAAGCAGACCCCACTCTATCCCCCAAATGACAGAAATAATCACAAGAAAGGCAGTGAAAGAGAAGACTCTTGGAGTCCCATCCAGATCATCTCTCTGGGATCAACAGAAGACAGTCTCCCCAGGTCTTTTCCTAGTGACCCTGGTGATGGCAATTCTCCCAGGGCTACAGGAACATACCAAAGGCTCAGAGGGCTCATGTTTTTTCTGACAGTCATCCTATATTTCCCCTCTCTTTCATCCCTTTAGTTCCAGTTATTTACCTCTCTCTGTCCCCTAAAAAATCTTTCTCCCTCCTTGGGCATCTTCCCAGAATGCCTATCAGCCCCTCCCCACCACCTGATTCAGCCTTTTGTCACAAACCAGTCCTTCAAGCTCTGGACCAGTTTACTACTCTGCTCTGAACTCTGTCAGTGGTCATCTTCCGGCCGGAAGGCTAAAATTTTCCACAGGGTTTACTGCCCACAGTCAGAACCAGATTTTCAACAACATGCAGCACATCAGCTTGGAGCTGGTCACAACGAAAAAGCCATCTATTCCTCCAGGGAGGAGATAAGATGTAGGGCCTTCAGAAAAACTGTCAACCCTCCCTCACCTCCCGATACTGATGCACAGACACCTTCACATCCCACGGCCTGTTTCCCTGCTTGTTCGTATAGCAGTACAATGAAGTCTGTATCTTAATTAGGGCACCGAGGTGCTAACATAATGTAAACAAAAAAAGAAAACCATGACTTCTTGAGCTGTAACAGATCCCACATTCAGACTGAGAGTCCTTCCCTGAAAGGGGAAAGATTTGAGCATTGTTTTCATACACTGGCAGAGCTCTGGGGCAGATCTAGTCGATTTTAGGGAAAACGGCAAAATCAGAGGAGCTTGACTTGAACTGATCAACCTCAAAGTCCCTTTTGGTGTAGGAGGCAGAGAGCCTCCTGTTGCTGGTTGCATACATTGCAGGCAGCAGTTTATTGAAGCGCTCCCTCATTAAGTGCACGGCACGATATCAAAATAAACAAAAAAAAATTTGCAGCCTACTGGTGACATCTTTAGCCACCCACTTCCACTGCCAAAGGGTGACATAAGAGCTGCGGGGCCGTAGGTGTTGCTGGCAGCCCAAGGGTTAAACGGGGTTAGTCATGTCCGGGCAGGGCCAGGGGCAGATGCGCTGCCCAGGGACACTGACGGTGGAAGGCCAGTGCCATCTATGGGCCGCATCCTGCCTTGGCTGCTCTCCGTGCGGGTCTGGGACAAGGGACAAGAGCGGGGACGGGTCTGGCGCAAGGGAATGCTGCTCTGAGCTGTCATCAGTCAGCTAAGAAGAGGCAAAACTCTTGCATGCAGAGAGAGAGTGCCCAGGCAGACGGGTTCGGGCCGTGCTAGCGGAGAAGCTGTCACTTGTGGTGATGGGAAAAGAGATGGGTCACGTCCCCTTGTAGCAGAGGCACCCGCCCGGGTCCCCATCTGGCAGACTGGCTTCCCGTTGAAGTGTCTGGGACGACATGGAAACCTCCCCAAGACAGATGCCCCATTCCTGAGGGTTACAGGGGCAGCAGGCACTCCCAAACCCATCGCAGAGGACGAGGAGAGTGGTACCTGTCGTGAAAACAGAGCGACTAAGGCACACAGTGGTGAAGCCATCTGTCACATCCAGCCACCTGCCAATGCCAAACCTGGTGAGAAACCCCAAGGTTTTCTCCCAAGCGCCCGTCAATGCTCTAAGAGTAAGTTTGCACCTTTCCTACAGCATGACTGAGGGGTGACCTTATTAATGCTTATAAATACTTAAAGGGTGGGTATCAGGAGGATGGGGCCAGGCTCTTTTCAATGGAGCCCGGCAACAGGACAAGAGGTAATGGGCACAAACTTGAGTATAGGAAGTTCCACCTACACATGAGGAGGAACTTCTTTACCTTAAGGGTGGCAGAGCCCTGGCACAGGCTGCCCAGAGAGGTGGTAGAGTCTCCATCTCTGGAGACATTCCAACCCCGCCTGGACGCGTTCCTGTGCCACCTGCTCTAAGGTGGCCCTGCTCTGGCAGGGGGTTGGACTGGATGATCTCCCGAGGTCCCTTCCAACCCTGTGATTCTATGATTCTATGATTCTATGATCCTATCCAGACGGCCTCTAAAGCTGGTGATCGTTAAAAACTGGGCAGTGCAGAAGCGGTTACTCTCACCACGCCGCTCCTGCGAACAAAATATCCCTGAACGTGAAGGGTTATTTTTTCCCAGAAAATACAGCTAGATGGATAGATAACAGAAAAGTAAAACTGAGCTCCGGGATGGGCTGCTTTGCCAGCTTGGCAGTGCATTTGCACAGCCGCCGTCCCTGCTCTGGGAAGGCAGCACCCTCTGCTGCCCTCTCAGAGCAAACCAGACCTTGCTGTAAAACCTCCTGGACTTCGCTGACATTTTACTGGGGATTTCCAGGGAATTTTGCGGTTGCTTGGATTCATTCATGGATGCAATGCCTCTTCTACTAGCTAAGCATGATGAATTATCAAATTTAACCGAGAAAATAAAATCCAGTAACTTTTAAAACCCTTTTAATTGACTGCTCGTGATTCTAGAAAACAAGGCAGTGTGTGATCAGAGTGGAACTCCTGGACTGGCAATTCAATACTCTAATAAATACATCCCTCATCTGGTGGGTGGGAAACAGATTTTACGATTCTTAAATGAGATCTGAATCAAACTCATCTGGGAAATGGATTTCTCACAGCCCCATCACGCAAACGTCTGCTTTTTAATGGAAAACTGTCATGGTGAGCTTAAACAGGTGATCTTAAATTGCAAAATTTTCACAAAACAGCAAAACCTTTCTGGTCCCAACTCTACAGACTTTCTTAGAATTATAGTATTCCTTATCTATATATGGTTGAATTAGCCAACTTAACAAAATACAAAAAATGAAGAAACGAAGAAAGAAGTGTTTAGGAGCTGTGTATAACATCTCAATGTTAGACAACAGCGTGATGTGATCAAAGAAGAGCTTGCTGGAGGTTAACAAACGCACACAAAGTAAACCCAGCTTCCCCTGTGCCTTGGTTTCTGACAGCCATATCTGTTCTGATTTCCAGTGATTTTAATACATGGTGGTTTTATGCCACAGAGCAGCGTGGATACCAAGCTCCTCCCGAACTAGCAGAGTGCCTGTGACCTCTACCTGGCATTAGTGTAAATGACTAGATGTGGTCCAGGATGATGTTGAAAGTATCCTTGTGTGTCTGAGGTTTGTCCTTGGAAAGCGGACATAGGATCAGATAAGACAACCTCAGCTTGGCCTTTTTCCTGCTTTAGAAAAGACACAAATACCTGTCTGCGAAAGGACTACTGAAAACCTAACTACAAGAAAGTAGTAAGCTAGATACAAGTTTATTGCCTACTGGCTACAAGCTGTACCTCAGCGTGTTTCTGGAAGCAAAGTATAGTGAAGTATAGCGAAGCCATTCTCTAAAACAGCAGCTCCCAAGATGTTAAAACCAGTCAGAAAAGGAGTAGTCTTGGCCAATATTAAAATTAGTCACTGAATTTTGTTGTTTTTCCCCATCTGATTTCTGTTTTTCTCACACAAGGACTAGTCTGTCAAAGAAAGATTGCTTATGGACTTCTGATCGTCGGTTTCCAATGCCAGCGTTAAGTAATAAACAGAATGGCTCAAGCAGCAAGTGATTTATCTCACTGGAAGGAGAGTAATTGGTCTGCACGGAAAACTCCCTAGTGGGATGGAAAGCAAACAAGTATCTTGATCCAGTGTATTGGCTCATCAGGAACACACTGAAGTTGCCAACAAACACAGTTTACTGACATCCTGTTTCTTTCTGGCCGCTCCAAGGGGTCACAATGCATCTCCAGAGGTGGGAGAAACACCACTGAAGATTCCTGCTTCCACTTCTCTGCCCACAAAACTGTCCTCAGGTCAGAGTGGTGAAAGGATGCACAGCCAGATGAAGATGTCCCAGGTGTGCATTGACTGGGGGAACCCTGGGAAGAGCAGAGGGTACTTCTACGTCTTCTTTAGCCCTGGTGAGTGTGACACACACTACATGGCACTTACATGGCTGTGCAGCTGATCCTTGGTCAAACCAAGGCTGTGGTTGCCTTCATTTATATCTCAAACACCTCTGCTGAGATAACACCCCTCTACAGATGAGTCCATACTACATCGATTCCTCTACAGAAGACTCAGCAGTTGCCAGAATTAGACAATCAATCAATGGCTGAGCTAGGAGAAGAATCCAGTTCTGGAGTGAAATTGAAATGGGTTTGAGTTTTTGGTTTTCCAGTGGAAAGTAGCTGGTTCCCCACTCTAGAAACTGCTACAGGGAGGTGGGATTTCTAATTGCTAACCAGGAGCTCCCACCCCACACTGAGACGCGAGACACCCCAAGTGTCTCACATCAGAGGGCATTGTTTCTCCATTTTAACTCGAGATCTGGGGGGACGTTCCCTTTCTGAGTCATCACAAGACCAAGTGACTAGCAATTAATTTCTAAACATTAGCCTGACACAGCCCGCTACACTGGGTAGCAAAGACTTTCCCAGTGCAGTATTAATCTCTAACCTGATGTTAAGAGGACAGTAGAAACAGGAGGGACATGCAGCTGAGGTTAATTCACTGAGAAGGGATCAAGGACTCAGCACTGACAAAATGGGAGAGCTCTGCAAACAAAATCAATACCAGTGCTATTGATACAAAGAAAGAATCAGAGCTGTTTTTTACTGCAGAAGAGAGATGAAAAGTCACAGGAGAGGAGATTGTGCCAGTGATTTGCTCAGTAGCCTGCAAAAAACGATATTAAGTTAAAACAACTCTGCAACAGTTTTGCTCATCTCATACAAAAATGGGATCTAAAGCTGCCTTTGCCACTCGTGGCAATGTTTGTCTCAGGAGAAGCAGTGAAAAGCTCCAGAGGGGTTTTTTCATACGACTAGAAATGTTCTCATAATCTCTCAACAGAATTTGCAGTGCTGAGTTTCTGTTACTTCAGTTAAATAACACCCAGCGGAGCTGACACCCACTGATCTCCTTTTTGTGCTAGATGTGAAACCCAAGAGCTGTGCAGGTAACATCCTTGCAGACAACGCTTCGGCTGAAATGTAAAACCACTGAGCTCCCTTGTTCAGACCAGCTGCTGGGTAAGAGCGGGTGAGCGGCTGACAAGCACACAGAGCCCTCCACCTCCCACGCGATCTCTTCCTACGCTCGTTAGAATACCTGTTATTATGTTAAAGATTGATCTCAGTTAGAAGCCCTAACTCAGACTCCTCATTAATCTCCACCTAAAAACACTAGCTATGGAAGCGCCTGATGTACCATCGCCTAGCCAAGCATCAGGGGAACCGAATACAAAGAAAACGAAAGTCATTGTCATCTCTCTCTGTTCAGACAGCTCCATTCAACTACCCCCACTGAACTGAGCGGTGCTAAAGCATATTTGCTTTTAAAGATTGTCGACTGCCTAGTGCCTTACGTAGCTCACCATATTCATTCTTTTACTGATTAATTTCTACAAATAACAGAATATATTATCCAGCTCCAGAAGCCTCTCTTTTTTTTTTTTTCCTTTCTACTACTAATATATGATGTAGGGTTATTCCAATTAGTGGATCATGTGGGTATGTGTACAAAGTAGGAACAAATAAAGAAGCGTTTTACCACTGTTCAGCACGTGAGGTCATTGAGGCACTGGAGAAGGGTGTCCAGTTTAGCAGCTCTCTTTGGATTTGAAACCTTTTACTGCAGAAAACTCGCACCAGCCTTTAAGATCTATTCACTTCCTGGGGATATTTTCTTTTCCTTTTGTTTTCTCCCTTCTTGCCACACCTCTGCTGTCATCCCAGACTCGGGTCTGGGTGTTTTCTTGTGGTGTGTGGGCAGGAGCCAGGGGAGGGGGAAAAAGCAGACCTAATTACAGTGGATGCTCTCAAAAATAGAGTTGCTTTTCCCCTTGTCTGTGAGCTGGTGTGAGAGGTAGGTGTTCTAGTTCTTTCCATAGTTTTGGAACAACAGGAGGGCTGAGTTACTGGCAGATGGACTCTCTTACATGGGTTTAAACCAAGCTCAGAGTTACACAGCCATCACAATAGAAACAACTGAAGTAATTTTACATATTTAGCTTCCTTCCCTTCCTGCTTCCCTGCTGGCTCTTTTCCTCTAGCGTTCTTTATAAGAATATCAACCACCTATTCCTTCCCTGCAGATCCTCAGCGTGGCCACAACATGACCACATCCTGCCCCAAACAATTACATCAAAAAGGAAAATCCAGCAGAACTGCCAGTGCTCAGCTGTGGAAAAGGAACAGCAGCGACAGACCGGTTCCTGGAGATGCACACAGAAGATCTCAGTGGAGAAAAAGAATCAGAATGGTTTTGATTGGAAGGGACCTTAAAGATCATCCAAGTCCAACCCCTTGCCCTGGGCAGGGACACCTCCCACTAGATCATGTTGCTCCAAGCCCCGTCCAACCTGGCCTTGAACCCCTCCAGGGATGGGGCAGCCACAGCTTCTCTGGGCAACCTGGGCCCAGAGTTTAGCAAAGAATTTCTTCTTGAGATCTCATCTCAATCTCTCCTCTTCCGGTTTAAAACCGTTCCCCGTTGTCCTGTGGCTCCCCTTCCTGATCCAGAGTCCCTCCCCAGCTTTCCCGGAGCCCCTTTAGGGACTGGAAGGGGCTCCAAGGTCTCCCCGGAGCCTTCTCTTCTCCAGGCTGAACCCCCCCAGCTCTCTCAGCCTGTCCTCACAGCAGAGGGGCTCCAGCCCTCCCAGCATCTCCAGGGCCTCTGAAGGCCAGTTTGCTTCATCGCGGTGAAAACTCTTATTGTGCCAATATTGAAGGAGTCTGGAAAAAAAACAGTGAGAAGAAGGGGCCTTGTGGTTTGCCAAATGAAATGGTTCAGGGACAGAATGAGTGAAAGATGGAGAGGTTTGGCGATCTGGTTGAGCACAGTCCCTACAAACACTGTGCTGTGCCACGGAGGGCAGCACAATGCGGGGCAGGACTATTCTAAGCAGCTGGTGGTGAGAGAACAGTGGCAGCAGGATCCCTCTGCCCGTTTCCTTTGTCTGTTTTCCACGCTGCAAAATGACAGTTCGTGCACCAGCAGGCCCCGAGGAATTCCGAGAGCTTGCCTGCTCATTAACAACTGGATCTCCAAAGCACGAAGAGTGTGATGAGCAAATGAGACCATTCCCCACATAAGGCAGTAGTTCACGGTCTGTCGTCATACCCATTCTAAATTCTCATTTTTGGGGCTTTAACTGCAAAAGCTAGCCTTGCCCTGGGCAGATGTTCAACTTGGAAAGCTTCCACACTGGAAGAGCTTTACTTTCCTTGTCTTTTGAAGACATTCAGAGGAAAAAATAATGTAGCTATATCCAAGGTCAAAAGAGCATTTTCCAGTGGCAGATTCTGAGAAAATCCTGGCCTCACTCGCGCTGGGCTGGAGCAGCAGCTAAAGCGTATGTGAGAAAGCCCTTTGCTGGGCTTGGTCTTTGTTAGGGTCAGCACATCTTCATAGCCATTGTGCTTCCAGAGTCTGGAGTCAAGGACAAGGTTGGGGTGAGGCTGAAGTATTGTGTGTTTCACCTATTCTCCGTTTCCCAGGGCTGATGGAAGTTCTGGGATAGCACACTGTTAAAGCAGCCCTGAGGCTGCTCTGATAGACACTGGGATAAGCATAGGGCCCTGGATGGCTTCAGAATGCTCCAGTAAACCATAATTGAACACTTGAGGAGGATACATAATTTATCGGGATATATTTCTTTAAAGAGATATGCAGATATAATAATTAATGATGACATACATTGTTGAAGCAGTCATTAACCTTGAACATTAACCTCTGACTCCTGTCAGACACATTACTGGGTTAACTGATCTTAGATTTGATCCAGACAAGCAGTACCTACGCTAGTTGGCACAAGAGCTAAGAATCCCTCTTGCTAGGACATCTTAAACTACATGGAGAAACTCGGACTTGGTGTTGGGGGATTCTTAAATACACAAGTTGTGCATTAACTAGATCAATTAACTTCTCTTCAGTTCAGCTTCCTAAAGCTGAAAGAATTATGAGTCCTGCTCAAGAGCAGAGGGTATGTCCATGCTGTTTGTCTATAACCAGCCTGAAATACAGTAACTGTGTGTAGTGAAGCTTTAACCCTGGAATATGCATGATCCAAAGCTGCGAAGTGTGGGTGAAATCGTCTAGAAAGCATATGGCTGTGTTATATCTGCCTGCAGTTTGTGCTCACACACCTGTACTTTAATACGAAGCCTAAAATAGAAAGCGAAGTTGTTTTAACTATGACATCTGGAAAGCCAGAAACAGCAAAATAAACAGGGAAAAAGTTGCAGACCAGAGGGACTGTCAGCAAACCGGCTACAGGGTAGCTGGAGTTAAGCAAAGGGGCAGAAGTCATGGAAAGTTCTCTGGGAAACAAACTCAACAGGAAACACTACTGTTATAGAAGGACCCACACAGGCTACTACCGTGCCCGTAAAGCTTTCAAAGGGCCATTTCTCATTTACTGACAGCAGAAACATAAAGGTTTTTTAACCTTGGCTCTGCTGAATTACAATCTTTTTGGAAAATATGTATTAGAAGTGCATTAGATGACATCCAAACCAAACAAACTTCATTGCTGGCCCATGGAAAAAAAAGGATGAGTTTGATGTTAAAGCATCGGGACTGAGCATTAGAAGACCTGGGTTTGTCTCGTTCTTTGTTAGGGTACCTCTGGTTTTGGGCACATAACCTGGGACTTTCATAAAGACCCAATTCCTTACGAGTTTGTATCAGCTCCAGCTGTTCAACTTTACTGGCATTCAAAATCTTACTTGATTTATGTGACTTTCAGTTCCACAGTCAGTTCTTGTTTCTGGGATGTACAGGTGAGGTGGTCTGGCTCTCAGCTTCTCATTGTCTTGCATTGAATTTGTGTGTGTGCTAGGGTTTCTCTGGGGCTGTCACAGCAAAGAACTCTGCAGGGTTACCAGTGGGCTTAAAATTACATACATTACGTATTCCTATGTTAGATCAAGGCTATATGCAAATAGTTTTTTTTATAAGTGAGAAAAGAAGGGGACAAGAAGGCATCAATCTAGGAAAATTTACTGAAAGCACCAGCTGCTTTTTGGTAGCATCGTAGCTTTTAGGTGGGCTTCAAACTGCCCATACAGAATATTACATCTGCAAGTTGCTATGAATAAACTGTGGGTGAAACCGTGAGCATGTCTCATCCTTTGGTTACCCAGAGATGTTTATGGCTATCTGTGACTCACTACTTAATTAGCGTTTGCATTACCAGAGCACCCAGAGGTCTCAGTCAAGCGTGGGACCCCACCATGTTAAGAACTGTATATATACACAGAGACAGTCACTGCCTCAGAGAAGTCACAACATAAACAGTTGACAGAATAAGGACTGGAGGGAAACAGAAGCTTAGAGAGGGGCTGGCTGTCACACAGCAGAGCAGTGCGGGGAATAAAACCCTTATCCTCTTGTCTCTCTGTCCATTTATCTGCAAACTAAATCACACTGCATCTCTCTGTACTTGTAAGAAAAAGAAAAAAAAAAAAAAACCAAACAAAAAAGGCGGCAAAAACCTGCAACTGATATTGTACAAAACTGTGCACAAATAAGTAAAAGCAATGCTCCCAAGTCAAATGCTTAAAAAAATGTCTTAAGGAAAACAAGGCAGAATTAGGAAGAGCCTTGATGTAACCTGAGTAAACAAGCATCACTGCTCAGGGAGTGTCCTTGATTTTGATCTTAATCACAACACGACGACCAAGGTATTCCATCGCCATTACTTTGCTCTCTTTCTTCGTAAGCTGAGCATCTTGAGTCCCAGGCCATGATCACCAACATGTCAGTCACACTCTTAACGGCAGCCCGGCCTCTCCATAGCTTAGAGCCCAGAGTCCAAAACACATTCCCTACTCTTTTTAACTCCCACTGAGTTACGTAGAAAAGCAGAATCTCTGGAGGAAGATGGAGCAGGTATGTGTAATTAACCATTTTATATCAGACATTATATCAAAGACTCAAAATGTTTGAGAGACCTGCTGAACTTCAAACACTGTTATTTGAAGATCAGAGACTTCACTGCTCCAAGCCCTCCCACAGTACAAGCAGCAAGAAAGTCTGGTCATGGAAGCACAGAAGGAAAGGCTAAAAAGCCAGGGCCATCACTTTTAGGATAAGTCCTTCCTTCTTTAATGAACTTGACATTGACAGATGCTATCCCAGTTTTGCATGACATACTTAACTTGCCAGTATCTGGCAACATCCACATATTCCTCGGGGCAGCCTCCTGCGCACAGTAAGCTCTAGAGTGAATACACAATACAGGCTACTTCCGAAAGGTTCAACCTAAAGGCTGCTCTAGTCACAATCCTTAACACGCCAGGCACAAAGATGGGTTCAAAATTAGTCCCCTGCAAAACAAAGCAGCAGCTTCACTTAACTGGAGATGCATAATAGCATCTGACTGAAAAAAATCAAAATAAAAAGAAGGCATAAACTTGAGCAGAGAACATGCTTTATTGAGAAGTAGATACAAGAATAGCACATTCTACCACATCATGGGAACAGGGTTTAGCTTCTGCACAAGAATGGCCTTCTTCCCTACTCCACAAGAGATCTACTTTGTTGGATAGTTTCATGAGTATCTGTAGTTAGTTACAATACAGGAGCAAAGGGCATGAGACAGCAAAACTCAGTAATGCCCACAAGGTATACACCATGTACTGATGATCTTTTTTCTT
>VYZM01000285.1:35535-47959 GCA_013398915.1 Dromas ardeola | reverse complement strand
TTTTTTTTTTTTTTTAAGGAGGCAGAAAAAGGCAGACAACCATCAGAAGAGCAGTCGAGAACTTTTCCACGCTAGGATGGGTCAGTGGTTAACAGGAAACGGCTCCCACCTACCGGTACATTGCAAGTGCTTCATTTCAGACACCATTCAATGAGGAAGCATTGGAAGGTTTAAATGAAATCGGCACTATATGATGCTGCCATCGTCTACCCCAAGATTGTCCCCCTTTTTAATCACACTGGAGCCATATAGGAAACTTGTGGCACAAGGACAGTGGTTATACTTGAAAGCCATTGTACGATAGTTTCTTCCGGTGGTGCTGATGGGAGAGAGGAAGTAAAAGCTTTTTTGTTTTACAAAGACAAACAAGAATGCACTGTCGGAGAAGCAAACCATCCACACAGCTAACTGGAGCTGCCACGATGCACAGAACGTACACTGTAGACAATCCAACAACTGATGATATTTGCATTGTAGAGTTTCTGTGGCTGTTTGGACAAGGCTAGCAAAAATCTGCCTAAAGTTTTTATTTCTTCAGTCTAGAGGAAAAAATCCTCTCTAATACAAAGAGACCTACAATTCAAGGAAGACTGCTCTGGGAAAAATAACTGCAGTGAAATATACTGAACAGGCTGCTTCTGTGTATAGGAACCCACTAACTCCAACGGATAAACAAGAAAAACCAGTAACCTATAATCAAAGAGGTCTCTCCAACAGCTGTGGCACTGTAGTAGCTCCAGGAGCATATACCAAGAGCAACTCTCTGAAACATCTCAGCCCATGATGTTCTCACACACTTAGCCTTGACTCCTCCAGGGTAACACTAACAATCACACCACTCAGTTACAAGATATGCAAGCTTCTGACTGTACAATATTAACTATGTGAAGACCGGCTATATTATATGGAAAACACTGCTGAAAGAGGTGGTATGTTACCTTACTAAAACTATTTGATACATGGAATGGAACAGTCCATCAGGCACGACGAGTTAAAAATGCTGAAGTCAGTGTAACTGCAGCTTGTTGGAAAACCAGACTTTCCCCAAACAAGCATTATTAGGCCTTGTTCAAAAGCCACAGAAGTTATCTCCATTACTTAGAACGCAAGGAACCTGAAGGAAGAAACAACCAGATTATAGGACACAACACAACCTCATCAGAATAAGAACATGAGGGTAAGACCAGTGACTGGACAGGTACAGTACCAGATATCAGAACTCCTTGGGCCAGTGCTGCTAGGAGCTTCGTTTGGGTCCTATACAGATCCAATCCTTGCAACCTCATTGAGGCCGAAACATAAAGTTCCTCAGAACTAGCGTCTGTGGTGTGCACAAAAGATCTGGGCCAGAACAGTACCAAGGGGAACTGATCTTTCGGGAGGGTACTGTACCAGCCAATCACAACAGCAACAGATACAACAGAGATCCCTAGGGTACTTCCTACTGCTGGGGTTCACTGGCTTCAGGAGTGATAGACAGTTAAGTTCCCTTAGGAGGGGTCCATTTCAAACAGCTGGGATCCATTATCTTATTGCTGTTGGATCTTTTTGCCTCTTTGGCTATCCATTCATCAATCAGATCCTAAGGAAAAGAGCATGAAAGGGCAGGTTAAAACAAACGATCCATGATGGAGAATTATCCATGGTACACCACCACACATCTAAGTGCACAAATCTGAAGATGTCAAGCCTACTAACTGCTTAGCGTGACACACATAACATTTCCTCCACACTGCATCCTAGAAGCCCTTCAAACCACACTGATAAGGCTACTTTTAGCTACAAAGTGAAGTGGCAGGGAGGGGAAAACAAAAGAGAGAAGCCATCACATTTGGGGATTTATAAAGCACTTGTCTTACATCTAATGAGGGTAACACAGGACTCATTCAGGCTTCCGTTAATTCAGTTCACTTCTGTGTCATCCATTTGCCCAATAAAGGGCAGGCGTGATGAGAAGCGTGATGGGAATATTGACCCACAGCTCCCCTAAAAAGCTGCTTACAATGAGCAACATTATTCCACACATCAGAAAAGGAAGGTCAATACGGCATATTTCTACACTACTGAAGAATCAGGTTGGATGCCCATGGCATATTTTATCCGTTACCGCATTTGAAATCTACAGTGCTCCCTCACTAGAATCAAAAGGCTGGGAAACCCAGCACAATGCAAAGGAAATACTGATTTCAGCAAGTTCATGTGAATCTAACAGCTAAGTATAAGGAAAGAAAAATGCAGAAATAGCCATCACAAACCTTACCTGTCTTTTTAGGACGAGGTGTTTTCCCTTCCAGTACTTGAGCATCTGAAGCGCCTGCAATGTGCTAACAATGTCGACAGGATTCACTGCAGTCTCCTGACTGATTTCTGCAAACCAGCAACAGTTTGTGTCAGAACAGAAACAAATTCCTCCTCAATAGCCTGTAATTGTTAGTTTACAACTTCAATGCAACTCCTTTTGAAGTGATATACATAAAATGTCTTGCAGGTATTAAAGGCGGCACGTGCAGAACTACTGTGCTGCCTGACTTGCACCCTTCTAGCACGCTGGTTGTCTGCAGCACTGCTATACAACGTGCCTTTGCTTACCTCACTTTCAAGGGCTGACCGATTGCAAATCGCCTGAAGAACCACAGGCTGTGGATGCAAGCCACACAGAGCTGTACAGGAACAGCCCAGCTCACCCAAAAACTGAAAACCCAGTCTAGGGGGAGCACTGGGGAAAACTCAAGTTGAAATAGAACATGATAATCATTTAGTGATGCTGCTTTTTTGATACAAGTTAATACAGTGTAATTCTCTGGAAGAAAACGTAGCCGCCTCTTCAGAACTACCTCAACATCTCTATGAACTGCTGCATACTCCTAGGTGCCATAAACATAAAAATGCTATTAAAAGAAGTCCAAATAGCCTTAGTATCTTTCCAAAGCATTTGAAAGCCTCTCAGTCGAGCCATTTTTCTTTTTAAAGTTACCGTTCTTATCTACAGGTGGAGAAAGTTCTTTGCTGAATCTTTTTAAAAAGTGTATTTTTTTAAGAGAAGAAGCCAGTACATACTTTCAAAACCCTGCAAGCTGGTTTATCTTTAATGGCGGCAGGCCTGGAAAGCAGCCATACCCAAACTACAGGAATATGCCACAGTGCTGCTACACAAACATGTACATGAATGAGTCAAGCATGACCTGCCTCATATTTGAGGAAAATGAGTGAATGAGGTGAATAAGTATGTTCCTGAACCAATTCACTACAAGCTTATTTAGCTTGAAAACATACCTTTTATAGAGATCTCTTTTCCCTGGAAATTATGCAGGTAACGAAGGAGAACTTCCTTCCAGTAACTACGGTAGCTGATGAGACCTAAGTCAGACAGAGGGCGTTCTGGAGAGCCAACTTTTTCTTCTACTTTAGAAAGTAAATAGCCTGTAAAGGAAAGAAAACATACTTATCTTTCTTAAACTACCCTCTCCTCACTGTTACCCTCTTTAGCACGTAGAGAAATCAGATATAATGAAAACTGCTTAACCACCACCATAGAAATGTTAGATTTCTTGGTGAAGTTGTCATGTTGGACAGAGTATGTTTCAGAGTTTCTCTCTCTACTTACTGAAGTCAATGAGCATTTTGCCGTAACCTTGCCTCATATATTGAGGCATCGTCAGGATACAAGAAACATTGTAGTTGAGAAAAGAATTCTTCTCCTAAAAACAAGAACAGAGAAGAAACATTAACAGGTCTAGATCTGTACAAACAATGGGTATATCATAACCCCAACAGACTGAACAAGCCTGTGCAACTGATACAATACAAGGTGAAAGAAGCAACAGTAGAAAAACCTGCCTAACAACAAGTAACATGATCATCCTTCAGCTACCAACCTGGCCTAGTGTCTTACATTATTAGCCATTAAACTGGGTGTTCGGTGCACAGTTTTAAGCCTTGAATGGCAGGCCGTGGAGTTGTACCTGAAAAGGAGCCGGTAACACTCTCACTACCACCTCTGTCATCTACCAGGTTTATGTGCAACAAGAAAGCAACACAACAGCAGCATTATAAGCACATGGTGTATATTGAAATGTTCAAACAAGAGACTCAGACACACTTATCCTCAGACCAATGCAGATTTTTCTTTAGAGTTTTGGTAGTTAAGATATTTATTCAGTTTTGACACAGGTGATTTAAGAGATTAGTTTCCTGCACTTCATTCAGGAGAGTATTCTCCTACCTACAGAATTTCACTGACTGAAATGAGTAAACTGTTAACTGCATTGCATGATATCACCATGTCCGGAAGGGTAATCACTTTTTCTGTATAGAAGTAAGAACAACCGGGAAATGTATTTCACTAATGTGCAGCAGAGATTAAACAAACAGAATGGCTGCTTTTTTAGGTAGGCAACAGTTACCTGAGCAAACAGTTGAGAAAACTGGCTCCTACTCTAAGCTTGGCCAACGACGTACTTGTGGGAGCTGCTTAAGTTACTTGAGTTATGTCTCACCTTCTCCATCTAATAATTTTTATTCCTTCAAGTACTTTATTTAAAAAAAAAAATACCATGGTGACTAATATTTATTTTAATATCTTTTTCTCTACATTTATTTACATTTTCTTTATCATTATTTTTGCCTACATTTAAGACACCACTATGCTTCCTAGCAACAATAGTCCATTTGAGCTGATTTGGTTTTTGCTAGCATGAGAAAAGATGCTACAGCAAAGCACCCGCAATCCCTGCAGCAAACAGTAAGAACAATTCATGCAGATCAGGTTTAAAACTTTACTCCTAAAAGCGACAAATCCTGAGACTGCAAAAACTCGTAGGGGAGATTCAGTACTGATAATTGGTGTCCTAAATCTCATTCTAGTGAGGTAGTAATGTGTAGGTATATATTTTCAACTAACCTTGGAGAAATATCCTATCAGGTGACAGCCAGTGTTGTCAGCTTCTGTCATGACATAGAAGAGGAAGGGTTCAACATCGTAATACAGTGTTTTATGGTCCAAGAAAAGTTTTGCCAGCAGACACAGGTTTTGACAGTAGATCTAGAAGCAAAAGGAGAGTAGGATACACTTATTACACTTACTTATTACAGTGGAAGATCCCAAGAGTGGACAAAAACAGGCATACATGGGAAATGACAAGAAAGCTCTGAATCCTCTGCGAAAGTACGTACAGTCTTTCAAACAGAGCAGCTGGGCAAGGAAACCATTCCATCTGTGATGAAACTTGATAAGCCTACCTTCCTATGGGTGGGAATTCATGTTTGTGATATCCATCTCTGAATGCCCAAAATATCGCATCCTCAGTGAAGGGGAGCAGAAGGTTGGATCTCTGCTTGCTTGCACTGTATTGTATTAATCCCATGCTTCAAGGTTATCTCTGCCAACTAGAAAAGACTCCTCCCAGCTTCTGGCAGTGCAGAATTTAGCTTTTGAATTTGTTTCTTTGTCCTTTCCTCTGAAGCCTTCAAGACTGGCCACAATCAGAGACCGGGCATAAGCATGGTGCTACTACCTAGCACTGAATCTACAGTTGCAGATTCCTATTCCACCTGTCAATCCCGGGTTAAGGAGGTCACCCGCAATACCATGAGGCTGCTTCCCACTCTAACCCAAATCTGACTGAGTATTGTGTAGTGATCTACTGAGGCCAAACACAGAAACTCCCTACTTATTTTCAGAAAGGGATCTTGACACACACCTCCAAGCACGGTATAAGACAAGAGATGAAACTGCTAGAACACAATAGGGCTGAGGAATAACCACAAAGAAAGTGCAGACAAAACTACTGCCAGAATTGCAAGAATGGACAGATCAGACTCTAGTAAGTCTTTCTGCAACTAGACAGAGAAAGAGCCATTTGCATCCTGTTTCTCTACAGAAGAAGCAATGCTCGGCACATTTGGAAGACAGACTCCACACTCAAGGCTGCCCTAATGATCACAGTTAGTTACCTTGTTCTTTTTCCCATCCACTTCAAACACCGAAATGGAGCCTTTGCGGTAGATTTCATCACCTGGTGGATGTTTCCAAACACATTTTGCCTATGACCGGAAAACAAAGTTCGGATGACACTACTGTTTTAAGGGTGGAAGAGGTTACGACAGCTACTGGATATACCAGGAAACATGCAGTCTTCTCACCTCCTAAAGCGAACAACTGAGCTAACAACAGTAATGTTTTAAAGCATTTACATGTTGACATCAGATTTAAAGCTCAGCAGTCAGCTCTGCCCTTACCATGTGCCTGCGCAGTATTGTCTGGCTCTTCATATATTTGAGACAGAACTCGCACATGTAGAGACGTCCCAGACGAGCATACTCCTCTGGGTAGGGAGAATGATACCAGGTATCCAGCTCATAACGGCCAAAAGCGATTGTTTTAATCATATTGCTGCCTTCTGTGATCTGGCCCTGGAGCCGCAACTTTTCCTATGAATGGGAAAAAAAAAAAAAAAAGGATGATTATTTAAAAAAAAAATAAAATTTAAAAATAGGTAGAGAGGAAGAGGGCCCTATTGATATCCCTCAAGGAAGTAATTTACTTCAAGTCTTCTAAATTCATCTTTCAGTGTGACATCTAATGACCCCTCCCACAGACCTCTCCTCAGTCAAACTCTGCCTCAGCCCTATGCACAAGCAGAACAGTTGCTGACTGTTCTTTTCATCAGGAAATGCCCTGTGAATCAGCACTTAGCAGCATGGTAACACTAGGATCATACTCTTTCTGTCATGAAAGCAATGTAGTCTCCTTGCCACTTCATGTTTCTTTCCTAATATGTAGGAAAAGGATACAGCCTAATGCTCTGCCTTAGATATCCCAGATGGAATTGTCACTGGTAAGCACTAAAGTATCTTTCGGTTCATCTCTGGAGGTGGAAGGTAGCTTTGGAAAGCACCTACAGAAGCCTCAGCAATACAAGGTTTTGAACTCATTTCCATGGTCGCTGGCTACTGTCAAGATGACTTTTGTCTTCTGTTATCACTCCTTAG
Organism: Dromas ardeola; assembly: GCA_013398915.1. Taxonomy (NCBI): domain Eukaryota; kingdom Metazoa; phylum Chordata; class Aves; order Charadriiformes; family Dromadidae; genus Dromas; species Dromas ardeola. The sequence continues at coordinate 40,969 of VYZM01000285.1, read as the reverse complement.
CCATTCTTTCAGCAGGTGAAGTTGTCCATTCTTTCACTGAAAACAAACACCTATTCAATGGGACTGTTACTAATCATTTCTCTTGCAGGCACTGCAGCATTCGTGACTGCAAATGCTTAGCTCCAGCTGTACTTTCAGCAAACCCTCCAAATGACTGGCACTTAAACACTATCCCTAGTGTAACTTTGCTGACTTGGCTGGGCTGTAGCTGCTCTTCTTACAAACTCTTGATTCTGTCTGCACAAGTACAAAAAAACCCAGAAAGCATTCACGTTTCTAACAAAAACATTTGCTATGAGATATATTACGAATTAGAAGTCTCACCAGGTCCTCAGATGCCCGTGCTTGCGCTCTTCGGAAAAGCTCGAGGTCATACTCACTCGTCAGGTTTTCAAGTAGAGGTTCCCTAGTATTGCCATAAGTTTGTCTGTGCTCCTAGAACAATAAAATAATAGGAGGTTTTGCTGCCATGCTGCTACTAAGCTGCTGGATCTTGCTGGTTTTTTAGCTGAGAATATTGCAGGCTGACTGGGAAGCCAAACACCCGCGTAGTGGTCTCATTCCAGACAGGAGGGAATGAAAGAATTAAGTTATTGCTTTTACCATGTATTTTTCTTTTTGCTCCTTGCTTAGTCCCGAGTTCCTCTTCTTCCTGAGCTCAGCTACTTTCTCTTTGTATCGCAGCTGTCTCTCTGTTGGTGCCTGAGAGAAACCAGAGGTGGAAACCTTCACTAGGCTTCATCCACTTCAAACATTTTTCTTCACCTTCCCGCCCTAAAGGACCTCTGTCCTGGCTTTCATTTTTTGAGGTCTGTTGCCTCAAACCAAATCCTGTGCTAATAAAAGGGCAATGCAGGTACAACACAGGTATATAAAACAGGAAAAGCTCCTTCCTACCACAGCTTGCCTTTGCCAATGCCCCTCAGTGCCACAAGACAGGGTGCATTCCTCATGCAATGCTTAATCATGGGGAAAAGCTCAGAGCTGACTCATTAAGTCATCTTGATTCAAGTCCCAGACTCATGAACTGAAAAATGCAATTCCCCTGGTTTTATTCTTTTCTATTTAGTCAGAGTAAAATTGTAGTTTACAGTTCTGCAGGAATTCTCTTGTCCCACACGTCAAAGCACATAGAAAAGATCATCCTGAAGAACAGCTCCAGCCTCCTTTGAGGTGGCCAATGCTCTCACTGGCTGCTCCAGTCTCTCTTTTAAGGGATACCATGAATTACCCTTACTGAAACAAACTGGAGATGGCAAATGGGGAGCGTCAGGACTCAGCACAATAGTTTACCTGAGAAGTGACGAAGGGAGATCAAGTTATAAAATCATTGTTGCTGGAAATCACAAGCTGAGGTTTTTCCAGTTTTAACTGAGCAGCCGCTCCATTATGTGCAGAGTGCCTACCTGGTGTCTGGTGGCGTGCCTGTTGTTGTCATCCTGCCGATGGGCCAGCATTCTCTCCTCAATCTGCTTATCCCGGCTCTGTGCTCGCACCTGGAAGCCAAAACTCATCTGTCAGTGCTGCAGCAAACTACTATCAAAGCCTTAATCTTTTCCATTTCTTGTTTAGGTGAATTTTCTGAACTGTAATTCACAGATGATTCGGCATACAAATGCTGCTGTCTTACAGCTAAAGACATCAGCTGAAACACCTTAACTCTATTTCCTGTTCACAAATGACAGGTCTTGGCATTTTGTTCCAAAAAAACCCCAAACATAAGGAAGATAAACAGAAGACTCATTTACCTTGCACTCATCTGCTGAGAGATTATGATATAGTGGGCATCCCGATATGGAGAAGTGTCGCTCATGTTTTCCAGTTAGGTGCCCTGCAAAGGATCAGAAAAAAACCCCCACTTTTAACATATGATTATAAAGAGGTTTAAAAAGTATCCTAGATGGGCAGATACCTCATATGAGCTTCTCAAGGAGCATGCTCAGTTTATTACCAGTGTAACAGGAGAAGCACACTTCATGGTTCATGGCACATGCTTTAAGAACAAAGAAGGAAAATCTTTTTCACACTAACCCAAAAGCTGCACTCCATGCAAGCAGCCAGGTATGTTAGAGGTCTGCAATAACTTGTTTCTGAACACCTGCTTCAGGCAGAGACCAGTACCCTTCCTGCAAGACTCTGCATTTTCCTCCCACACCTGTCCTCATACTCCTAACTTGTTCTTTACCCTGTCATCCCCCAAACACTCCTAGCCAGAAAACATCTCCAGGAGGAATGTACCTGCAGATATGCTTCATATCCCTTCTCTATACCCACTTCTCAATAATACTTCTTATCCTAATTAAGTGCATGTTGCTAGGATGTATAACTCAACTGGGTGGGACTTTGAATATCACAGCAGGAATGCAAAACCCAACAGATTAATCCTGGAGCTGAAATTACCTAAGGAGTTACAACCAGGAGTGGGACATTTCATGTTGAAATTGTAGCTTTCATGGAAGCGGCGGCGCTTAGGGCGGTGAGACAGGTCACTTCCAGAATCCTTCATGGACATGTCCTTGGCAATGCTCTCATCATGGGATACATTTGGACTGGAGATATCAATATCAGACTCTGAGGAAGGGGCATTCCCGGTGGGGGTACGAGGTGGAGACTCATCGTGATCCGCTGCATTTTTAGTGTCTGAATAAGGATCAAGATGTTACAAATTTGCCTGAAAGAAAGCTTTCAAAAACATATGTAAAGCAACTCCGGACAGCTGTCTCAAACCCTCTATCCTCAGGATATTACACTGTGCCCTCAGAGAATGGAGTCACATACTCTTTCCAACAGCATTTTGCAAACGTTCAACATCTCACAGCGTTCTCACGCACCTCTATCAGAAAAGTCAACCACTTGCTCAGTCTCTGACCCAGATGAGCGAGTCTGCCGGAGTGGGTATTTCTTTGGAGTCACAGGAGCAGGCTGCTGTTGGCTGCGGGTTACCCTCCGTGTAGAATAGACAGGCTCTTCTGCTCCAAACGATGGCGGATTACGAACTGGGCTGGAATCTAATTCCACAGAAACACCATAATTACACCCACAATAACCACTGTAAGTCAGAGACTTGCCTCACACGTGCTCTGAAGTCTGTAATGCCAACATCTGATAGAAAGGTTGGACCAGATGATCCTTGAGGTCCCTTCCAACCTGGTATCCTATGATTTCGATTGACAGCTGGGTATTAACACAGGGTTCTGTTCTACCTCTCACCACTGCATGTCAGCACAAAGATATGCTCTGTTCTTCCGAGCTTGAATCTTTGGACACTTTTACCAACACTGAGGAATCTGGAACTAAATCAGCTTTCTCTGGACTTAATTACTTAACAAGCAATTACAAACCAGCTCCCAGTTGGAAACCTAGAGAACCATTAGTTTAGATAAGAACCATCAGCATTTAGCTAATACTTCGGGAATAGCAAGATTGCTTCTGCTGTGGAGCTATATTGGGACCCTGTGTGTGGTTTTGTAATCCTGTACTGCTCATAAGACTATAAAACAACTGTTTTGCATGAAAATAATGCTTGTATAACCTAGGGGTGTTACAGGCATCCCATACACATCCATACCACCTTTCCTCTTGTTTTTAAGACCTAATTACTAGATGATCATGCATGTGTATTTCTTACCTGCGATACAATTTGTTGCAAAACAGATTCTTTATCAAAGCGTATACATGGAGCAATGGAAAGAAGTCATCTACTGTCATTTCCTCCCCTTGATGCCAGATGGCAGCTTATTGCCTAAGAGCCAAGAAATGACTGCACTAACACTAAAAATGAGGAGGTGGACATATTCAACGTTTCCTCTTACAATCTGGATGCTAAAGTGGAAGCATTCAAAATAACTGGCAATATGTTAGTTACATTTATTGAAGAGTAGGGTCAGCGTCAGCAAGTCATGAACGTACATCTTCCCTTGCAGTACAGAAAACCCCAAACAATCACACAAAACAAACAAAACAAAGCTTTCACCCCTAAACACTCTCTCTGTAACTTGGCTCTCGTACCAATATCACCGTTCAGATGGAAAGCAAATTTTGAAAGTTCTCAGAAAAATTAGGCAAAGCTGGCAGCAGAATCATGGGGTTTGAGTCCCACTTCCTTTAACAAGTAGACAGCTTTACTTTTTGAACAGAGGATACTCCAGTTTTGGCTTCCACCACCAGTGTAATCTTTGGATTGTATTACCTCGTTTGTGCAATATGCACTAAGAAAGTCTGCTTTTTGCTGTGGTGCGTTAATAGCCAATGAAGACAATTTAGAAAAGTTATATATTTTTATTTAGGTACAAACTCCACACATTTAAGTTCTAAAGGTCAGGAATACGGAGTACATTGAGCACTTGTTGCTTAAGAGCCTGCTTTTCTTTTCCTTGTTTAAGAAAATAAAGCATTTACCTTGAGAGCTTTGACTGAGTCTGGCTGAGGAGCGGGTGACACGGGCGGATCGTCGTGATGTGCCATCACTTTCAGAGCTGTCTGTATGCTCAGGATCAGTAGAGAAATCAGAGTCTTCTGTTCCATCTGAGCTACTGCCCGCATTCCTCTGCAACACCACAGACACAGACATTAGCACAGGAGCACTTAAACTTGCATATTTTATTTATACTACAAAAAAAAGAGAAAATATTTGATGCTAGATAGATACTTTCAAGCTGACATAATGACATATGCAAACTAGTGTCAAGTGTATTACTTTGGAGAAAATATTTTTAAATAGTAAATAGGCAGTGTCAGACAGTGCCTTCAATAATAAAGTTTCTGCAAACTGATCCACTAAGGTGGCAGTAGCACCCGATTTTATTTAAATCAAAAGTTAAATGAAGGTTCAAGGCCAGACAGGATATGCTCTGAGCTGCCCGTTCTGGGTTCGCCCTGCCAAGCCCACAGCACTCCTGCATCATCGGCCTGTCCAAACCAGCAGAGACAGCCCAGCAGGGCACAAGGCACCGCCGGAGCAGGTGGCGGAGCGAACAGATGGGCTCCAGCAAGGGCCAAACTGACTCTTCACCACTCAGCAATTCAGGGCAGCCTCAGGGCTCCCCAGTGGAAGCCAGGCAGAGAAAACGAAAACACTCAGCGAAGCGGACGGGCCAAAAGAGGCTGTGAACGCAGCTATAGTCACCTCATCTTGGCCCACCTGAGCGGCCCCCTGCACCGCGCAGCGGCGGCCCTCGGAGAGAAGCAAGCCTCAGGAATTGGCGGGCAGCCACCAGGCCTCTGAAGATCCCTGCCCAGCAGCCCTGACTGGGCAGCCGGGGTGTGGGAGCGCTCACAGGTCTCGGTGCGGACGGCTGGACCGGCGGAGGGCGGGCGGAGGCAACCCCGAGCGGCCGCCGGCCCTGAGGGGACAGCGACGGCGCCCGCCCGAGGCGAAGGGCGGCGGCAGCTTGGCGCGAGCGCAGCCCCCGCGCCGCTTTGTTTTGCGCCCAGA
>VYZM01000285.1:22690-35041 GCA_013398915.1 Dromas ardeola | reverse complement strand
TTTCCCCTCGGTTTTGTGCCCGGGAGAGGTAGCGGAGGGGGTGGGGAAGGGGGAAAAGCTGCGGTCCGAGCTCGCCGGTCCCCCCCGTCGGGCGCCTCCCCGGTTCCCCGGCCGCGCTCACCTTCCTGCGCGGCATCCTCGGCGGGGGCGGGGGCAGCGAGGTTGGCTGGTCCCCGGCGCCCCCGGCCCGCGAAGCGGCGGTGGCCGCCGTGTTAGCGCTGGCGGGCTCCGTGGTGACAGCCGTGTCTCCCGTCCTGCGGCACGTCTGCTCCGGCGGCGCCAGCCCGCTCCCGCCGCCGCCAGTCCCTGTTCCCTGCTCGGTCCCTCACGCTTCCGCCGGGACACGGTCCACACCCCCCCTTCCCTCGTCACGTGACCCCCCGAGCCAGCCTCACGCCAGCGGGGGCTGCCATCTTGGATTCGGACAGGTATCCCGGCGGCACCTCTGACAGTGAAGCTGCCGGCGGCCATCTTGGCTGAGGGCCGGGGCGGCGGCGGCCATCTTGGGTCCGGGTGCGAAGGCAGCGGGGCGGAGGCGGCCGGAGCGGGTATTTTCCCCAGGGAGCCATGTTGGGTGCGGGCAGGCTCAGCCCTCCCGCCGGGGGCCATCTTGGGGCCGGGCAGAGGCGCGTCGCCGGGTCCATGGGTGGAGGAAGGCGGTGAGTCCCCGTTGCTCTTGAGGCGGAGGCGGGGAGCGCCGCGCCTCCGGCTGCCGGCCCCCTCCTGCTGCGGGGGGTGCCGCCGCCCGCCCTGCCTGCGGCCTGCTGGAGGGAGAGGCCTTTCCCGGGGCCTGGCTCCGGGGCGGGCCGTGGCAGGGGCCTAACGGGCCTGGGCGGCTTTGGGGGCTTATTCGGAAAGGCTTTAGTCGTTAATTAATCTTTCTGTTCTGGAAAGGTTGTGGGGTTTTTTTTGGTGAGACTTTGCCTGTGTAGTTCTCTTATGGACGAATGTGAGCTGGTCATGTTTTTGCCCTGAGCCGATGAGGCACCCTGTAGTTCCTCCGTGGCGGCTCTCGCCAGCTCGGGCCCCTGGCCGGCCGGGAGCCGAGGGGCAGCGACTTCACCCCACTGTGGTCCCCTGCACCGGCCACACGCTCCGCGGGAGCTGCTTCCCTGGTTGTGACTATGCCAATGGCTGGTTAAACATAGTACATCAACTTTAGCATGACAACGCTGTCTGTGGGCAACAGTATATTGCTTTATGTAAAGACCTGGGGGAAAAATAAGGGTATTTAGTAGAACACATGATTTCTTTCCAAGTATGGTTATCTTTAAGGATTATGAAATCCTCAGGGACTAATCCTATAATCCTTGTGAGTGTGTGTCATCCTTAGTCATGCAAGTAAGACCATTTCTCTCATTCCAAATTGTTATTGCTCCTTAGGTGTATCCAGTCTCCTGTGAAATGCTGAAAGGCAAACCTTCTGAAGAAGTCAAGATGAAATACCCCTGCTTTTGCCCAAGCAGAGAGGAATGGGAAGCAGTATGTGTGGTATGTGAAGTGGGAGTGTACGTATTGGTTGCAAATAAGCATACATTTGATCTAACAATCATTAAGCCCAGGAAAACTATGGGCGCGTGAACAGCTCATTAGTAAGTCTGGTTATTTCAGTGAAACAATTTGCAAACGTACTGAAAGGTTGCTGCAGGAGAAACCGCTGCTGCCCAAATGCATGAATTCTTCCTACTTTATAAGAAAAAGAAAAGACTGCCAGCAATTTAATAGATTTCAAATTGCAGTTGAGTCAAAATCTAGTGCTAGGCTAATGAACATTATGCTCTCAAGTTATTAGACTGGCTTGAAATGTTTAATTTCAGATAAATTTGGGATGAACTAAAGCATCGCCTCAAAGGGCAAGAGGAATGGGAACAAAGAAAAGGAGCGCACTATTCCTTTATGGAAAGAAGACAGAGGAGTTAGTCTGAACACTTTGTAGTTGCTTGTCTTCCGTGTATTTTCTATGTGACAAAGCTCAGGCCCTACAAGAGTGAACGTGTCTACTGTTGCAGACTGATGACGGGCTCTAATGAAAATGTGGGGCAGTTAGGAGCAATAAAAAAAGATTTCAAAGAGCTTGTAGACTGCAACTTCTTCATCTTTTATCTCTTGCATTAAATGGAATCTGCCTGTGGTAGAAAAATCACAATTAGCTTAAAGATTGATTCTAACATAACATATTCGCACCTCGCAAACATCTAAATTCAGTTGCAGATTTGCTTGAATGAAAAAGGCTAAAGAATGCGATGACCATGTGAAAAATTGCACATTGCTACATCCCATTGAAATAGTTGCCTGCTGATAGCTAAAGGATTCCTCTTTCAAAAACGCTGCATTATGAGAACTGTAGTGCTTAATTGTATCAGATAAACATATAAAATATTAACTAGAGCTTCTAGATGTTAGTGAAGCTTATGTCTGAAATCGGTTGTTTATGTTAACGTGTGTTAGCAGGACTTAATCACCACCAACAGGATGTTACTGGAAAAACAATGCAAACAGAAGTGGGTGGTGTTTAATAACTTTCCTAGAGGTGGCAGTACTTGAATAGAAGCCAGGAATCCAGTTCCCCATGCTGTTTTACCGTCTCCTGATAATTAAAATGGTAATGCAAACTGTAAGTCCTCTGTGCAGGTTGAATACTGAATGGACTTAACTCTAGAGTATCCACTGTGTGCAGAGGAAGGGGGCAGTGAGAAGGGAAAGTGGCCTTAGCTGTCTCGTGCTCTCAGAAGAGCAACAATCAGATCATGTTATGACCACAGCAGAGCATGCAAGAACTTTTCTGTATGTCTGTATCTAGCAGCAGAACAGACTGCAAAGATTTAACTTACTGCTTCTACGCTTCAGTTCAAAATCCAGCCCAAACTTAGGAGGCTTCTGTCAGAAATAAAAATCTGGAGTTTTTTCATTAGTTTGTGTGTGAAGGATGTGTACAGCCCTTGGCCACGTGCCAGGGGTTGTGACTGAAGAAGCTCCAGCCCTGGCGTTTGTTGGAGCTGAAACTGCAGGTCTGTTCTGGGGAAAAACACAAAAGGGATGTGAAACTTCGAGAGGCCGCGTATGCCGGCAGGTGCCTTCCGCATTGGCATCGCCACTAGATGTCAGTGCATGAAACCACTTCTCCACCCTGAGAAAACGAGTGAAATTGGGAAAAGAGAGTGATTTCTTCAGGGTGCAAAACTGGTGTACCATCTGCTTACAAAGATCTCCACCGAGGTTAAGCTCCCTTTAATAATGTTCTTAAGACACGCTTGCAGTCTCTTAACTCTGTCAGAATTTTCCAAGTAGGAAATGAGGAATTTCCTGATGCTACACCAGAAGAAAGTTTAGCAAGTGCTTGGTGACTTGAAATTTCATGTTATATCACACAAAAGTGATTTTTGGTTTCTAAATCCTCAGTTACTGAATGTTTGTAGGTGTCAGATTGCTACTGATGTCAGCAGTTAGCTGCCCAAAATCTCTTCGCCCTGAAGATCTCACTGAATCTGTTGAAATCTCTCTAGGCCTTTAGCCTCACTAGAACTCTTTGGGACTTAGCTTTAGGTACACTTACTGTTGTATTTAAATTAAAAAAAAAAAAAAGTATCTCTTGCTGAATCTTAGAAAATATAAGCAATGAAAAGGGAATTTTCACCAAAACCGATCACCATAAACAGGTAGAAGCATCAATACGCTGAAGGTAGATTTAAAACTTTAATCTCCTGCCTTGGTTCCCACTTGCTTTGGAAACGTGGCATTGAGTGAGCTGCCTGTGGGACCTTAATATAGCCATCGCTTATGTTAGTGATAATACAAAGTAGGCTTGCTTATGTAGGAATGGTTATGAAGCAGAATAAATGCTTGTAAAGTACTTCATGTTTTTCAGTTGCTAAGTGCTTTATAAATGTTAAAGCATTCACTTTAATTGCTTTGTGTGTTATTTGCTGTGATGATGCATTCCTGCAGGGCTACTTTATCTACTTAACTGTGTTTTAAAGCAAGTGAGAGAAATGCTATATAATGAAAATACACCATAAAAATATCTCAAGTGCTGTACTTGAATAAATCTTACTTGCTTTTAGGTGTCATCTCAGTCCAGCTCTGGGGGCTAGAGTTCCAGAAGAACTAGGATAATGATAAAGTGCTGCAAATATCCAGAGTGCTGTTATACAGATATGAAGATCCAGGACAGCTGCTTCTCTTACTTTCACATCTTCAGAAGGTGAGTAGAGGTGGCTTCCCTCTGGTTTGGGTTCATAGAATCATAGGGTTGGAAGGGACCTCTGGAGATCATCTAGTCCAACCCCCCTGCCAGAGCAGGGTCACCTTAGAGCAGGTGGCACAGGAACGCATCCAGGCGGGTTTTGAATGTCTCCCGAGATGGAGACTCTACCACCTCTCTGGGCAGCCTGTGCCAGGGCTCTGCCCCCCTTAAGGTAAAGAAGTTCCTCCTCATGTTTAGGTGGAACTTCCTATACTCAATTTTGTGCCCATTACCTCTTGTCCTGTTGCCGGGCTCCATTGAAAAGAGCCTGGCCCCATCCTCCTGATACCCACCCTTTAAGTATTTATAAGCATTAATAAGGTCACCCCTCAGCCGTCGTTTTTCCAAACTAAATAGACCCAATTCCCTCAGTCTTTCTTCATAAGAGAGGTGTTCCAGTCCCCTAATCATCTTGGTAGCCCTATGCTGCCCCCTCTCCGGCAGTTCCCTGTCCTTCTTGAGCTGGGGAGCCCAGAACTGGACACAGTATAATATCCAGCTTAATATTTTGAGTTTTAGGTGTGGTAGGTCTAGGTGATAGAGCAGCATCAGAGAACATCTTGACCCAAGCAAGTAAAGCTTGAAGAATTCCTGATCCAATTTTATGTGTCTTAAAGACCCGTATGGGAGTGGGTCACTGTCTCTCACAAGAGCACTTTTGCTATAGAATAACCGAAGGTTACCTGCTGTTTGCTGGCTGTATTTTTGGACAGGGCCTGAGCAACCTGATCTACGTTGGCCTGGCTCTGAGCAGGGATTGGAGCCTAAATTATTCTGACCGTTCTTGTCAAGTACAGTCAGTGATGTGCAAACAGGTTAAATGCAGATATGTGTATGTAAATAGTAGAAGGTGCAAAGCACAGAATTTAATGTGGTGGAAAATTTGCTGTGGAACCTGTGCTAGCAATGAGCTGGGCCCCGTCTTTTTGAGTCTTGACTTCTGTTTGCAGATGAAGGGGCCAGCTCTCCAGTGGGCCTTGGTACACTTCAGAAGAAAACCCAACAGCAAGAAATTTATTTAATTCAGACAATTGTAGTGCTGAAGCTCGTCTAGGCTGTGGGATTTCTTTGCAGATCGGCATAGTATTTCTTTACTTTCACGTTAAAAAAAAAATAATTAATCAGCTGTTGCACATCAGGACTCGAGTTTTGAGAGGATGTGTTTTGCAGATGGTTCAGCAAATAGTGTGTGTGGGGGGTGCGCGTTTATTTTTTTGAAGCCTGAAGCTGGTTTAGATTTGAATGGGTACTGACTTGTAGTATAAATAGTCACAGAAACCCCTGTATGGAGAATCGTGGCCATGTACCATGCGTTGAGCTGAAGGTCTTGCAGAACACAACTAGCTGTAGATGGACAGGGGCGTTTCAGTAAACTTGAACAGAATCCGTGCACTCACTCTTTCCCCGGGGCTCTGGCATGCAGACATATGAGTGGAGGCTGTGTTTTCTGGCATCAGGAGCAAGGTCAGTTCAGTTTGGCCTATATCTTTTTCTTTTTTTTAAATTTAAATTGTAATGGAAAAAAGATCCGGTCTAAGTTTTGCTGAAAGCAGAAGTTTTTCACTTAGTTACAGCTGAATATAGCCACACTTCCTGGTCCCCTCCCTCCCTCCCTCCCTTGGGTCTCATAGTATAATCTAATTATTGAATAGTTGCAATGAAAGTACATTTTGCCCTGGCAGGACTAAAGCCTGTTTATAGGGCAGATATTTTTATGCCATCCTCGTCCTGTTCCTGCCAAAATGGGTTATTTTTTTGATTTTCTTGTCTGCTTTTGGATTTGTGATCTGCTCCTTTAATACATTCCTTCCAGTCTAGGCAGTGCTCTCCAACTGCCTGGCACTGATGTTAATGCTTTGCTTCCTAATCAATCAAGTCTGCTGCCTGCTTCCTTAAAGGAAAACTCTGCTCATGTTGTTCAGCCCAATGACACAGACTTTCACAGGTGTAAGAAACATTTGTCACCAAAAATGACAGTGATGTGGGAAAGGCGCAACTTTATCCTGTTTGGTATTTCTGGGCAATTCTTTTTCAGAAAACTGACTGTGGTACTATGAGCAAGTAGCCACAGACTTTGTAGCTCAGTTTCCAGCTGACCTGAATGTCTTGATTGTAGTAAGAACTTTGGGGCTATTAAGAACAGGTTGTATCTGGGTGTAGTAGGGACAGAATTTGTCTTTGCTTGCTCCTCCAGTTAAAGAGTGATCCCAAATCACCGTATCTTGTGCCTCAGGTAGTGGGAGTAGAGGGATAATTTAGGATGTGCCTACTGTTTAGATACAAAGTGAAAATAGGAGGCAGGTAACAGAGAAACTAAGTGTCACCCCAAACTAAAGGGTAGAGTATACTTGGAGGCTCAGCCAAAAGTCAAGAAAATAAGGAACCTTAAGAAAAGGAGTAAGAGAGGAGTGTAGCAAGACAAGGTGGAAGTAAGAACCAGAGCTAGGCAAAACGATTTTGAGAACAACAAACTGCTAGCAGTTTGGTACATTGAGCAACACCATTGCTGGGATGGTCTGATTGATATAAAATATGCATCAATTTGGCTGCTTCTCTGTTTAGGCAGGTTTATCTTTCCCTTAGTTTCTTAGGAGGCTGATTAGCTCTGTGCCTTAACACTGAAGGAGCCAAAGAAACACCAAACGGAATGCAAATTGCCAATACAGAGTGGCTGGAGAATGAGTGGATCTGTACGGAGGAAGCATATCTCAAGATGGGAGCAGTAGCTTTTACAGCAGTTTGTCTTATGCAATATGATCACTGTCCTTTATACCTCTTTGTCAGATAAGTAAAGATTGGGGTGAGCAATGTTATTGCTTTCTGGGGACTTGTGTCCCATTAGAAGTGCGCTGCTGCAAAATGGCTGTTCCTAGGATAAGGTTTATGTGCCAGCTGGAACTGCTGATTTCCTTTGAAATTCCTGTTTTTGTAATTATTCATGGCAAAAAAAAAAAAAAAGAGTTTCTTCCCATATGAGCTTCTGGCTTGCTGAGCTCTGAGGTGAGCCAAGTAGGTTATTTTCTTCAGTGTCTGCATTTTTTCCTAATTACATTGTACCAGTTGTTACCACACAGTTTTATTTACCTGCCCTTCCAAATTCTTAAGTTCCATCTTCTGGAAAACTTCAGCAGCACTTCTTGGGGAGCTTGTCTTGGGACTGCCTTTTATCTATGAGGGAATAATATTCTTGTGCCAAATACAGCCCTTTACGTAAACTTTTTTTTCTATATCGCGTTTCTAACACTTTCTAATCTAATTTGGTTTCAGGAAGTAGAAGGGTAGTGCTGTGTGACTGAGCTGCCAGGCTTTGCCAGACAGTAGCTGATGGGTCAACTAGAGCTCCAGTTGCTGACTCTGCTGTGCACGCTGAGAGACCACGGGTTTGCCTGTCCTAAAAACATAAAGCTTCCTTTAACACACATTCTCCTAAGCAAGCTGTCATTCCTTCATAGTGAACGTTTTACATCTAATGCAGCCCATATTATGTGAAATCTTACCAAGTCTGAAGTTCGCTAACTCCTGAATCCATGTGAGGAGAAGCAAGATCCTCTCTTAGGATGAGATAAGTGGGATCTATGAGCATAGATCACAAGTCCTGGTGTCCCCTAGATGTGCTGCACACAACCTTTGAGTGTTGCTTTGAACAGTCAAATGCCAGCTCCTGCATAGATGCACAGCCTGGCACAAAGCAGAGGATTGCCCGGAATGCCGTCAGCACCAGTGGTGATAGAAAAGAAAATTGGAAATCACGTACCCAAACTTCTGCAAGTGTATGATGAAAGGATCCTAAAGCAGATCATAAACTTGATCCCTGCTGTGTCTGTTTTCCAGCAGGAGAAGTGGCAGGGTCACAGCAGTGGGATGGTCAGATGGCTCTTGTAGTGGGTAGAAGGAACCCAACCAGCAGCGGAGGATGTTGCAGCAGCAGGTATGAGACATGCTTTATTATAGCTGTAGGTTTGAGTCCCTTGTCTATTTTCTAGTGATTTGTTGGTACTTGACTGACTGGGTCTCCTTGTATTCATTTACACGCTCTATTACAGTGTTGGCAGAGCTGGACATCAGTGATTACATTTAAGTGCACTCTTTCTTTCTGGTATATTGATGATTCATACTATTAGGAGAGGCTTCCTGCCTTTCCATGACTTAGTGAAAATGATCTATTTCATAATGTCTCCTTACTCTTAGCAGGGCTTGTGCTCTGTTCCCAAAACTCCCACTGTTTTCACTGCAAGCATGATCAGACTGTGAAATAGCTTGGCTGGTCTGGTGAATAATCTGTTAGTCTCTTTTAATAAACTGCAGTTTTATTTATCTTGCTGCTCTTTAGAGCTTTTCATCTCAAAACATTTGAGTGCAGAAACTGTCCAGTAGTGAAATGCAGCCATCTCTCTTGGGGATAGAGTGGGAGGCAGACAGGCAGGCATTTTACTCCACAGTTTAGAGTGAGAGGAATTTTGTTCAAGGACAATGAGGGAAAGCTTAGCTTGTATGCTGAATGACCCTTTGATCTTCCACGTTCATGCTCAGCTGATCAGGACTTTAAATCTAAGCTCTGTCTCCCTCCTACCCATAGCAAACAGCCAGAAATATAATCTCATTTAGGACTTGAGCGCTGGACCAGAATGACAGGACTGCAGTGGCAACTGTTTGGCCTTCCATGTTTCCTATTTGACTGTCACTTCCTCAAGTGACATTGGCATAAAGCTAAAGAATGGTGGGTAGTAATTCTGGGGCATGTAGTAGGGTGTACTGAAAGGGGTCCGTGGGGAAGGGAAGGCCAAGCCTGTTACACAAAAATATTCTGCTGTAAATACTGAGAAACTGGACAGTGCTGTAGTATTAAAAGGTGACTTTCTGGAGCACACTGAATGGGTCAGTCCGTAGCCATGAGATGAATTTGATGATTCTGAAGCTTTGTGGCGTTTGCTAATCATGATGAAATGACTGGCTTTCTGAGGCTCTGAAAGCTGAGAGGAGCTGACTGGTGGTGTGGTAGGTCAGCTCTCCTTCTGTGCAAGGAGAGAAGGCTCCAGAAGCTGCTGTGGCAGAAGCAATGGAAACGAGCAGGCAGAGTATGATGAGAAGTTGGATCCTTGACCTGCAGCCCTTGAGCAGTTGTAAAAGATTGTGTTACTTCTGCTACTATGCAGCACATCATTAGGAACCTTAATTACGGGGAGATGACTGCATTGCGCAGGCTAGAGTGTAGCCTGCAGGAATGTAGGAACTTTAATTTTATAACGCTTGCTCTGTGGTGTGTGTCTTTGGGGAAAGATATCGAAAGGCCTGTTCTTGTAGCAGATTAAACAAACTTGGCTGGCTGATAATGTGCAGCTCCTCTGAGCTAGAATGGCTGTAGCCCATTTGATAGGTGACAGCTGGTGCTTCCTTACCTCTTCCTACACAATAAAGCAAAATGTGGGTTTTTAAACCTTGAGGGAAGCATTTGGTGACAGGAAAACTTGGACTTGAGATGGAGTGGCAGTTTGCCTAGTTGTGCCGAACCACTTCTTTTTTTTCTTTTTTTTTTTTCAGTATTCCTTGCTATATTTATAGCATGAGATATGATGAGAACTATCAGAGGCACAGCTGTGTGACCTCCTTTGTGCTAAAACAAAACAGCACGGAGGGATGAGTATTTCTAGTTTGTTCCAGCTGCAGGTATTGGGTTCAAATCGCAGTGCTGTAAAAAGGCGGTGCGGCAGAGAAACTGAAAGTTGAATTTGAATTTCTAGGTTGAAAGGACTGACTCTGAAGGGTTCCTAGAAGAGCTGAGCTACCAGTCCGTCAGTGCAAAAAGAATATGGCCCTCTATTTGGCA
The DNA here is from genome assembly GCA_013398915.1 of Dromas ardeola. NCBI lineage: Eukaryota > Metazoa > Chordata > Aves > Charadriiformes > Dromadidae > Dromas > Dromas ardeola. Next base: position 24,974 of record VYZM01000285.1, on the reverse strand, counting down.
TTTATAACTCTTTTTCATTGCAGTTCTATGTTCTTTTGAACACCTGTACTTTGGTAGTTCCCTCTCCATTTCTTTTTCTTACATTTCATTTCCTGTTTCTTTGCTAATAGCTACTCTGGACCTTGGGAAGGAAATATTTTCAGGAAGAGTGTCTTTTGACTTGAAGAATTGTCTGTATACAGAGTAGGTTTCAAAGATCAGCTAGGTATGGTTTTACCTTGTTTGTGCAGTGGGAGCTGGGATAGGGAGAACTGCTGGGAGAACACACTTGAGAACCCTTGTTTAGTTTAAAGCTTAATTTTAGGTTGTAAGATTAAGTGAACAGAGAAATACTTGAACTGTCTTCTGGGGAATGCTGTTAACTCTCAGAAATGCTCCCTAACACTGCTGCTGTTCTGGAATGTTCCCCTGCCCTTCAGACAGTCCTGAGCAGAGATCATTGTGCCTCCTTGTGTGACTGCCTTATCAGAGATCTTGCAGCACTCCTTGCTAGCAGAGATAGGGATGATTAGTTTGATGAGTGGCATTTTGTTTGTTTACCAAGCTCTAATAACCAAAGCTGTGGTTTCTGTCTCGTCTTTGCTTCCATCAGGAGGTACGTCCTGTCTTTTCCTTCGCTAACTGCAGTATTGCAATACCCGCCACCTCTTCCCCCCCATGCAGGGTTTTTCTAGAAGCAAGAAGATGGCACTGTCTGGTTTCCCATCTGGTGCCTGATTACGTGCAAATAGGAACAGCCGGCCCTGTGAGCAGAGCGATACAGGAAGAAGATGGGGAGTGCTGCTCTGCTGCGATAGCCACTGGGGGAGACGCAACTGTCTGCTGCTGTCACAACCTCTCTAGAGAGGCTGGCACCAAGCCCGGGCTGCTTTGCCACCTCATGCCTTTCCCCCTCTTCTTATCTGGCCATGCCACAGCTTCCCAGGCTCCTGGGTTAGATAGATCAGCCCCACCCTCTGTGCTTGGGCAGATGCTTCCTTTCATAAACCCACGTAACTCTGTCCGTCTGGAGGCAGAATATGGGCCTGGACCTGAAGCAGGGAGAGTCTGCTTGTAGGTTTGGTACAGCGAGTGGAAAGGGGGAAACATGATGACCTTTGTATGACCACTATTAGACTAAAAATATGTTTTAGGGGACTAGAACAGGGGGGGGGAAAAATCCTGCATGTAAGTGATGTCTTTTCAAGGAATCAAACAACATGGTGTAATTACATGGTTTAAATGGAAGACATTTGTTCAGTCTTGAGAAAAGAAGGCTTAGGGGAGATCCTGTCACTACATTCCAGTACTTAAAGGGTGGCTACAAGGAAGATGGAGGCTCCCTTTTCACAAGGGGTCACATGGAAAAGATGAGGGGTAACTGGTACAAGTTGTTCCTGGGGAGATTCCAATTGGACACAAGAGGAAAATTTTTCACAATTCTCCCCGGGGAAGTGGTGGATTCCCAACATTGGACACTTTTGAGATTCAGATGGGCAGGGAGCTGGGCCACCTTGTCTAGAGCGTGCTTTTGCCAAGAAAGGTTGGACCAGATGGTCCTTGAGGTCCCTTCCAACCTGGGATTCCATGATCCTATGACATGATCAGAAATGGTGCTTGAGGAGCAGGAGGTCAGAGGATGGTGAGTGACCGGCTGCTGAGAGCCCTGGGCAGGTGGAAGGGCCTGTTCCTCTGCACCTGCCAGGTACGAGGCTGCAGGGACAGACCATGGAGGAGCCTAATCTTGGAAGAGGCGCTGGGGACAGATTCCCCAGTGCTTAATACTGGGGGAAAACGTTATATGGCTCCATCCTCCCCTGAGGCCTTGGCACCCGAGTCCTGAGCAGTTTCCTATGGCCCTATCCCGAGCTTTGGCTCTGTCATTCCTGAGGCCGTGTTCTCCACCCCGAGCCCCCATTGCCGTGCCCTGGGGCCGGGCGGGCGGCGCCCCCGGCCTCACCCCAAGGTGAAAGAGAAAGCGCCCGCCCGCTGCCCCGCCTCCCGCTGCCATTGGTTCTGCTGCCGCTACGGCGTGGGGGAGAGGGCGGGGCTTGAGTCTGTCTTCCGTCTTTGATTGGCTGTAGCGCCGGGGATGATGCCTGTTAGGGCTGTCCGCGTCTCTGATTGGCTATCGTTACAGCGCGTGGCGGGGAGGAGCTTGCAGGGAGCTCTCATTGGCAGTCCTTAAGGAGGGGCGGATCGGTTGACTGCGGACAGCCAATGGTCACCTGCCTCCTGCCCCTGGCCCCGCCCCCGGAGCGCTGATAAGTGGCGCTGGCGGCGGCGGGCGGTCAGTGCGGCGCGG
>VYZM01000285.1:9603-22347 GCA_013398915.1 Dromas ardeola | reverse complement strand
GCTACCGTGTGCTCGGGAGCCTTGTCCTAATCTGCTGCGTGAGTGGAAGTGAAAGAGAACCGAGGGCGGGGAGGGGGGGGGGAACAAAACCGGGACGTGGGGGGGAAAGACCGTGAGCGAAGGAAAACCCCAAACCGGGGGACGCGGCCCCGAAACAGCCGAGACCTTGAAAACGCCGCCGGGGGGCTGCAATCGGCCGGACGAGGTGCGAGCTTTGATCCCCGGCCCCGCGGGGTCCCTCCCCGGGCAGGCGGGACCTGTCGCCGCCTGCGGTCTGCCGGGACAATGAGTTGCTTATTTGGAGGTAGTTTCACCAAAAAAACCTACAAACTGCCAAACTTGAGTTTTATGCAGTTGATGTGGCTTGATAAAGAAGTAACAATTTGATTTGCACTAATGGCAATTTGTCCCTAATTGCATCACTGAGATTTTTCTGACCGCTTCAGGAATGCTTATTTAAATATAACTTTTTGGTGGCGTCGTGGGTCTGCCTTTGGATGTTGGATTCTTCCTTGGCCGTTCTGTTATCTCAAGAAGTATTAAAATAGCGATGAAACGCTTTTTTGGGGGGTTAAACGTACCATTAAACAGAATTATGGACCAGCAAGAAATATTTGTCAAGCTTCGGGCCAGCTGATTTTGGTGGTATCTGTTCAGAGCGCTGGTCTCTTCCTTAAAGCAGCGGCTGCCGAATGTGCTTTGCAGGGGAGAGAGCTGCAGCCCATCCTGCAGTGAGAATTAATGGCCCTTCCTGAAGTGTCCTGCATTTCACTCCTTGAGACTTAGAGCCGTTCCTGCCACTGGCAGGATTGGTATTGATCAGAGGAGCTATTAAAAAGCTTTTTTGCTCAATTTACACTTGAAACAAGTTAATGAAATAGATTCTTTTGAGTGCTAGTCTCTGCTTCCCTCTCAGCAGTATGCTGAAATCGAGGTGAAGTTGCTCTTAATATGGCAATTACTCAGTAGCTTCAGGTGTTACAAAGAAAATAGAGCAAATCTCAAAGAAAGGGGAGCCAGGCTGCCTGTCATCCCTTGGTTGTGTTAAAGCTCTGTACCGCACCTCTCTGAAGCGTGGGGAATACCATGCAGCTTTCTGAGGGCAAAACGGCTGGAGCTCCACTGACGTGAACCAGAATTGCTGGTCTTCATTTCTTCCTGGCTCTGTGCCTTGCTCTTCAGGCTCTAGGAGCTTGAATTTTTCCTCTTGATCATAGTCATTTCATCTGCAGTTTTGGAAGTGTTGGAATTTCCATTGCTCTCTGCCTCATTGCTCTTTTTGTAAGCTTCAGTTTGCTCCCTGCGTGTGTGGGAGCTGTGGCAGTAAACTGGCAGGGTTTAACCGAAAACCGGTATCCTGGTGCTTCATAATCTATCACTTTTGCTCCTACCTTTTGGGAGCTCAGCATGGAAATCCATTGCTTTATTGCGTCTTTCCTCATTTGACTCTGCTGGCTCTCTGAAGGGCTCTGGAGCTGCTGGGGATCTTGGTGGTTCTGGCTTTGGGCTTCAGAAGAAGAGGTGCGGGGTGATCTGGGCGCTGATCCTGCAGCTGCTCTGATAATAGAGGATCCCATTGAGATGAGGAGCAGCTGCTGAGTCTCTCAAAGGGCTTCTGTTAAAAGGAAGAGCTGGAGGATGCCAGGAAGGAGGTCGAGGAATATTTTAAAAGGACTTGACTTTTTGTTTAGAAATCCAGGATGTCAGGACTTCTAGTGATGAATCTGATGCGTGTCATTGGGGTCAGTGTTTGGTGTTTGTCTTTTTTAAAATTCCTTATCTCTTCAGTGATGTGGCTTTTGGTGGTGAAGCAGGTAATGTGTTAGTGTTTGATCCTTTTCAGGTGCAGGCCAGACCCATCCCTGCTGCATGCGTTTGTGCCAGGTGAGGTGGCTCGGAGGCAGCTGCTGGGGTAGCCAGAGCTCTGCAGGTGCTGTAACACTGATGGGGTTATGCATTCTCTGGGGTGGGATGAGCTTTGTGGAGACTTTGAAGTTTAAATCAGTTAACGGCAATGCTTGTGCTATTTGTGGCCTTTCCTCCAAAGCCCCCACGGAAGCACAGACTGGTTGGAGAGTTTCCATGCTCATGTCCAGACTTTGGCCTCCCCGAGCGCAGTGCCTTCGCACTTGGGAATCCGCTGCCTGGGTGTAACCCCGGTACTCATCACAAATTGTAGGTCTGGAACCTGGTTTTCTCAAGCAAGCCACTGAGAAGTCTTTATGCATCTTTTTTTTTCAGTATGACATTAGAAAAAATAGGTTTATTTAAATTGCCGCTTGAATTTTAATTTGCGGACTCATGGCGAACGTAGAGTTTTGGAAACGTGAGCAGGTAAGTAGTCAGTCATCTGAACTGGCTCACACACAGAGAGGGAGAAGATGGAATATGGTGGAAGAGCAAAATTGTGTTGGATGTTTCTAGTTTAACAGACTCCTGCAGTGCACCCCTTATTAAAGGTGTAGGGGGTAAAATGGGAGGAATAACTGCACCAGGGGTTACCTGCCAACTGCTCTTCTGAACGCTCTTGGAGTAGAATTCTTGGGAGGAGAAAGGGTAGGTGCCTCTCTGCCTTCTGAACACTGCCTGTTTATCAGCGGCAGAGGTGTAGGTGTGTATATATAGGTATAGGTGAGCGCAGAGATGCAAGTCTTCACCTGTAAACCTATATGGTTGATTTGGGGCGGTTCATGAATGGCTTTGACAAGAGCTATGTCTTGCACTTAATGTGTTTCATATTAACCCTCCAAGAAGCCGAAGCTTTATTGATAGTCTCTCTTCACCAGAATTCAAAGAAAGTTCACCAGTTTTCCCACCACCACCCCTACAACCCCAGAATTATGTGGTGCCTTTTGGCCTTTCAGGAAGTTACTATTGGCTGAGCTGACTCATCTGGACGGGATTTTGTTGCTTGCCTGCTGAACTTGCCTGGTTTTGAGATGTCCAGTTGTTTTTGCTGTGTGGATCCTGCTAGAGAGACTAAATGAGCAGACTGCCAAATATCTTTATTAGGTCTCTGAATTAAACCCGTGCTTGGTGTATGTTACAGAGGCAGATGAGTGGGACACTATTCATTGGCAATACTGTCTGAGTGTATGTTTAGCAAAATGAAAATGGTTCCTTTAGGAATAAAAATGTCTGTTTACCACTTGAAAGTGCTGTGGGATTGCTGCCTACATGGTAGTGTTACAGCAAAGCTGTTAGCAATATCTCTGCTTCATTCCTTTGCTGCAGGCAGCACATAATGAGTGTGGGGGTCTCCTCCCCACCTCAAGTCTTACTGGTTGAATATCTTAAGTGCTGTGTTCGCTTTAGCAGTTGGTATCTGGTGGGGTTTTGTATCCTGAGGGATGGGTATAAAGGCTTTCGTTACTGAAACAGTGGCTTGTGGTGTCTGCTCTTTGAGTTTTCTTTTATGCTGATTAACACCTGTAGTTTTCCAGGGGGTGCTTGAGCAAATGAACGAGGGATGCCCAGGTTCATAATGTTTATATCCTGTACCCAACTTGGAATTGAAAAAGCCCATCTTAGAGTATCTGAGTAGAAGTAGCAGCTCGGTTGGTATTAACTCTCCAAAAGAGAAATAAAACTCCTCAAGCAGGGGTGCAGAGTACTGTCATGGGAAAATTGTGCTGCTGCGCTGTGCAAACAGCTGCTTCGACAAGCTTTGCATTTCCAAATTTTGGGATTCATCACTGTTAAGTCATTCTGCCTTTGTCTTTAGGGTTTTGCTGTGGGTAAGTAGGCTGAGGGAATCAAAGGGTTAAGCACAGGTAGGGAGCTGTAATGGGGAAAAACAGTCATGTAGGGACTGGTTGAGGGATGGGAAAACCTTGAAGATGTCCTGCTGCTGCACTAGCCGGGAAGAATCCTGCCTCTGTCCTATGGAATCAAATCAGTCTTTGTGCAAAACACAGCTGAATACAATACGTGGCTCAGGTTTGGAGGCAAAGCATTGCAGGTGGCTTTGTTTAACGTAGAACGAGTTTCTGGCACAGTGATTGGAGCCCATTCACGGTATTGCAGTCCTCAGCTGATATGGATCATACCTTCAATCTAAACTTGCTGCTCCCAGTTTGTTAGCCTCTGGATACGGGTGTGGGAAAGGGGAAACAAAGGACACATCTATAACTAATCTTGACTTGTGTTGACATTCTGTGGGTGAAACAAGTTTTTCCCTGCTTTAAAATGTTGGAGATGACATTTAAAAACAAATTTGCGGGGGGAAGGGATGGGACTGTGCAGACAGTTTGGTCTGTCCCTTCTATAGCAGAACGCTCCAGAGGAACTAGGAAGCTTTTGGGTCGTTTATCCTGGGTGGATTTTTATTTGTGAATCTTTCTTTCAGCTGGGGCTTATCTAACACAATTGCATGGACCATAGTAAAGTTTTCAACGTTTGTTGGGTGAGTAGATTACTGAAGGAACCTGGGCACCTCTTTGTGCAGAGAAGAGGCAGTTCTGTGCCAGGTGTGGGAAACGTTTTACTGTCTGACTGCAAAGGAAAAAACAAGTACTTGGCCTAACCCTGTGAAAGAAATAATGTTGGGTCCCAAAGTGCAATGAGTTCTCTTTATGCAAAGCTCGGATGTTGAAATACTGCATAAATGGCAGCGTTGACTACACTGAGCTGATCTTGGCACTTCCCTTGTGGCTTCTGCAGTTTAAGATGACAATACTGATTTAGTGGGATTCACGGTTGTACAAGAAAGATCTCCAAGCAAGACCAATAGTGTTGAGCCTGTAAAAATACTCCTTCTTGGAATTTATATTAAACAGGCCGTTTTGCATTAAAAATTAAGCTTGTGGTGCTGCCATTCAAACCACCTGATAATGCAGGGTTGACTGTACAGGAAATGAGGAAAATATCAAAGGAGGTTGTGTGGTTAGCCCATTCTTTGAAAATAACGGGAGATAATTGTTTCCATGCTTGCCTGGATCCTGCTGCATGGCTCTGGGCAAGCTGCTTCTCCTCCCCGTGCCTCAGTTTCTCATAGTTTGTGTGCCGTCCTTTCAGGCTGGAAGCATTGAGGAACAGGAATTATAGAGTTTGTACGGTTCCTGGCATGCTTGAGCCTGAGGCTGCTGCGTGCAACTCTTGTATGCATAATGCTGTTGTGCTTACACTGTTTAGGCCAGCTGTAACACTGAGCTAATATTAGCTTTGGTATCCTGCTTCCCAGTTAGAAAAGGTGCTAGGAAGGTCATCAGAAGGTGTATCAGATGTTGTAATTTATTATTTTATTTTTTCCTTGCTGAAAAGTTGTTTCAGTAGCTTCATGCTGGGCCCTCCAGGCAGATGGCTTAACTGCAACTAGTTATAAAGATGACTGTGAGCATGGGAGGAGGGCTTGTCATAAAGCGTTGACGTGATTTATGTAGTTATAGGAATATAAAGGACAGGAAACCTTTTTCCTTGCTTTCTACCTTGTCTGTAACTGTAGAAATATCAAGGATGTCTTGCTCTGTTTTCATTTTACTTTGTTTTATCTGTACTGGAAGATTTCCAATCAAAGGTTTCTCATCTTGAGAGTGAGAGCCCTGCCTTACGCAGTGATCTTGATTCCTAGATGCTTATCGAGGATTAATTTAAGTAGGGTTAACAGAAAAGGGAAAAAAACCAAACCCACAGCTCTGTCTTCGTTGCTTGGCTTTCACTCTTGTGATACAGGTGACATGGGTGATGCTGGTAGCTCCTTAGTCATCTGTATTCTCCAGGATCAGAGTGAACAAGTCCTAAAGGTCTGATGTTTGAACAAGTTTTTGCTTGTTTCAAAACCACTCTTATTGTTCACGAGAGGCTGCCTGCCCATCTGGTTTTTTCCTAGTTCTTAAATTTCAGAGCGTGAAGCCAGCCCAGAAGCACTCCCAGCCTGTGTCGGTGGGTGAGAGATGGGCTTGTGAAGATCCCACCAAAGTGGTGCCTTGCATCAGGCTGGATTTAGGAAACGTGCACTTCAACCAAAGGCTTTGAGGATGTTGAAATTCTTCAGATTGTTTTATCATTTGAAAAACAAACTTTGTAAGTTAAAGGTGAAGAGTTCAGCTCTTTTCCTCCATCAGCTGGGTGTTCAGCTTCAGTTTCAGGCCTTGAGCCGCATTGGAGGGAGTTGCTGTTTAACAATGTCTGTGTCCAAAAAAAAAAAAAAGAAAGACAGCTTGAACTGCAGTGTCCCCTATTAATTTCCTTCAATGATATCTGCAGATGCTGTGTCCGCTGGGCAGCTCTCTCCAGCTGTACTCTTAGCGCAGCTTGTAACCAGGGGAGTGATTACAAAGCCCGGAATTTCTTCCCTTGTGCTCCCAGGCCAGCAGTGAAGCCCTCGGGGCCGGTTCAGCGAAGGCTGTGGGGCAAGTCACTGCTGGGTGGTGTCACATGGGAATCCAGCGCCCCAGCCTCGGGTAGGACCCTCTTTGCCCTTGAGTTTTTCGCTTTCCTGATGCCCCCCCCTCAGTGGCTTGCTCCTTTCCGCATCGGTCAAGCACTGAAGCAGAGAAAGGTTCTGGTGGGGTTTTTTAGAGGGCTGTGCTTTGGGAACAGCAGGTACTTTTTTGGGTGTCTTGGGCTGTGCGCGTACGGTTTGAGCAAGAGTCATGAGGGGCAGTGTGGTTTAACCACAGCTTCTGCCTCCTCGCCGGAAGGTGCAATGGATTTCAGTGCTCTGAGGGTTTTGCATTTCTGTATTAATGTTTACTGAAATGAGCAAAGAGCTGTGAAATCCCATCCTGGCATGGGTGTGAGTTTCCCTTCGGTTGTAAATCTTCTTTAAAGGCAAAGGAATTATTTTGAAGTATTGAGAGATGTGGAATACTTCCTTTGCAGAGACTTGAGGTGAAAAGACTTGGTGCCAGAAATTGCTGCTGTGGACACTTTTAACTCTTTTTGCAGGAGCAGCTGAGGGTTGTGGGTATCATTACCTTTTAATCTGCCTACAAATTCCAGGTTCATTCTACTCTTTGAAGCCCCTAACGTTCAAATCGTTCTTTTTCTCTCCCTATACATATCAATTGCAACGGGTTGTCTTACTGCATTCTTCTTCCCTGTTGCATTACTACTGAACATAACTTTCCTGTCTTGCTTTTGGAATAAAGTGAGATTTTTCTTTTCCTAGAAAACGCAGGCTGTGTCCAGCCTCCAAGGATTGCTTGTAGTCATCCAGCTGCTGTTCTTGTACTGGAGATCTTCTCTGCAGCCCTGCTTGGCTTTGTTTTCTGGTGAGGTTTTTGTGGAGACCCCTCAGGTGGTGGGGATTTACAGCCTCGCTTGTTTTTTGGTGCCTTGAGTAAGCACGTTCTGGCGGCTTCTCTGGATCTCCTACTCCATTTCTGGTTCAAGCTTGAGATCTTCCCCACGTCTCCTCTGCTTAAAATGACCTGGCTGTATTTCTTTGTGGAAACGATATTCTTTTTCTCTCCAGCTTCTGTGAACTTTCATCTCAGCACCCCTCCAGCTCCTGATCTTAGCTTTATTCCTGTCTTGGTAGCTAGCTCTGACCATGCGGTGAATTCCCATGAAATGCTTCTGTTTTCCAGCACGTTTGCAGATTGCTGTCGTCTATTAAGCACAGGATTTTAAATTTCATTAGGAACAAGTAAAACTGCCTGTTCATCTCCTTTTAGGCTTTCTGGGATGCCCACAGCAAAAGCATTTATTCCTTGCATAATCCTGCGTTGCTTTCAGATTGTGTGATAGATTAAGGTCCTCTCCGGGAGCACTTTTGCAGCAGCAGCACGCGATAGCAGCCCTTTGGTGAGCCACGAGGAAGTGCCTGGGTTGACTGGGGTGGTTGCAAGGGTGGTTTCTTAAATCTTCACGTTTCTTCTGAATGCGGAGAGAGTGCAGTAAAGGCACAATGCTGGGAAAAGGCAATTCTTTCCCTGTAAAGATTTTTAGTCTTTGCTACGTTAAAGATTGGAACTGATAAAAAATAACTGATTCTGTTGCATTTCCTCAGTGCAGTATCCAGGACACGCAATTTCCTTTACCTGCTCCACCTGGAAAAGAAAAAAAATTAAATAAAAACTGCAGCTATATTTCTGAAGCTTGCTTGCTGAAGAGAATTTTTTGTCCTATTTGGCAACAACCTGTCGGGTAACTTGATTCACCATGATGAAACCAGAGAAATTGAAATGAGATTTGAATGGGTTCTAATGTTGAAGCTTCAGTTTTGATCTTTATTTCACTAACGCTTCCGCTGCTTGACACTGCACTGGAAATGCCCAGTTAAAGTGGTTTTGGTCCTCAGAGGAGATCTGTTTTCTGATCAAGTGCCATCTTGCAGCATGAAGTTTGACGAAGTGCGATTCCCTGACGTGGTTTGTGGAGCTCTGTTTCTAACACCCTCTGGAAGTCCTGCCCATGTCTCTTGTCCAGTTACGTTTGAAAACAAGAAGAGGAGAGGGGAAGCCACTGCATTTCTTGCCGTCTACCAGCCTCTCCTCCGCTCTGTCGGACCGGAGCCAGCGAGCGCAGGGTGATGCTATGGCCAAGACCTGCTCTACACCAAAACTGTCATGACAGCTGTAACTCATTAAGCACAGTCCTTCAGATGGCCATAAGCTGCTCTTCTAGTGCTCTGGCATGGTAGGATGGCGTATTTCCTTTCTGCTGGAGGAGCCCCTGCCCTGGTAACCACCACAGCGTTGTGTCCCTTCTGCTTGTGCACCTGAAGTGCGTCTGAGTAGCTGTTGTGCAAAAAAAAAAACCCCGTTTCATGCAGAGATCTCCAGCTAGATTGTCTAGGAAGATGTTAAAGATCAAGGAAGTGGTGCTGGGGTGCAGCAGGGGACACTGATAGACATCCAGCAGCCTGGTTTGGTGTGAATATTTTGTCTGAAAGAGATGTTTCTGTGTCACAGGGTCCTGCTGTGGTTTGACGGGCTCATGAGAAATTCAATTAAGGCATTTATGTTATCTCACTACCCCCATCCCCCAAATCAGGCGCATCGTCTGAGTAAGATGATGTGTTGTAAAGAGCATTAAAAGGTGTAGATGGGGGAAGCTGAAACAGAACTTAAATAATTGGCAGTAATTTCTGTTACACCGGGGTGGAAGATATTTGCATAAGTTAGTTATTGACAGAGTTGCTTAGGTTTCATCTCAACTAAACTCTCCCTGACAAATTCTCTCTTGAAAGCTTAAAAATCTTGCTTGAGCCAATAAACTGGAAACTGCGCCCAAAACCATTAGGTACGCCTTGGTATTAGAGCAGGCAGGGGAAGCTTCCCTGCCTGGCGAGGCCTCGAACAGCCTGTCGTTCCATGGTGAACTTGGAAGCTGATTATATTTAAACATGGACTGTTATTTTATGCTTCATCACTTCAAGATAGACCTTTGCAGGGCCGTATTCCAAAAACGTCAGGGTCTGAACAGCATGTCCTTAAATTTCTAAACATTCTTCTGATATGAAAGGGTCAGTTTCCCCAGGGTGAGATCTGGAGAGGGAAGGAAGAAAATTTTACAACTCTGAAGAAAGTAGTAATGGGAACTTCAGTTTTGCTTGCCGTTGTTTTTTTGATTCAGCTGTAAGTATTCCTTGTTGAAAAGTGACCCCGGAGATTTTTAAAAGTTTACTAAGACTTTTATTTTCTCTTTTTAGATGCAGAGATTGGCTGGCCTAGAGAGACTGTTTAGGAAGCGCTGAGCTCAGTGATGTTGATGTGGTTGGGAATTCTAGGGCCACTGCAAATCCAGAACTCCAGTACTGAAAACGTTCTCCTTTTAAACGCCTGCATTGCACCAGTCTCTAACTTGGGGCTGCAGGAAAGCCTCCTGCAGCAATTGGAGGCAGCCAAATGGTTCCCGGAGATACGGCGACGGTTCTGTTATCTGCAGCAGCTTTACTGTCACATGAAAAGTAAAAGCGCCACAACCTGTCACTTCTCAGCTGTGGAGCTGCCTTGGACCAGCTCCAGAGCCGGTGGCCAGGTGGCAGCTGTGCAGGCTCGGTGCGGAGGGATGATAATAGCACCGAGCTGTAAACAGGACGCTCCACCCTGCCCCGGCGCCTCTCACGCGCCCTCCTCCTCCTCCTCCCCGAAACGCTGCGCTGTGCACGCAGCCTTTGCACTGTAAGGAGGGACAACCAGCGTCTCCCAGCAGCCCTGTGCCCTTGGGGCTTCTCCATGCTGCCTAAAACCAAACCAAATTGTTCAGTAGCAGAGTTGTACTTCATGAAAAATGAAGTTCTTGCTGTTCATACATGAATAGCTTTAGACATTTGTCGGCCATCGTGCACAACTGATGCAGTTGTCACTGTAGGAGGCCACGTCTCCTCTGCTCTCGGTCATGTCTTTTCTTGAGGCTGATTTGTTGTCCTGTGGAAGGTTTGGAGTTGGAAGGTGACCCCAGTCGCTCTGGATGGGATGGTTATATCAAAAGGGGCCTCTTGGAGAGCTCTAGGGGGGTGGCCGGGTGCTGTCAAAGCAGCGTGGGAGAGGGGCTGCCCCATTGCGGTAGCATTCGGTTCTTCTGCCGGCAGCCTGGTGGGGGAGAGCAGCATGAGAGGAAGAGATGGTTGAAGTCATATGTAATGGAGATGCAAGTAACACAGCCTGTGGGGGCAACGAGGCACTGAAGAGGAAGCTGCAGCATACTGACAAGTTTCTAAATTAGAGTTAGTGGTAGCTGACTTGCAGTTAACTGTTGGGAGCAGGGAGCATGCCTTGAAATGCCAGCTGGACCCAAAACAATAAGCCTTTAATCCAGTGTGGACCTTACGAGGTGTGGCTGTCATGCAAGGACTAATGCTTCTCTTGCCCTCCCACGTGGCTTTTTGTTCCTACTCTTTTCTCACCTAGAACTCGAATTCCACTGCTCAAATGGTATTTTAGCTGATAAAAAGATGTGTTTAACAGGCCATGTCCCTGGAGCAGTCCCAGCGCTGAGCCTGCAGTGGGTGCCGCAGCACCTTTGTATACAGAGGTATTTGGCAAACACAACATAGTGCTTAAGAGTTTTGACGCTGGTTTTAGTGTGGTTAACTCGCTACCTGCCTGCCGTGCCCTCATTTTGGGGAGGAAGAAGAGAATGTCTGTACACAAAGCACCTGGAGCAGAGAGCTGTGCGTGGCCTTAATATCTTGCCAGAAGGCCACAGGGCTGGTTCTAAAGTGCGTGGTAATTTGCATGTCTAATCAAAACGAAATGCAAACAAAATTTCCTGCTGGCTTGAACTTGCCTCTTTCTTGCTACCTTTTTGGGTTTGACAATAACACCTTTTTTTCAGTTGCAAGGGTGAGGACAGGGCTGCAGAGGGGGGTGACTGTGCTGTGTGCACGTGGGCCAGGCGTCGAGCCCATCGAGTTTGGAGTTGGATGGGGTGCGATGGAGGAGACGGACGGGGAGGGCGAGCAGAGTGTGTGCTGTGTCTCCCCCCGCTGTAGCCTGCCAAGAGGGACTGGCTCTCCGTCCTCTCCGCTGTTGGCTTGCGATGGGATTGCGCTGGTGTGCATCGCTGCTGAGACACAAACTCAACCGGTCATATTTACAAAGCTTTTCTATTCATCACGTTTCAGTTACTGTTATGAAAGTAAGGTCTGCACGGGCGATGTGGCCGTCTCGTGGAAGCTGGACAGACCCAGAGCTCCTGGATTTGAGCCTGGGCCCTGCCAGCGATGGGTTATGACAGTGAACAGGTTGCTCATCTTCCTTTCTGCTCTTTGCTGAATCAGTGCACGCACCTACTAACACACTGAGTGCTCACGCAGTCCAGCTGGAGGATCCAAATCTCAGACGTTCTCTTGTCCTCCTTGAAACTGGAAGCGAGCGATAGCATGCTGCCTTGGGGGACACTGAGGCACACAGGCTCCCTTTTGCTGTTGTGTTCTCCCGAGTAAGCATTGTGCTCCAGCTAGTAAGAAAATAAGGCCTTATAGACGGTGTAGTAGTGGGGGATTTTCTACAGTGTTCATGCAAAAGCACTGTGGACATGCTGAATATTTCACTTGGCTGTGTAGCAGCTCCCTCGACTTCCACTGGAATGTCTAATCAATGATTTCAAGCAGACACTTAAGGACTGCAATAAAATCTCCTCTTGTTAGAGCAGCAATCTCTTGGTGATAAGCGTGAATGCGGCGCTCTGCAGCGGAGAGGAGGAGTGGGTAGGAGGGCAGTCGATCCGCCAGCCCTCGCTGCCCCACTCCACTCAGGTGCTATTTCTGTTGCTGCTTGTTTTCGATAGCTGACGTGGAGCAGCAAATCTGCCCCCGCCGAGGCTGGGTGGCCTTGGCAGGGACGAGGTGCTGCTCCTGTGGGAGTGGGAACTCGCAGGGCACGTTAGAAGCAATAGGGCTCTGGTTTCTGAAAAAGAAATGGACTTCTGCAGGCTGGATGTGCTAGTTCCCTTCTTGCGATGTTTGCAATGGACGTGGGCTTGTTAATTGTGAATCTTGGCTTTGGAAGTCTTAATTTTCTTTCTTCTGCCCCTTGTCTAGCTAGCGTTCCCTGTGCTCCTGCTGTTGAGAAGACCTGCCGTCCCCGGCAGCCCCGTGTGCGGCGCACCTCTTCGCTGGACACCATCGTGGGCTCCTACCTTTTGGGACAGTGGCCAAGGGACGCTGAAGGAGCTCCCACTTCGTGCATGAATGACAAAGCTACCCAGGTACAAACACCTGCAGACTGCCCTTAAGTCTCTGGGCCAGCAGAGGGTTGCAGAACCGAAACGAGCTGTGTAAACTGGGGGTGAATAGGGAAGGCATTAAATTGCCATCTGTGCAGCTGCGACTTTCGAGGAAGGCTTTTTTTT
>VYZM01000282.1:0-14662 GCA_013398915.1 Dromas ardeola | reverse complement strand
CCTTTGCCGTGGTACAATTGTTTGGTAATGCAGCTCGGTATATCCCAGTGTGTGATGTTAGACTGATGCTGCATTTATCGACATGAGGCCTGACTCCGTGGTACCAATTGAACAGAATGGCACTCCATTACCTGGCCTTTGGACCATTTCCATGTGGAACCTCTTCAAGCTGATACAGACTGGTATGCCAACTCATTTAGTGTTTGGTTTAATGAGCCTTTTAAGTACTTTTTTTTTTCTGTTCTGATATAGTCAATTTTATTTACCTTTGGTGTTATTAATGGCTCAGACTATTTTTTCTGAAGTATTATGAGAGAGAACAAACTCAGCCTATTAGGCATGTACAAACTGATGGCTTGGAAGTTTGTTTTCACTGTTTCCTATTTGCAAGTGGGACAAATGCCACTTGTATCAAAGTGGCTGGAAACTAGTCTTCTGTATGTATATAACCGTAAAAGTTCATAGTGTTCTCCTCAGATGAGTTTGTGACCAAATCTTACCCCTCCCACCCCGCTGAAACTTGTCTGAAGAAACGTATTGTATGTTAGATATATGCTAAAGTGGAACAAGCAAAACGTAAATGCACCTGATGGCTCTTAGTTGAATAGATGTATGCAAATACTGTTTTCATTTTTTTTCTTCTACATTAAGCTATCTATTGCGGAACAGTCACTAAGATTACATATTGCAACCTCAAATTCCACCTATAAATAGAAATACACCCTCTAGTACTTCAGTCATAGAGATCCATACCTGATTCTTTCTTACATTTCCAAGACAGTAAGAGTTGCACATAAAAGTATTGCCAGGACACAATTAAATTCAAGCATTGGAAGCTATGAGAATGGAGACTGATTCGCATTTAATTTTTTGTCATTAATCGGTGTTTAGAAGCCTTGTCCCCCAAAGTTAACCTCTTTCAAGTAGAAAGCGAAAATTGGTGCTTTCACTATACTGAATAATTTTTCAATTTGTTTTTGAAAAATGCTATAATGAGACTAATTTAATGGAATTTCTTTTATATTTGGGCCTTCTAATGGAAGCTCAAAATACGAGGAATAGCAGTTGTAGTATTTCTAGAAGAAACAGAGCCAGACTTGTGTTATGTCACATGCCCTTAGTTCAGTATATTCTCAGTGACCACACGATGTAAACTACCTTCGTAAGGAACTATTAGTTTCCACTGTTTCCTTATAGTTTCCACTGTTTCATTTTTTATGGTATGTTTAGCTTTTCAAGATTAAAGGTAGTCTTTTTCATCTTTCTGTCATAACTTCCTAAGCAGAGGGGAAATTGGAGCAGACAGCTTTAATAACTTAACATACAGTAAGGAAGCTAGGCACAGGCAGAATATAAAAAAGCAATCTAAAATTCAGCACCTTAAGTGCCTGGAGCTTGAAAATGACTAAGGTGTTATAACTTAATAATATCTTTTTGGAATCACATTTTGGATTAAAAATAAGGGAGGAAATACAGCCCAAGATTTGTGATTGAGTATATTGCTCTGTGGAGGATAGTCTGTTACTTATTCATTACAATGCAGTCTGCATAGAAGTGAAAGTAGGTTTAAATGAGCATTTCTGGATTATTTGGCATTTAGTTTATGATAGTTTAGGTCAATAATTAAAAGATATATTTTTTCCTGTTTTTAAAATTTTTCCCGTATCCTTTTCTAAACCCCAATAATGAATGTTTAAACAAAGAAAAAAGAAACATTTGACTAAGTAAAACTGAAATTTGCATCGAGCAGCTACGTAGTAACTGAAAATATCAATTAATGGCTGCTTGATGAAATTTATTTTGATTGTCTTTGTATCAAAATGTTATGGTCAGCCCTGATGTCATCCAAGCTGGTTGCCTAAGTAAAGCCGTCATGGAGGTGAGCAGCCCTTGCTGGATGACCTAGTCTTACACCTCCAGCTGACTGTCCTGTACCAAAGATTGAGTTACATAGAGACAGAACAGGTAGTTTCAACTACTGTCGAACTTACAGAAAAAAAAACAAACCCTGCATAGAAACTGAAAATACTTACAAATCCATGTTAAATTTGTTAATTATTTCAATCAAAAGGGGAGGTGAAAAATGCAAAATATCAAAGTATTTAATTTTTTCCTTGAAATTGAAATATTTTATTTCAGAAAAGCTGCAGTGTTTTGTTTCAACAGTTTTTAAATGGATCTTTTTTACTTTTTGTATGAAAGAAGCATTTAAAAAAACTGTTTAAATTAAAAACATTTTAAATAGCATTAGATTACAGAAATATGCAACAAAATCTTGTGCTAGAGATAAATATATTGATTAGATCTCTTTCTTAAACATCCAAGCAAAGTAGTGTGTACTATATGGATTTAACTCAAACTCTGTTTTGTGTTTGTCTTCTTCCTACCTGGCTTCAGGACTATTTACCCAGCTCAGCTAGTTGCACCATTCTTGATGTACTCAGAGGTTAAAATCCCTGGGATTCTTGAACCTAATCTCTCATCAAAACGGTTATAACTTTCAGATGACTTGCAGTGACCATTAGAAAAGGTGGATGCTTTTTTCCTGCTAATATGAATTGCAGTTTTCTGCTCACACAAACCCCTTGGATTAGTAAGGTTTTTATGAGTAAATGCCAGTATGCAAGGTGTTTGAGGCTGTGACACATCTCCCACTGGGTACTCACGGATAGTTACCCGTCTCCATCCCCTCAGCTCTGTGAACATAGGATAGAGAAATAGTTATGTGGAACAGTTGATGCACATACCAATTGGGAGTCTTTAAAACCAATTGTCACCGACAGTCACTCACTAAACTATGTCTGTTTGGGCTATCTGTTATATTTTTAATTTTTTTTTCTGCTGATTAGGCTCCTCATTTTAAGTGGCTCTCCATCAAGTAAAACATAAATGTTTCATTTCTGCAATGGTCTTCCCTAAAAACAAATAGAGACAAACATAAGCAATCCATACGTGATGAAAGAAGTCTAAAAAAATCAAATACATTTTGGAGAAAATTAAATTATAAGTTACTTTACCATCACTTACAGCCATTCTTCTATTTCTGAAGCATTTGTAAGAAGGACAATTTATTACAACTTTTATTTATAGTCTCCAAAGTCCTTGAAAATCAACACTCATTTCCAGTAGGACTCTTTTTATTACTGTTGCCGTAAAATTGGTGTACTTTTTCTTAAATTTAAACAAAGGTCCTTTTTGATTATGTTTTTTACTAGAAATAAGGCTGATGCACAGCCCCCCCATACAGGGATTTCAAAGTGCTATGTGTCTGACTGGGACTGGAGCTGAGCAAAGGCTGTGCCCACTGGGGCCAGTATTAGATCTGGTCTATAAAAGACCCATTTCCTCTTAGAAGATATTATTAAAAACTTTTGAACTAATTGAAAATAGACTTGTACACCTTGATTCCTAGGTCTGTAGAGCTGAGGTTTCTCTGCTTAGTGCTTTTTACCTTCTCAACTACAAACCGAAAGTGACTGGTTAGTAAACATTAATAGACCTGGTTAATAATAGTAGTGCCATTGTATTTCTGGTAAACTCTAAGTAAGTTACTACAGATAACAACATGAGTATCCTCATAGTGAGAGATTTGTCAGGCTTCTGCTATTAGCCAGCTTCTTAAGAATGGGTGTTTATTTCCCATCATTTTGAATAAAAATAACTGCATAATAACTTACTATTATTACGTACACATCTTCCACATCTGTCTATTCTGTTCCTTGCTTGTTTTGCAAAACTTTTATGATGGGGTACTTAAAGCAAAAAATTTTGATTTGTTGTTTAACCCTACTCAATCCAGTCTTTGACTGTAAGAAAAGAGTAAGCTCCCTAAACTACTGTAAATCAAGAAGGCAATCTTACATGCCCACATAAATCTTTACTATGCATGTGTTTCCTCAGTTGTGTCACCAGGACTTAGTTCCCTTTAGACCTGATTCAACATGTGAAAAGGATGCAAGAAATATTTACTGGAACTCATACTGTGTTAGAAAACCAGCAAAGATGAGAAATGCCTGCAGAGTTTTTTTATCATTGACTTTATTATGTATTTAATGATAGTAATGTTCAAATGAAATTAATTATCAAATATATGAATTTCATATGAATATAGAAGTGAGTGAAGGTGAGGGACAGAAATATTACCACATGGAAAGGTTTCGAATGAACTAGGAAAAAAGTGAAAAACAGACTGAAAAATAATTTTCCAACCATTACTGACATTAATACATTTGAAGTCCTTATTTCATTTAATATCAAACTGGATAACTTTGTTAAATTTGATATATTTTAAAATATACACTCTTTAATAATGACATTAGAAGATGAACTAAAACTTTATGATTAAAAAGAACTCTAGCCCTTTTATTTAGCTTTAAAAGTTGATAACTTAGCTCTAAAGATATATTTTAGGACTTCATAGGTTAATGAAGTTTAATTGAGATTATTTTCATTCTTGCATATTAGAAATATCTAAATCTAACCTGACTTGAACCATTTATTCTGAATTCACATGTTACTTTCTTAGTTGTTCCACACAGTCTATTGAGTATTTGGTGGGAGGGTACAGATGTAGCTTTAGATAAGATATGATTAAGGTGTGGGCCCAAGGCCTGAACTTAAATTCCTAGAAACTCTGTTGACTATTTCGATCATCCTAAGCAGAAGTTTAGTAAGTCCTGAGAGTATTACTAATTGTTAATCAATTTCAATTTTGCTTGATTCATTTCATTTTCCAGTAGGTACTCTATTCTTGTTCGCTTTCTTTTTCTTTGCAAATGTATTTTTAATTTGCAATCTTATCGACTGAATTAAATTGTCTTCATACTATAAGCAGTTAATACCTCACAGTTTCCTCAATAAATCAATCAAACCATCTATCACACTTATTTCGTATTACATAGTCATTTGCTTTAGTTTAAACAACTAATTTCATTAACTGGAAGCCATTTGTTCATGTTCCCTATTGCTACATAGCACAAAATGAAACCCCATGCACAGGACAGATAAACACGTCAAACTGTACAGTGCAGAGGAAGTAAGTGAGAATTTAGGTATTTTAGAACTCCGTAATGCAGTTGCCATCAGACTGCGAGGATCTCTGAAAACGCAATTGCACATTAGTGACTATTTATTTGCTTTCATGACTGCTTAGTCCAGGACAGATTTTAAGGGTCTGAGTGTAACCTACAATCTTGTGATTTCCAGAGTTGTAGCTGTACCAAATTGCTGTGTCACAAACTGGAGCTGGCTGAGTCATGACTGAGAAATTTCTGAGTCACAGCTTTGGATGTTGCCGTGTGACAGTGATTGAGGGGGATTTTTACTTACTTTGTTTCTAATCATGAAAACTGATGCTGAGGTGCTTTGTAAATCTTCAGTTCTTCAGTTATTAGTAAAGCAGCTGGTTCCAAACAGAGAAACATTTCGACTGTGCCATTCTTAAAAGTATTAGTTTTATATCACACTAAACTCAAAACTCAAGTAAAAAATTAAAAGATGTCAAAGAAAAACACAAATAATGGGAAATGCTGAAAGGTCCAAATCTTTCCAGTGGTATTTTTACGCTTTGCCTTTTTGTTCAGCCATTCTGTTGTCTCCTAAAGGCTGATGCTCCACAGATATGCCTGGAAAGTGTCTGCTTTACCATGTAACTCTCAGTCTCTGGATGCAGTGGTATTGCTGTCACCTGTCTCTCCTCTCTTGTCCCCCAGATTTTGCAAATTCATTTTGTCTGATCTCACTAGACGCAAGTTGTACGGAACACAAGTGAAGCTAACTGAATGCTAATCTGCTTTTGTTAACTCTCTTTAAAAACTGCAGCTCAGTTCATCGCACTCGATAGTGTCACAGTTACTGTCCCAGTAAGATTAATTTTTTATTCTGCTTTCAAGAGCGTCCTCTGACCCCATTGCAGATACATGGAAAACAGCTTGATAGCCAACTTAAAGTTAATGCTTCTACATAAACATTATATTTCTGTCCAATAAGTCTTTACCCTACCATTGTTACTGGTGACAGCAATATCATAAATGATTTTTTTTTTCAGTTTGTCTGTTTTATGTCTGATTGCTTCACACAGCAACTAAGGAGAGGGAAATGTTTGGAAAGAAATGTGTTTGTAAAACTACTAAATTTGGCAGAATGACGCAAGGGCAGATGTAGTGTTTGAAACTACCTTTAATTCTCTTTTTAACTGACTAGATGTAAATGTCTCACTAAAGAAAAGCACAGTAAGTCGTTAGCAAAAAAGCAGCAGAATCCAGATTCACTTACTCCTCCCATTGTTTCTTATATTATTGTTTTTCTCTGTCTTTCTTGTCATGAATTGAAGAGCATAATTAAAGCTGAAACTGTGCAAAGTTTCCAGGAATGCATTTCCACACAATCTGTAATGTTGTTAGAATTCTCTTAGCTAATGTAGTAATATTTACCTGAGATAAAGGCTATTTTGGTTTTATTTTTTAACAGGATCTTACTGTGACGAACTTGTGTTAAAAATTGTATGTAATGCTGTACATCCTAAAGCTTTAAGGCCTCTACTGTGCCAGGAGTGCTTAGGAATTTCAGGTCATTTTTCAGTCCTGTGGCTTATAGAGAAGAGAAAGAATCTAGTTTGGGCCAGCAAATGCATGTGTTTCCAATGATGCAATTAAAATTTATTTTGGATCCTGAAGACAGCAACCACCACAATAAAAGAATTTACCTTTTAATGTAATGACTAGAAATAATTGGAAAAGGAATCTTTATCCTTGGAAAATTTCCACTTCTCAACGAAAAGTTCAAATCTGTCAGAAACCCCCCTGGCACAAAACTTTGGAAATGCTGCTGCAACTTTTACAGAGATTGATAGGTAAACTTGATAAAAGGAACACTCTAGAAAGCAGAGTGCAGAGGAGAGAATCGAGGTGGGAAGAAATCACATTCTAATGTAGCAAAATACACAAAGAAAAGTACTAAGTACTTCAAATTTTTATGGGAACATTCAGTTTCTGAATATCTGATTTCTCAATTTTGTCTTTATAGAGAACTACAGATAATTGAACAAATTTGACTTTTTAGACATATTTTCATAAAACTTTCTATTATATTTTTAAAATTTCTTTTTAGAGGATAAAGTAATTACAGGTTGTTTCTGCCTAATGATAAAGGGTGACTGACATCAGTAATGAAATATTAGCTAAAGGGGACCAAACATGTTTCTTGGAGATCACTTCATTAGCTTGTTTCCAAAATATGTTCACCAGAATGAAATTGCAGCATGTGACTAGCTATAGTGACAAACATCTGTTATCTTAGCTCCAAAAAGGCCTTTGGGAGTGGGTAAAGACAAACAGTTCTTATTTAATCAGGTTAAATGTAACCTGAGAGATATTTCTTGATCATCTGTGGTCTTGTCCCAACCTGCTGTTGCTTCTTAAAAATTACTGATGGGCTTAAGTTTCTCTTTAAAGTTTCATGATCTTTTAGTAAAAGAATGATTTCCATCTGCTTTGCAATGTTTACAAATGTGGTAGCTGCTGATCATCAAACAAAACCAACCAACCAGCCAAATTTGTCCGTACTCCAGAAGAACGCCCAAGAGACTGAGCAGTCCTATCTTAAAGAAATATAGTACTTCCAGAGGACAATGTAGATGGGTAAAACTTAGCTAAAGTTTTGAAACAATTCATAATTGATGGTGATAAAAAATGGATTGAACGCACATTTTCTATGCTTCTAGGTAACCTTCTGTTTTCTACTCCTGAACAAAAGGATGTGTTCAACTACTTGAATATGTTTTAAATAGCTGTCTACAGTGGCAACATAAGCTAACTGTGCCAACTGAACATAATTAATGTGTTTTGCCAAAATAAAATAAATTCTTCTAATTCCTAAAGAAATTACGTTTCTAATGACTGTGAGCTATGGTGTTCCTGTTACCAGTGAAGCATTAGGACTGTATCAGATGTGTCACTCTTATATTTTATCAATTTTTTACATTTAGCATTTGGAGTTACAAAAGTTGTAGGTGGATATTTACCCCTTACAGAGAGCCTTCCAAAGTCTAGAGTAATGTAGTGGAAGCCAAGTCTGTGCAAGAAATCCTTGGAACTACTCGTCATAAAAAGGAAAAAAGGGTATTTCTGTAAGAAAGGACTCAGGGAAAATTACTAATACCTGGCATGACTTCAATTCTTCAGCTCTGGGGCAAGCACTGTGTATTGCTCCCTGATTGAGAGTCAGAAGGGTTTCTTTCCAAAAACAGCCTTGAGGAAGCCAAGAGGTAGATTTGCCTGCAAAGGCTTAAATGGGGTATGCCACTGATGTTGTTTGTATTTAGAGAAGTCTGACCATAGGATAAGATCTCCTTGGTCACATTTCACTGGTCCTCTGGACAGGGATCAGTTTCACTGTTTTCGTTTTGAAGTAGGTTTTTCTCCATATTGCTTTAGAGCATATCACCACATCAATAGCAAATTTTTGCGCTCATTTTTTTCTGTATTGGGGATTAGGAGGCTCCTCCCATATTTCTAGTTATCAGCAAATGTAAGGAAGACCATGTACTTAATTTTTTTTAAGTGTGACTTTCTCTTTATTTTCAGAATTATTTAAGTGAAAACCGTGAAGTTAGATATTTTTTGTTTTAACATATTCTGCAGCATGAAATGGTAATTTGTACTTAGCCATTTTATGGTGTGTTGGTATGTGTTTTTGCATCCATACTCAGTGAACTTAGCTGCAAAATGTTGAATTATTTTTTTATCACATGATAAAGTACCAATAACTTCACAAAGTCTCAATAGATTCAAAGGTTATGAAAAGGCACCTTTAAGCCCCAAAATAGCCTCTCTGAGGATTAAAATTCCTGGTACTTAATGTGAATATCTTTAGAACAGTAGTAATATTAGACATAAATGGACACTGCATTGCTTTTCATCTTATTTTTAATTTCAGAAAACAGAGAAAAGAACACGTAAATATTGGAAGCTAAAAAATACGTAACCATGAACAGAATAAGAGTATATCAAATGTGCCATACTCAATTCCTGTTATAAACATTGTTTCTTTTTCTCGAACTCTGTTAGACTTTTAAACCTCCCTTTTATTTCTTGACTTGAGAACTAGTTGGCAGTAAATGAAGTGGGATACACTGGGGTGTATCCATTTAGCTTTTCTGAAATCTGCTTAATTTTTAATGATATTTTCAATGGTTACTTGATTTTTGATTATGGAAAACTGTCAATTTATAAGGATTAAAAGATATTCAATTTTACTAGCAATGCAGGCTGTGAAAAACTAACTTGCAAGTGTCATTTTTGGGTTATGTTTCTTTAGAAGTCTTTTCTTTCTGATAAGTGCTATATCAGCTTCATGTATATGAAGAAAAGATTGCATCCAGCGGTCCGTTAAGTTAATTACCAATATCTATTCCCAAGAGGAAAAGGATCCTCTGGGAGGTAACTCCATCTCTTTTCTTCTATTAAAAAAATAAATTTTTTATGCAAAACTTCAAGGTTAGAATAATGACTTTAGGTATAGATCTCTCTTTAAATTGCTAAATACTTTCCTCTAAAAAAAAGCTATTTATGATTAAATAAGTGTATCAATTTTATAAGATACTGCTTTTCAGCTTTTAGGTTAGATTAAGTACTAGCAGTTGTTTGCCATACACTTTGTATTAAGTGAAGAGAAACTGCAAAGGTCTCTTTCAGGATTCTCTATATTAATTTTTCACTGGAGCATAGTGATCTTGCCCAACCAAAATGTCACAGTAGCTCTCCCCAAACCTGGTAAACTTTGCAAGAGTGCTATGTATTATAACAAGAGATATTTGTCTAGAATACTACCTGTAGTAGTAGGATGCTGGACAAATTTATCTGTCCTGACGCAGGATGGGGAACTTGCATACCCATTCTCAGTCCTGCCCCATCCTTCCCTGTTTTCTCCACAAATCGTGTGCTGCAAGATAGAGACAAGTGTTCACATCTTCTGTATTCATGATGCCACCTGAAGCTTGCAGTTTTTACATATTTTTATCTTGATGTAGCAGATCGTAACCAGGTACCTACTTTTAAATGTGTTTTGCCTGTCAGGATATTAGATAGAATGGTGTTACCACATGCTTTTTCTCCAAGATTTTGAAAACTTGTGTATAGTTTAAGACAATGGCTGTATGGATCATTTAGTAGGATCTTGTAGTAGCCGTGATAAAAATGAACTTTTATCTTTTTCACCTAAGCTATCTTGATTTGTTGAATTGGACCCCAGTCTTGCAAATATTTACTGGGCAGATCATTTACAATGGCTCACTCCTGTGTGAAGGATTGGATTTAGAGAGGCATTTTCCTTTACTTATATTGTTCTTTCTTTATGCTTGTACAAGATATATCAGAAGAATGTTTATTCTTTTTTTTTTCCCTTTTCCTCCCTTTTTGATGCCTTCCTCTTGTAGAACACTTTTCAACCACAGATTTCAGTATAATCACAAACCATCATTTTCTTCATTAACAGATCAGGTCACTGATGCACTGTAGGTTAAACAACTTGCCAAAATAATAAACTGAATTACTACCATAACTGGCAGGCAGAAGGGGGTTCCATGAGCTGTCACCTGCAGTCACTAGGCACAGCTGTCATCGTCTTATCATACAGAATCAGAAGATACAGAGCTTTAGAAATACAGAGAAGAGCTGATGGTTATTTAAATATTTGGATTGCAGAGTTTCATTTGCCACTTTGCTTAATCCTACTTTCATTTTAAATGGCTCATCCTTAGAGCCATTTGACTTAGATTTTTATTGTGTATGCATATTTAAGTCCATTTGAAAAGTCATGGCAGTCAGTTGAAGTCCCCGGTGACTGGAAAAAGGGAAACATAGCACCCATTTTTAAGAAGGGTAGAAAGGAGGACTCTGGGAACTACCAACCTCTCAGCCTCAACTCTGTGCCTGGGAAGATCATGGAACAGATCCTCCTAGGAGCTATGCTAAGGCATGTAGAGGACAGAGAAGTGATTTGAGACAGCCATCATGGCTTCACCAAGGGCAAGTCCTGTCTGACCAACTCAGTGGCCATCTATGACACAGTGACTACATCAGTGGACAAGGGAAGAGCTGCAGGTGTCCTCTACCTAGACTTCTGTAAGGCCTTTAACACGGTTCCCCACAACATCCTTTTCACTAAATTGGAAAGATACGGATTTGATGGGTGGACTGTTTGGTGGATAAGGAATCAGTTGGATGGTCATGTCCAGAGAGTAGTGGTCAATGGCTCAATGTCCAGATGGAGATTGCTGACGAGTGGTGTCCCTCAAGGGTCCAAATTGGGACCAGTACTGTTTAATATCTTCATCAATGACACAGAAAGTGGGATCGAGTGCACCCTCAGCAGGTTTGCAGATGACACTGAGCTGAGTGGTGCGTTTGACACGCCTGAGGGGTGGGATATCATCCAAAGGGACCTGGGCAGGCTTGAGAAGTGGGCCCATGTGACCTCCATGACGTTCAGTAAGGCCAAATGCAGGGTCTTTCACCTGGGTTAGGGCAACCTCCGGCATCATTACAGGCTGGAGGATGAAGGGATTGAGAGCAGCCGTGCCGCAAAGAACTTGTGGGTACTGATGAATGAAAAGCTGTAGATGAGCCAGCAATGTGTGCTCACAACCCAGAAAGCCAACCATATCCTGGGCTGCATAACCTGGTAGAGCAGGTCCAGAGGAGGGCTGGCGTTGTTCAGCCTGGAGAAGAGAAGGCTCTGAGGAGGCCTTATTGCGGCCTTCTAGTACTTAAAGGGGGCTTATAAGGAAGATGGGGACAAACCTTTTAGTAGGGCCTGTTGCGATAGAAGGAGGGGTGATGGTTTTAAACTAAAAGAGGGAAGATTTAGACTAGACCTAAGGAAGAAATTTTTTATGATGAGGGTGTTGAAAGAGTGGAACAGATTGTCCAGAAAGGTGGTAGATGCCCCACCCCTGGAAACATTCAAGGTCAGGTTGGACCGGGCTCTAAGCAACCTGATCTAGTTGAAGATGCCCCTGCTCACTGCAGGGAGGCTGGACTAGATGACCTTAAAGGTCCCTTCCAACCCAAACCATTCTGATTTGCAATCATTCTCTAACCTTTGTGAATATACTTTACTTTCACTTATAGTGCAGCCATTTGTAACAGCAGATATAGATTTTACACTGATTAAATAATTGTGATGGATTTGCAGGAATGAAAAGCCTTTCCATACACTTCATCCCACATCCCACCCCAGACAAAAAAAAAAAAAAATCTGCTTTAGGCTTGATATGCAAAGCATGATTATTGATACAATGTTTAGGATCATGAATTCTGACTTGGACACTGCAGAGAATGCAGTTTACAAAATGTGGATTTTGGTTTGAATCCCATTTCCTTACAATAGGTACATCGTGGCTGCCTTTGCTGAGAGGAAGAAGCAAAAACGGTTGGCACAAACCCCCAGGTCTGGAATATGACTTTACCTCTTTTCACCCTGGTTAGTCTAATGATAAACTTAGTTTTTCTGTAAGTGTATTCAGGAGTGATATTTTTTTATGAGTAAGCAGATTGCGTCCATTGACTAGGCACTTGATGTGTTTCAGAAGTTTTATTAGGAGATTAAAAAATAAATTATTTTTTGTGGTTGTAAGTAAACTTCAGTGAAGAATTCATACATGAGCAGAATCTTAATGTTTCCCTCAGCTTTGAATATCTTTGTGTTTGTTGGCTGCCTGTACCAAATAATACAACTGTTAACTTTAATGTAGTTGAAAAACTAAAGACATTATCTTGAAAATGTGTCTAAGATACTCTAAAGACTTAAACATGAGGTTTTCAAAAAGTAGTTTCAGTTGACTTCAGTGGGAGTTATGTACGCTTAACTGAGAGGACTAATTTGACACTGCTTGAGTTGTCAGATGATTCAGTGTTAGTAAAAATACTGTCTCTGTTTTGCAAATTAATAAACCAGATCTTGGAGGATTTGAAGTTAAAACATTAAGAAGAGTAAAATGGCATTTAGTGTCTGCATGTTTCTAAAATTAGGAGCTCTGAATATTCCCAAAATCAGTGGGATGCTTATTCTGAAAGTTTGTGCTGACTAAGCTTTTCCATATCTCATAGCTAATTAACAACATAGCCTTGCTTTGAACTCAGTCCTGTCGTTTATTCAAAGAACTGCATTTTGAGTGCTGTTTGCACATGCAAACAGCTAGTTTCAGCATAACATTTTTGAAAGCAAGTTCTTCCCTAGCTGTCCTCAATTTGAATTGATGCTGACTCAGATCCGGTCTCAGCAGTGACCACTGCATCCTCTCCAACTGATACCATCCTTCCCAAGATGGACGTGCTTAGCCAAGACTCTTCTTGCCATATACTGCCTCTTTTAGCTTGTTTGTTTCATTTTGTTTTGTTTTGTTTTTCTTTTTAAGAGACTGGAGAGGGCCAGTTGGAAGGCCCAGGAGATAAATCCTGAAGCGAGGGAGCTGTTAAGCTGAAGCGCTGTTCTCAGAAAGGGAACAAAACAACTCAGCAACTCAGAGCCAGCTCGCTCTTTCTCTCCTTGTGAATAATGCATCATTCCATCAAGAAAGTTGCTCCTACTCAGCTTATACTGAGTGGCAGTACTGTATTACCTACAATTGGAGAGATGTCCAAGAAACACAGAAATGTAGGAGAAACATTTTTTCTTCTCTCCATGTACACTCAGCACCCTGTAGCCCTAGGGAATATTTGATCTGATGCAGCACCACAAAGCTTCTATTTGACTTGAGTGCAGACTGTACCTCACAGTGCTGGAGGTACTGCAATGTACTTCGGAGATAATGTCTTTGAGAATAAGTCTTGTTATTACTAATTTATGAGATACAAGAAAAGTAAGCTCTTTATTTTGAAGAAAGCATGCTTATAAATAAACTTCAGTGTTAACAGCTACTTTTAGTTATATGTATTGCCTTTGTCATCATGGAAAGAATCCAGTTATTAAGTGTCTTTTGAGTTTAGTTTAGGATATACTGGTGTATCTATTTATCATGAAATATTCCAATACGCAGAGACTTCATCTAAAATGAGTAGGTGATATGTATCATAGGGCATACAGAAATACTGTCGTTTATTTAGTCCAAGCTAGGGATTGTGCTGCAGCTCCCTCCCAGGCATTTTGTTCTGTCCCAGGCAGGTTTTGTTCTTCTGGACACTGGGTGGGAGAGAGAGGGATTAGAAGGCAGTGTCAATATTCATTCCATATGTGGAATTAAAAATGGCTCAGAAGCAAAACCATAGACACTTGGAAGAGCTTCCAAGTTTCCCAGTGTAGATGTAGTTCAGAAAAAGCATTAAGGAGTCAATCAAAAATAGAGATAAAGTAATATGTTTTCAAAGTTAAGGTAATAGATTTGGGAAGAGTACTTGTATTTGGGGCATATGTGATGGAGAACAAGTTGAACTATATGTAATTACAATAGGAATGTCACAAAGAAAGCTACTTAGAAAACTTAAGAAGTCTAAAAAGACTTGATTTCCAGCTCATTGAAATTTAATTAGACCACTTGTCAGCAGAAAAATTTCAGCTTGAGATTCTTGAGAAGTTGAAGTTATCCTTGAAATTGTGACATACAGCTACCATTCTTCATTAATTCATTGATTATTAATACTTATTAATAATAATAATAAAAAATTAT
>VYZM01000278.1:77165-89095 GCA_013398915.1 Dromas ardeola | reverse complement strand
AATGTTTTCCCCACCCCCCCCCCGCTCCACTGTCAAGCAAATCCGTAACTCCTCCTCTGTCTGCGGAGCGGCTCCGCTCCCCCCTCCCGGCTCCCGCAGCTGGGCGGCGTAGGTAGCTCCAGATAAGTGAAAGTGGTATTTTTATAGGCTGATAAAAGAGACTTATCTCGGCTTTCCCGAATCTGACAAAGATTCCCTAATTGGTCATTTGCCCACAGCAGCCTCCCCAGCCCGGGGCCCGGCAGACGCTATTTTCAGCCTCCAAAGGGGGTGTCGCGCCCCCGGGGACCCCGTTCGGCTGCTGCTCCCCNCAGCCTGAGGACGGGGCAGGCCCGCAGCCCCGGCCAAGGGTAGAATTGCCACCGCAGCCCCCCGCACATCCCGGCGGGACCGGCCGGGGGGATCGGGCTTCGGGGAGAGTTTCCCAGCTCCATCTACCCCGCAGGAATCACACCCTCAGGACTGTCCACTGAGGAGAGCTTGTCCCCACATCCCAGTCCCACTAACCACCTTTTGTGTCTTGGCTGAGAGTGCCCACAAACTGCCTATTTGGTCTTTTTGCAACACAAAATGCATTTCATCAACTAGAAAAAATGTCCCAATCGTGTACGAATACACCTTCAAGCAGGGCGAAAGCTCTCTCCTATGGATGGGGAATGGGAGGAGATGCACAGTTTTGCACTGACCCCGAATCCTCCGACCCACCGGGTGCTGAGATTAAATAGAAATTTAATCCCTGGGATTAAATACAAAAAGCAAAGCGAGGTCACCCCCTTTCTCCCACAGTTTCCCAGGGAGCCCAGGTCCCCCTGAAACACACTACGACCATCTCGCCTCCAGCCCCAGCTCTGCTCCGTGCACCAGCTCAGATTTTTTTTCCCTTCCGATGGGTTTTATTCAACAGGCTACCAAAAAAAACCCCCACCAGAACACGGAAGAAACACGTTTCTGAATACCCGGACCTCGCAGCCAGCTCACATTGCAAGCCTTGAAGTGAGCCGGGAAGTCGCCTGCTAAACTTATTTCTCATTTTCCTTTTTTTTTTTTTTTCCTCTTTTTTCCTGGGGAAGGGGGAAGGGACTGGGGGATTAACGGCCAATCTGACCTACCAGTGGTGTACGCACATGAATCAAACGCAATCAAAGGCCCCAGTGTCAGCATTAGCTTGACCCCTACGACTGGCTCGGGGCTTGGTGCGCAGCAAGGCCTGATCTGGCCCGAGCGGCATGAACCTTCTCCCCTGGGTTATTAATGCCTGCCGAGGGCTCTGCCCGGCCCCACCGAGCCCAGGGGGTTGGGGTTTACAAGCACCTCAGCCACCCCGGGGTGCGGGGCCCATGAGGACGGACCAGGCTCTGCCCCATTACGGCAGCCCCGGCGGGATGGTCCTGCTCGGCTGAGTCAAAACAGGTCCCACCGCTTCAAACCACCCACTCAAAGTCACGGAGAGAAGGAAGGCGGGTGAGGTTTTTGATTTAGTTGGGGTTTTGTTTTGTTTTTTTCCCTCGTGCTCGTGCCTGTTGCCTTTCCATGACTTTTTTGGTATGGTTTCCCTGGAGTCGTTTCAGAAGGAGAAGCAGCCGTTCACACCCCGTTGGACCTTCTGTGGATGGGAACGTGGGACAAGGGCAAGCTCCATGAAGAAGAAAAAGTCCCAAAGTCCCAGCCCTGCCATGCAGCAATTTGGGACCCCCATCCCAGCAAACATGCTCCAGCCCTGGCCTTGAAGCTCAGCAGGTGCTGGAGCATGGAGGAACTGGGCTTTATTGAAGTCCAGACAAATAACCCCAACGCTCTGTTCATGGCTCTTCAAAACCAGCAGCACCCGAGCACATCCTTTAATGCTTTTTCCCCCTCACAGAGGGGAACAAAGAGAAGCACATCAGTTAGTTCCCGAATCAAAACCCCAGCAGGAGAGCGGTTTGTCTGTAGCAGCTGATTCCCATACGAGTATTTCAGAAAATATCCCTCTTTTCGGTGAACTTTCCCCGCACCCAAAAGGGGCACACAAATTAGCAAGCGACCATTGGGAAGAAGAGCCGTGCAGCCCTTGCGCTGCAGGAGCAGGCTCCGAAGGGGATGTACGCCATTCCTGTCAAAATTTCAAGCTCACTCTCCATTTAAATGTCATTTTTAATGGAAACAGTGCAACCTCCTCTTCTCCCCACCTAGTCCAACCTGGGCTATTTTTATTTCTTTCATGCACACTTTAACTTAACACTGGCTTTTACTTTTAACCTGCTCCTTCCAAATATGTGTGTGTATATATATATATAAAATCCTTCTATTAAAAAAAATAGATGCCAACACTCTCTCAACAACACTTGGCTCTTCAACTTTAACAGGTTAGCTGTCATTAAGTCTTGTTTTGTTTTTTTGCAATGACAACTAGATGGGTAAGGACTCAGGTGGAAAACACCGGTGGGAGCTGGGCAGGGCTCTGCTGGCTGGGAGGGCTGGAACCCAGCTCTCAGCATGGGCCACGTTCTTCCTGGCTTTCACCAGGGGTGAGAAGGGAGTCTGCAGCAGGACTCCCATCAAAGCCAAGCTGCCAGAAAGCTCAGCATGCTCAGAAATCAGCCTGAACTTCCCCAGAGGGAATTCCGGGGGATGTTGGCTCTGGATTGTCCACCCAGAGCAGATTCAGGGCCAGGAAGAAGCGTGAAGTTACGGCTGCTCGAAGGAATTGCCCTGTCTTGGACCGTCGCTGCCGGGCAGGTGGGCATGCTGGAAACACCGCTGCTGCTCACAGCATTCCCCCTGCCAAAGGCTTTTCTGCCACCAGATTCCAGAGGAGCAGCACGCTGCCGGGTTCCCAACAGCGGCCACTGCCCAGGCTGCCCGCAAGCCACCCTCCTGGGGCCAGCGGGGCCCCTCGGCACAGCCAGAACAGAGACAAGGTCATCGGGATGGAGCAGGGAGGACAGATCCACCCATGGCACACACTAAGGTCTTGCAGGGCTAAGACCTCGCCCTAAGATAGTCCCTAGCTGAGGTCCTCCCTGCCCCAACTTGTTCTCCCCACGGAGCTGGAAATATTAGTTCCTCACATGCATCACCGCTGTCACAACACAATCATGGGACAACATCAAGAGAGTTAGACGTCCACTTCAGTGTCAGTGGGATGCAAATACCTATGTTTCTGGCATATTTTTGAAACCCTGGGAGGAAGAGCTGTTGCTCACCCCGTTTGGGAGCTTCTGAACTGGTTCGGTGGTGTCTGTGCAGTCCCTAGTGCATAAGTGACCTTATTACACCATGCGGTCTCAGGGCCAGCAGCATGTCCCACTCTTGCAGATGGTCCCCAGACCCTGGGGAGACCAGTCATGTCAGCCCTGGTCCCCCCCACCCAGTACAAGCAACATCTTTGGGTCTCAGACACTGGGCAGGAGCATGGAAAGTCCAAGACCAGTTGCTCTGTTCAGGTTTGGGCCATTTTTTTTAGCAACTATGGGCCCATCTGTAACATGGTGGAGTAGTTTGGTGCCTTTCACGGTGTCATGACTCAGTCTGCGGTCTTGGCTAGGACAAGTCCTCTGAAATCCCACGGTGGGCTCATCCGCCGTGGAATTAGGCGGCTTCAGCGTCACACAACTTTGCAAAAGGATGTAAGAGACCAAGTGAGCATCTATTTATTCCCTTAATTCCATCCAGAGCATACAGCTGGCGACATCGGTAAGGCTGGAAAATCAGCAGCCCTCTAATTTGGGTAAGTCTTACTGGCAAACACTCTAAGATCCATCTGCTTCTACAGACAGAGTTCATAGCTCTCCCTGCAACTGCTGTCATAACCAAGAACAGAAAGTCAAGTCAAAGGGAACAGAGATGGAAAAGAGAGGAACTGGGTTGGGACTGCAGGAAACAGAAGCAAATTTGCCACGAGAACAAGTCCTCCAGTATCCGTTAGCTGGATTTAAGTGGTACTTAGGACTTTTACAAGCCCTGTGCATCAGAGAGAATTTCATCGGAGGCAGAGAGTAGCCGCATTATGCTAAATCACCCGCGATGGATGTACCCACCCTGAGCAAGGTTCCTCAGGCCAGGGCCTCAAGTAAACCCTCCAAAAAGCTTTTTCTTGCTTTCAGAAGACTAAGATTGATTATAAGCCATAAATCCAGTATACCACAGCTGTCTGGGGACTCTGGCAAGAAAAAAAAAAAAGCAGCTCCAGCTAAGTAATGCCTCTTTCCCCAAGAAACCTGGAGTATCTACAGAGGGTCTTCCATCTAGCTCCGGTCAGGTTGTGGTGGGATGGAGGTACCTCACTCATTGCAGCATTTCTCCAGAAAAACGATAGCTTTTCCACTTCTACTTCTATGGGAAGTCCTTAGCCCACATTTGGCGCAGTTTACAGGATGATGATGACAATGTGTTTCTCCTAAATAAAATCCATTTTTAAAGAGTACATGTGCAATTACTTTGGGTTTTGGCCTGTATTCAGGAAAGAATTTCCCCTCGGGTCAGATTTGGCAGGGACTGGTAAGGTTTTCTTGCTTTCCTCTGTAGGGTGGGCCATGGTCCACTTCCTAAGATCATCTGGACATTTTCACCTAACAATTTCCCTGCTACTGCCGGGACCCGGGACACTGGCAATGCCCTTGATCTCTCCTGCGTGTTGGAGTTTTTTGTGGCTTTTGGTCTTTTGTACTAACGGTCTTAAATTTGTTATAGGGTGTTGGGAAGTGTTTTATGGCCTGCAGCGTATGCGGTGGATGTTCTGGGGACCCCACTGGATTAAGCGGCTATTACATGGTCACCTGTAATTGTGAGCGCCTGCACTCGATGAGGCAGGTGGTCCCTTCTCGTGCTCCTGTCACCCCTCCCTTATCTTCCAGTAGCAGGGCTCTGACATCCAACTACTGGGCAATTACACAGGCGGCGTAGCCACGTGTGACATCTCCCCTCTCTCTTGTTTGGAGTGTGATGCTTATAACCCAAGGTGATGGGGGATACTGGGATAATAAACAAGGTGGAAGTGCTGGGACTGGGAAATTATGAGGCCTGGGCTCTGCTCCTGTCTTGCTACTAAACAATTACGTGGGACCCTTCCCTCTTTCACACTCCCTCGATTCACCATTTAGACCATGCTGGTTACCCCAGGCTCCCCTTGAAGTCAAAGGAAAGGCGTTTTATCTAGTCGTAAGATACCTCCCTGCAACAGTAGGGTTGACTTGCCCCTGCGCATCCAAGGATAACAAAGAGACCCTAAACAACCATCTTAAACTAAGTACTTTTTAGATCTCTCAGCCCTGATGAACGCACGCGATGAGCTTATTAGCACCGTGATTCTGAGCTTGGCTGGGTCTCCAGCACTCCTGCTCCGACATACAGATCCATCCACGTCAAGTGCAAGCCCTTTGAAACCAAACAGGGCATGAAGTGGTACAGCACGATGCCCGCCACTCTACGACACAGGGGTACCTATTTGGGTAGATATTTCATCCCTGGCTGTATTATTAAGGTCTCCAGACAGAGAGTAGGACAGATGCTGCTGTTGCCCTGGTCATTTCCAAGAGTGGAAGGTAAGATAAAAGACACCCTACACCCAGGACATAGCAACTCAGTCCTAAATTGCTAAATTTCAGCCTAGGCAGAAAGGATGCCTGTGGATGGGGAATACTTTATGGATGAGGCATCATATCTGGGTGCTTCTGCTACTCTTGCCTCATCAGCCTCTCACAGACAGCAGTGATTTTGTTTAAAGCGCATCGTGCTCCTTCAGACCCCTGCACTTCCCCGCCTAGAGAGGACACAGACGGCTCCAAGATTGCCTTCAGAAACACGAAACACCCAACGGACAGAAGTGCTGGTACTAAGCCACAGGGTTTGCTTGGGATCAAGGGGGTCTGTGTGCTCCAGTCCTCAGCCGTGTCCTGAGCTCCGCTTCTACAAACACGCTCTGCACAGCTGGGAAATCTGGTCCGAAACCGGCAACAGAACCACCCCCCCAGCTCCTGCTACCACATCCAATGTGCAGCACAGATATATTTCCCCCTAATCCTCCGAAGAGAAAAACAAACAAGCATACAAATGCCAAAACATTAACTACTCCCCAGATTACTCAGACTACTGCTAATTAGTCTAAATTTACAGCAGCTGCACTACTGGATGTGAGCTCAGATTTTAGCCCTGGAAATTACTAGGGAGCATAATTTTCTACAGTTTTTCTGAACTTCGAGAAAAGTACAACAATGTTCCAGTATACTAACTAACTTCATCAGCATTTCTAAGCCTTCTTTATTCCACTCGTACTGGGGTAACCGTGAAGCTCACAGGCATGAAATCCACAACTGCGCTGCCTCTCAAAGACTCCCGTACACGGCGAGTTCAGCGATGTGTGTCCAGAGAACCACACAGGAGAGGGTGCGGAGCTCTCTAGCCTGCGTTCTTACGCCTCGTTCATCAGCTCTTACTGATCAGCACAGATCAATGCTGAGGGCTTTGGAGGTGTTCATCGTGTTTGGATTTCGTTTCCCCCTTTCCTGGTGGAATTACCCAGTGGTGATTTTCTGCGTGCATTGTGAAGGCTTGGTCTCAGCAGAATACGATGCAATGCAGTTTTTCTGGCAGGACAAGCTCTAGATCTGTTTGTCACCGTTCTTTAGAGAGGTGGAAAAGGCGGTTTGGGTAATACAAGCCTTAAATACCAGCCTGAGTCCACATCATCCACTGGGCTCTGCTATCATCCACCTGCCTTAGCATCTAGGCGTCTCTGCAAGACCGCAGAGCTTCTGCAGTAAGTAAAATACAACCATCAATCTAATACAGCATTGACTAGCGAATTATTTTGCTACGTTGAGTTGCCAACCATCACAATCTAGCAGACTTCCCTCCCTGAGCCCTTCTCACACGTTTACATCCCACTTCCCGCTCCAGAACGGACGATAAGGTCATAAATAGCTTATGTGCGCTTAAAGAATTGATACTACAGTACCAGCAGGTAGGCAGACAGGTAGACAGACAGACAGACGTGATGATAAGCCATACATCTGGCATGTAAGTATCATGGCAGTGGAATTACCATTCCCCAGCCAAGTTTCACGCTTTGGGGAGTTGTTTTGACGTGCTGTCAATGCCGCACCAGAATAACCTGATTTATTTCCCTTGTTCTCTTTGAAAAGGTCTATTTGGTGCCATTTATTTTGCACTCACTTACTCGCCATCCTATCAGGAGGCGGGAGGTCAGTGGGGTCACTCCTAAGAGAGTATCACGTTCTATACAGAATAGAGAAAATGCTCTAAGTTAGCGGGAAGGGAAGAATTCATGCTGGGGCCTCCTTTCAGCCTCTGCTCTCCCACAGTGGACTCGTATCCCTCTTCCCTTCCCACATCCTTGCTCTTCCTTTCAAATGGAAAAGCCAGTACCGCTTTTGCTGCCATCCCACCAGCAGCAATCCCCCTCCCCGAGGAGCCCCCTTCAGTTCAGCTTCATTTGCACCTCTGATGAGCCTTGGCTGGGAATTCTCAGAGCTCCCATCTCAATCTGTCCTCCCTGTATCGCACAATACCATCCTTTAGTCTTTTCTGTCTCGGGATATAAAATAGATGGCGAGTCCCAAGCGGCCATAAGAGGAACTGAAGGCACAGCAGTAGAGAGGAGAGAGGCGCATTGCTCGCCTCGAGAGGGATTGTTACAACGAACTAAGGCACTTTTAGGCATAAAGTACGAGGTGAATACCCGTATTGGTGTATACACACTCGTAAACACAGCACTCGTGCCTGATGCCCAGTTCACGCGTCAGATCTCATGCTGGTTTTGCTCTGAGACAGCGAATCTCACATCCCTCCAAGCCCATCTCAACCGGGCAAGAGACACAGTCAGGCAAGAGCTGCCCAGGCAGGGACAATTGCATCCGTCCCATGGAAGTAAAAAGCTGCGTTGACAACAGATCTGCTGCTGAGACACTTGGAACCCACAAACCATTGCAGCAAAAGTGGACTTGATGATCAAAATGCGGTGACTTCAAAGGCAAACAACACAAGAGAGAAACCATGTGACCTCCTTCTTCTGGAAGGTGACAGGGATGGGCAAGGCTGGCTCGGGAGTGGAAATAGAGTCAGAGCCTGATGGCTCCATCCGTAGCAGAAGGAGAGCCCAGGGAAGCAGAGAGCACAGGCAACTGTCCAAGCCACGTGACTTCAGTGGCAGAAGCTCAGATCCGCTCGGGAGCAAGGCAGGATCTCCCTCCCGCTGAATAATGTCTATTTTATCACCACCTCCTGCACACAACCAGCCTTTTGCACTCTTTTCTCGACGGTTACTCAGTCAAGAATATTGCCTACACGTTCTACGAGCACAGCCAAAGCTCTACCAGGACAATTTTAACCAGAGACTCTTCAGCTGGCACCTTTGCTTTGTTTAGTTCCTTAGTTGGGGAACATCTAAGCTCGGTTCTAGGGGGTGACTGGCCTGGGCATTAGATCATGGAATAGTACAAGCTCCGTGTACAGCTGAGAGCCAACACTTGACACCTGCCTTCTTCCATCTTCACAGCCCAGTACTTCTGCTGCTCCAGTCTCCAGGCTTCCATTCAGTTAATCACCCTCACACTTGATAGCTACTGCCTGGCCAGCTGTCCTGATGTTTCCAAACACATGAACCCACTCCCCTGGTCCCCTACGCGGAGGAATGAGCGTCGCACTCGCCACATCGCGTGTGTCTCAGAAATCAGCAGAGCACTGGAAGAATTACATATGGTCGAGATAAGCACCGAGGCAAAATATAGACATCTATGCAAAGGTCTTCTTCCCCCTGGGCTCAGCCAGCAGCAAAAGAGAAGAGGCAACCTCGTTGTCTCAAAAAAAAAAAAAATCATTAAAAACCACCCAACAATCAAAAAGAGAAAACGAATGCTATTAGGAATAATAACAGCACTCCAGAAGTATCAATCAAAAAACCCAGGATCGTGATCTAAGGTAACATAAAAATAGCCGAGGGAAAAGAGGGAGATATTTCTAGCATGCACAGTGCAGAATTCCCTCTGGAAACGCAGACGGGTTTGCTTCATTTCCTCTTCAGCTTTTGCTGAAATATCAAACGGCGCAAAAGCCCCCTATTTGCACTGAGAATACAACTGTTGAGTGCATAAGCTCTCTCCGCGTCGCATTAGGCACATTTCCATTCAGCAACCAGCCTTTTTCGACTCCCCTTCCTATTTGGAAAATGAGAGAAATCCGAACTGAGGAGCTGGTTTTGACAGTCCTTTATTTGCAAATCTGCTTGTCTTTCAAAGACATTTTAGCCAGGAAACTTCACCGAACGAGAAAACGAAGCTCTCACCGATTCCTGCATCTGCCTAGAGCGAGGACTTCCCCAGAGGAGGAACCGAGCTGGTCGAGGAGGCTCTCTCCTCCTGTTCCCCACTGACATGCCCTCTTTTCCCTTTCCCACTATTCAGTCTGAGCTCTTCCACATCCTTATTATCGAAAATCCAGCTGCTCTTCCAGTCTCTGCTGCTACCCAGACCTGTCTCCTCTTCCACTCAGCTCTTCTCCCAGAGCTGCGTAAGCACCATTTCCTATTCCGCATATTCCTCTTAAATTAATGTAGTAGCTAGAAACAAAAACAAAACCAAAAAAAAAAAAAANNNCATTAAAAAAAAAAAAAAAAAAAAAAAAAAAAAGAGGAAGAATGGCAGATGACCTCATAGATGAGCTTTCGGGCCATAAATTGAGAGGCAAGACTGACAACCAATGCTGCAAAACCGAGAAAGGCTGAGGGAGAGGGGGACAGCCTTTCTCACCGACTCGCAGCCCAAGGAGCGGGAGGGGATGACGGCCACATCGCGGTGGACAGGCTGGTTGAGATCCCCAAACCGGGCTCTTGGAGACGAGGCTTGAATAAACAAATACTGCAATGCCCTTACTCTTTTTTATTACCTGTTTTGGTTACCTCAAATGGAGTGTACGAAGGGATTAGTAAATAGCGCTTTCCTTTGTTAACCTTCCTGTCTGCTTTCGGCTGCTCTGCCAAGATCCGACACCCTCCAAACCAAACAGAAAATACGCGAATAAATAAAGACTCCAGCAGCTCCACAAGGTGTTGAAACGAGCGATGCAAAAAGGCTCGGTGCCGTTAGTTTGACAGCTAGAACATCCCCAGAATTCCCATTCCGGGATCTTTTATGGTAACAATCGATATCATGAGACTAAAAGAGTTGCAAGATCTTTCCACGTGGGATTTTCTGCAGCTCTGAGGCTGTGCCCTGCTTCTCGCAGTGCAGCAGAGCTGATGAAAATCTCAGAGGGACCATGAGCGTGACGCTGCTAGCAACGCTCCAGCTATTTACCTTGGACCGTTTGGGATCCACAGAGGACATCCCAGTAGCCTGGGCAGGGTTGCCTGCCTGGCTACCTTGTTTTAAGCCTTGCTGCCATATGCTGAAGTGTATAATGTGGGCAGCTAAAGCAGCATAACCTGCTTTCCTAACATATTTTTGGGAAAGCCAATGCTGCTATAGGGACATCACGGCCCCAGGCGTGGAAGGAGGTGGTGTGTGTGAGGTCACCCACGGCTGAGAAGGTGTCTTCAAGACAACCCTCCCCATTAAATTATGGGTTGATGGAGAAACAGCAATAAGAACGGTCAGAAGGGTGATGGTACGAGAGTGGGCCAGCCCCCGGGTTCTGCAATAAAAGGAGAAGGGACGGCTGGATATTTGTCTGCTCTCCTGCAGGATGAAAATGGCTCTGGAGGACGCAGCAGTGCGCTGGATGCCCTGCCGAGGAGAAGACGCACGCTCTCCACCTGACCTCGGGGAAAGCTGGAGAGGCTCCCGCCATGAGCCCTCACCCTCCTGGTGGCATCTCAGCCGGCTTTACGCACCTCCAGTTCCCAGGCACTGGTGGGGATCTGAGCCCCTGCTGCAGGGAGCACTGCCAGGGAATGGGGCAGCACCGATACCACCTCAACCGGGGCTTTTTTTCTCCCCTTCCCCACTTTATATTTCCATCGCACCCCTATTTCCTGCCAGTTTGCTCTTCCAGAAAGGGGGAAAGGGACTCTCAGTGCCCAAACCCTGAAGTCCTTCCGAGAGCTTTCTTCTGCCGCAGAAAGTCCCTTCATCATCCCTAAGATTAACATAAAAGCAGCTGAGGTTAATAACAGAGAAGCCAAACTATAAACTGAGAATTACGCTTTAGCCTAAATAAACCATCGCCTTCGAGGCCAGATCTGTGGCTGGGTGGGGAGAGGAGCCAGGGAAAAGCTCCGGGCAGTGCTGGGACCCTCCCCGGGGGCTGGGAGTGAGGGGATGCTGCGTGCAGGAGCCCGGCACACAGAGACCTCATCCAGCTCACCGGGACCGACCTCCTAGGTGCTACCCAGGGGGGAATCTGCCCTGCTTTCGAGGGGGGGGGGTATCCTGGAGGGATCCCAACCTTCCGCAGCCCCAAATTGCTTGGCAGAGCTTCTCCCCCCACCACCACCACCCCGGGGCCGCTTCCTCTCTCCCTGCGGGAAATGCCCTTCTAATGATTCCCCTGCCTCCCTGCTCTGCAGTTTGTCAGGCCGGGCTGACTTCAAGCCATCCTGCATCTGTTTCGCCTAGAGAGCAGCGCTCGCCTACGTTTTAATAAACCCTATAATTTACACATTTCCCTCATACCCTGTAATTTCACCACCCCGAGACACGGCGAAGGGAGAAAGCGCAGAGCTGGGAGCGCTCGCGGAAAGCGCTGCCAGAGAATCAAGAAATAAGTAGAGGGCTTAAATCTGCAGCAGTAAAATAATCCAGGGGAGGGAGCCAACAATGACTGAAAAATAAACATCTTCCCCCTGCAAAAGCCCGCAGCCAGCCCCGCTCCTCGCAGGCCGGCGCTGCCAAGAGATCGGGTGCGCCGGGAAACGCGCCTGGGGACTCCAGGAGAAAAAAAAAAAAAAAAAAAAAAAAAATTGATGGGGGTTATATGGACCCCTTTTTAAAAGAACA
>VYZM01000278.1:61272-73369 GCA_013398915.1 Dromas ardeola | reverse complement strand
AAAAGCTTTTTTTTTTTCCTTTGGAAAAGGAGGCGAATTCCCTGTTTTCCAGAGAGAAAAAACTTCTCTCTCCTTTTCGTTTCCCCCTAATTTAAAATACGAATACCTCCCGCTCCAGAGAGCTCTGGCAATGCACTTGCTTGCAGAAAAAGCGACCGTGCCTTTTGCCGGGGAAAGCTCCCGGGCGGGTGTGAGTGTCGGAAGAGTTTTCGCAG
Source organism: Dromas ardeola (assembly GCA_013398915.1). Classification (NCBI taxonomy): domain Eukaryota; kingdom Metazoa; phylum Chordata; class Aves; order Charadriiformes; family Dromadidae; genus Dromas; species Dromas ardeola. The sequence continues at coordinate 73,154 of VYZM01000278.1, read as the reverse complement.
GACTTTCTCCAACTCGGAGGGAAGATGTTTCATTTCTGATTTCCTCCCTGTCTCTTCAAAAGGGGGTGCGGAGAGATACACACACACACACACCCCTTCCCCTCCCACCACCCTGCGCTCAAATCAAAGCTTGGAAACAAAACCTTGAAAGCCGAAGGAAGAACGAGCCAGTTCATTCCTTCGGCTTCGTGGTGAATATTAAGATTGTCCGGAGAAATTAGCCGGGGTTTTTGCAGGACGAAGCAGCCTCGCAAAGAGAAGGATGGAGGAAATTGTCCCGGGCTCCAGGAAAATATATTTTCTTGGAGCAGGCAGCAACAGCAGCCAGGAGTTTGTGCACAAGCACCTACGGCGGGATCAGGCAAGAGAAATCAAATTTTGCAAATAACTGTGCGCAGAGATGCGTTTACCCACGTTTCCCAAAGCATCAAAACAAGCCGTGAAACCGATGCAGAATCGGACCCTCGAATTGCCACGTATTTGGTTCATTTTGTTGGGTGTGGACACCATTTAGGATCCCGAATCCATTTTTTCCCGACGAATATAAGCCAGAAGTTACTCGCATTTTAGGCGCGTTTAAAGCCCCGACCTAAAACCATCCCTGAAACCCCCGGCGTGACTGAGTCGTTACCAATTCGATGGGAATTTTCCAATCACAAATTTTTACTCCAAATCACCCCAGTGCAAAGCCATGATTTTTTCATTTTCCCCGTGTAACGATGTACCTCAGCCCCTGCCACGGCTTTTAGTTTGTACGAATTTTGTGAGCGGGCGGGGAGGCACCTTCGAGCTGTCGGGCGGCAAGAAAATCATCGAAACGGCAAATAAAACCTTTACTAAAATGGGGGGAAAATACTTTTTTTTTTTGCCCCCTTATCCCCAGGGTTTTTCCCCGGGGCTGGAGGCGCGCAGCCGTCGGGGCCCTCTCACCCCCTTTCCAGGCGCATTTCGTGCCCCTGGATTGACACAGGGAGCACGGAGCGGCCGGGCCGTGGTTTATATGAATCATGGTTTTCATTATTTTCGAGGTGGGAGGGAGGCGGAAATAGGAAAGAAATATATATATTTATGTTGAGCTACTTCTTGGACGCGAGCAGCGGCAAAGGCGGAGATGCAGGGAAGAGCCCCGAAAGGGCCGGGCGCTGCTCGGTAGCAGCTTTCCAGACACAAGCCTGTGTTCCCCGGCTCCCCCGAGCCGCGGTGGTGCCTGCCCTTCGCTCCGCCACCCGCGGAGGTTGCGCGCTCCCCGCGGCAGAGCCGCCCTCCGCGCCCGCGGAGCCGCAGCCGCCCTGCCGGGGCTGCATCGCCCCTTCCCCTGGCAGCCACCGGGGGGAAAGGAGCCAGCCCCCCGCGCTCCGTGGCAAACTGCTGACATACATGGACTCAGAAAATAAAACGGATCCCAAAAAATAATTTAACACACGCCCCCCCCAAACCCGAAGTTTTGTGCCATCTACAATCGGGGGGTGCCGGATCCTGCCGAGGGCGCAGGAAAGGGGAGGCGGGGAAAGGGGGTGGGTTTTTCTTTGATGAATTCCTAAACAATTCCTATTATTACTTTCTTCACCAACCAAGGGTGAATACGGGGTCCAAATGGCGAGATTTGCTTTTCAAAGAGTAACGGTGAAATCAAAACACCTGTTATACATTAGCCCTCTCCCACTTCCACCTCCCCTGTAAATGAAATCATTTAAATACAAAAAAAAAAGAAAGAAAGAAAAAAATATAAAAGAGAATAAGCGTATTGTTTTTCTCCCCTGACATATGGGATCAGAGCCGTAGAACCAGGCATCACTTCAGGTGGATAAATGAATAATAACACGTTTGGGAAGCAACCAGGCAAGTTCTATCAGAGCATCTTTAGGCACATTCGCATCCCAAACCCGATGGAGGCAGAGGCAGCCCCACACCAACCCCCAAACTCCTCTGCCGGGTGCAGACACCCAGAGGCCAGCGAGCCCAGTGGCAACCGCCAAACCCTCACAAGCCCCATCCAATGCACCCCCAAACCCTCCGCACCCCCCTTCCTGCCCCAGCCGCCACGGGTCCGCCCCGTCGGGTCCGCCCCACGCATGTCAGGCCAACCCCACCCATGCCCACCCACTCTGGTGTCCCCATGCGTTCCCCCCCCGACACTCGTGTCCACCCCATGGATGCCAACCCCAGGCGTGACCCTGCAGCCCGGACCAGGGGAGTCCAAGCAGGGGCTCCTGGGGGGAGCCCCCCTTTACCTTGGTGGCAGGCAGGGGCTTGGCAGAGGTCTCATGGATGCCGAGGCCGCAGTGGCCCTGGCAGCAGGCTCAGCTGGCTACTGGCCCTATTTCCGCTTGTAACTACGAGGGGACCCAATGCCTCCCCTCGATAAGGTATCACAGCGTCTCCGCAGTCGGCGGTCAGCACCTTCGCTCCATGCTCCGCGGCACCGCTGGCAGCCGGGCCGGGACAGCGGGGAGATGTCGAAGCATTTCTGGGAATAATCACATCACACAAGTGCTTACATTCCCGGCTTCCTTTCTCTTTATCCCTACCACCAAGTTTGAAGTCACACCTTCTACCGGATTGTTTAAGGTCTCCGGGTTGGAGTGGGGGTGGGTGGCAGTGAAGGAGCGTGTGTGTGTGTGTGTGTGTGTGTGTGTTGGGGGGGGGGTTGCTGGTTGTTAATCTATAGGGTTCCTCCAGGCCAATAAAACTAACATGGTCAGAAATTTCTTCTTTTCAGTAGAAACATTCCCCCCCGGCCCCCGCAACCCTTTCTGTTTGTTTCTTGCCTGGACTTAAGGGTCTGCAAGGAGCACCGCAAGGCTGGGAGTCCCAAAAGCTGCTCAGACGGAGCTGCAAAGTAACAAAAAGACTTTGTTTGCCCTATAGAGTCACACAGGGGTTCTGGTATACGTATACATGTTGCGGAAAACGCACCTGGAAAGGAGACTATATAAAAGTATCTTATATACAGGCGCACGCACTAGGGTAGGTCGCCCAAAATGCCACTGAAGGCCTTAAACCTGCAGCATCCGGGAGGCTCGATATATGGGCTGGTAGGAAAATAAACATCTGTGCGCGCACAAATACCTCTTTACACATCTGATACACGCTTTACATATACAGGCATTTATCTTAATTAGCTTTAGTTCTTAAAAACCCGAAAGGTGGGATTTTGAGTGGGAGCCGGGTACCACAGTAGCTCTGGAAATTCATGTTTTTCTTGCAGAAAATCACCCACCAGAATCTTTTTCACCGGGTATTTTGCTATATTCTGCTCTATCTCTTCAGATTACCTACGGCTTTGTGCTACCATCTACTGTACGCTGTGCTCACCTCTTCATCCCCTTCCTTTGAAGGGCAACTGGAGATGTTAAAATCAACCTGAATATTAATCCGAGGAACAGGTCAGCAGAAACAAGCCCTGATGCAAATTGCCGGGGGTTCGGCTGAATCTCCTCTGCTTATGTTTTATATCAAGTGCTCAGCTTGTCTGCCGAGAAGTGGCAGTCCAGAAGACACAGGCTAGTTTACATATTTAATTTTTTTCTAATTTTTTTTTTTTTTCTCCCCTAAGGTACCGAGTTTTACAAAAACGGCGATTTTGGGCAGTGGGAGCTGGTCATGAGGTATCCGGCGCTCGCACACGTTAATGGGGAAGGTAAAATCAAGCAGATGGAGACAAGTGCTAGCTGACTGAGAGGCAGCGCGGACTATTGCATGGCTACTGTCAGGGGGCAAAGCCTTTGGCAGTGCCCTTGATCTCGCTGTCACCCTCCCCATCCTTCATTTAGGTCGTTCTTTTCATACTGTAGCCACCCTGGGACCGGTAACTGTCTCTTCTTCATGTAGCTCTTGGACAAACCCGGGACCCCCATCACACTGTGACTCTGCTGTTTTCTAATAAATAATCAGAGCATATGCGCACCATGCCTATCGCCACAAAACCCGGGGTTTGGCCTGGATTTCTAGTTATCACCTAGTGCCAATAATAATAACAATAATAATAATAATATGAACACTGCTTTGTGGATTCGAACCTGCCAGAAAGGCAGTAAGCCAAGTATTACACTTGTGGGAGGTATCTCGCAGAGCGCTCCAAGGATCTTTTGTTAGGTCTGGCCTTATTTAATATTTTCATTAATGACCCCATAAATGGATTACACAGCCCATTAATAAAATTGGCAGATGCTACCCAGTTAAGGGAACTCATGAAAGGCAAGAGAGGGTTTAAAAAGGGGGGAAAAAAGAGGACAGAGAAGAGCAGAAAGAAAGGATAAGAGAAAGCGCACGAAATTATTTGTGAGGATTAAATTCAGGAGGAGGTGGCTGGAGGATTATTCAAAATCCAGGTTCTTCAATTGTGGTTTTACCCCAAATCCAGTAAAAATAAATGACTAGTCCCAGAGAGAGCGTGGGGCAGAAGGTTAGGCTGAGGTTTGCAGTAAGGAGTGCCGGGGGGCACAGGTAGCGCAGCAGGAGCTCGGCCCACAGCCGGGGCTGGGATACGAGGGACGTGCACCCTACTGCTGGGCAATCGCCAAAACACCCAGAGAAAGTTTAAGAAGAACACAAAGAAATGCTCGTGCCGAAAAGGGCTGAAAGGACCCTCAATTTTGAGGGCAGGAACCATCAGCTGCTCCACACAGCTAGTGCTGGGAAGCCCCCGTATCTTTTGGGGTTCCCCGTGCTTCTGCCACGTACCATCGAATCGATGTGTTACAGCTGGATCACTCATAGTTTGCGACAGCGATGCAGAAGACGCCAGAACCACCGTGGGCATGACAGGGGCTGCTGATCTCGGACCATGACTGCCCACCTTTCCCTCTCACCTGTGTCACGGGCATCTCGTGGAGCATCCGAAAATAACACTCCCTGCCCACGAGGAGCATGAAGATGATGCGTGGAGGGAAAAAGGACTTGCTCTCCCTTATTGAATATCTGGGATCCCACAACCGTTTTCCACCAGGGAAGGTGGGTACCGAGCACATGTTCCCCCCACTGCTCCTTCCTGCTGGGCCAACAAGACTGGAGTAGTAAGCAGCCCAGGAAAGATGAGACGATACAATGAAGCATGGGCGAATTTGAGATAAAAAATCCTCCCTGCAAGCTCTGCTGGCCTGGGAAGGGTGAAAGGTGTTGCAATTCCCCACTGACCAGAGACTTAAAATGAGACAGAAGCTCACAAACAAAAAGTGAATTGCTCAGGTACGAAGTGGAAACAGGGGAAAAAAAGGATGAAAAATATGGCCCAATCGGTGTTTCTGTCTCTTTTCCTCCGATAGCCATTTCAGGACGTAGAGGTGGATGCAAAGCAAGAAGCAACATGGGCTTCCCGAGCGGTCACACACCTTCCAGAAGAATTGCTTAGACACCAAACAAACATTCCGGGTGTTCAGAGCCCCTCTGCCAGAACAGGACTGTGGATTTAAACCGAACCAGGGACATGAGCACAAAGTACCAGACTGCTGGAAGTCAGGATGGATCCGATGACGCCGGAAACCTACAGCAACACAGAGTGGGCTGAGGACCTGATGCATTATACACTTAAAGGCTCTGCTTACAGAGACAGGCAGGCTTACATGGACAAAGTATTCATCCCTTAAGCTTTTACAGGGTATCGGACACTTAACTTTTGAGGATCTGTTATGCCAAGGACTGTAGCTTGATTAAAATCTGCTTCCAGTTGGCTGTCTCACTTCTTTTTCCTAAATAATAATGATCCCACTACTTCCAAAAGACAATGAAGGAAGAAAAAAAAAAACCAACACTGGGCCCAGTTGACCGTTGCATTACACCTGTTTTACATCACACGCACACAAAAAAATTATACCGGTATAAAACCTACCTGTTTTAAAGAATCAAACCTCTATTCTAATCCTGGCCGTTCCATTGACATACAAATCCCTAAAAACCTGAGTATTTTAACTTTTTCTCTTTCCCTTTCAGCACTTGCTATTTAACTGTTTGCTTTTTTCTTTTTACACTGGGTCACCACTACAAAAACCTTAGCCAAACTACGTGAAGCTATGAATATGATTACGGTCTACTAATGTAAACAGGCAGGAAGGGGTAAAATAGGGTTTTGTGTGTGTGAGAGAGAGAGAAAGAGAGAGAGAGAGAGAGAGAGAGAGAGAGAGGGAAGGATCCAGATCCAGTTTATAAACATCCATCTCCAGTAATGAGTCCTCTAGGAAGAAATGAAAAATAGCCCAGGCCTGGTAAAGTCAATTAAGTTGCTTTTAAATAAGAGGTTACCCAGAGAGGCCAAGAGTTAACATGTAAAGGCTTATTGCCAGTGCTGTAAAAAATAAAAGGAGGCTTGAATATTTGAAGACATTTGGTTGCTATTATAAACAAGTGGATCTAATAGTGTGGGTACATTCATAGACTAACTGTAGAAGTTGGGCATCTTATAAGGACACATTGAAAGGAAAAACTGCAAGGTTCCCTGGCTAAATAATTCCAAATGGGTCATTATAAAACCACTGATACAACACGTGTGGTTAGGACACAGGGCATTTATAAGAAAAGCTTTTCAAACCAACCAATAATGAGCAGCTAACAACAAGAGCACAGCCAAAGGTGTATGTAATCTGCAGAGAACACATGGCAAAGCTTTACAGTGCAAATTCTTATAATGACCTGGAGAGCAGATGGCCCTGACACCAGTTCAAGCCGTTTGGAAAAATCAGCTAAGGTTTATCACATTCTTAAGATTTGGAATTGAGAAAGTGAGCTTAGTGACGGCACCTTCCAGGGAGGAAAGGGCTGTATGTCAAGAGACAGGAAAAGAAATGAAAGAAAAGACAAATGGAGAACAAAGATGCTCCTCTTTTCTGCTGGAAAGTCTGAATTTTTCTCCTTAGAGCAAAGACTCGTTTTTGTTTGGGTTTCAAGGAGATTACAGTGGCCTGCTAACATAATCTGGGCACACACCTGTAATTCTTGCAAAGACAAGTAACTTGCAGGTGGAGAGGCTTAGTAAACTCAGGCACCAAAGTCACCTTCTCGCAGAGGTCAGTGCTGACACACACACACCCTCTCCCACACAGGGGAGCTTCCCAAGATAGCGTGGGCTATCATAGAATCATGGAATAGAGTAGTTTGGGTTGGAAGGGACCTATAAAGGCCATCGAGTCCAACCCCCCTGCCATTAGCAGGGACATCTTCAACTAGGCAGGTTGCTCAGAGCCCCGTCCAGCCTGACCTTTAATGTTCCCAGGAATGGAGCATCAACCACTTCTCTGGGCAACCTGGGCCGGTGTTTCTCTACCCTCAGTGTGAAAAATTTCTTCCTTATATCTGGTCTAAATCTTCCCTCTTTTAGTTTAAAACCATTACCCCTCGTCCTGTTGCAACAGGCTCTGCTAAAAAGTTTGTCCCCATCCTTCCTGTAGGCCCCCTTAGGTCCTGCAAAGCCACAACAAGGTCTCCCCGGAGCCTTCTCTTCTCCAGGCTGAACGCCCCCAACTCTCTCAGCCTGTCCTCACGGCAGAGGGGCTCCAGCCCTTGGATCATCTTTGTGGACTCCTCTGGACGCGCTCCAACAGTGTGTCAACCCTTCCCAAGCAATGGAAATGCTGCTCGCTGCTCCAACTCTGGAAAAACCAATCCATTCCCACAGCACCCCGTGGCACCCTGTGAGGTGTAACACATCCATCCACACCAATGGAGCTACGTCCACAAGGCTTGCTAGTTTTTCAAGGGAAAAGAGTCACTGTTTGACTGGCACAACTGACAAAGCCACAGCATCCCTTCCCAATGGCAGACTCAAGACATCTGGCAGAAGTTTTGACCACCACGGACCCTACCTGCCACAGCCTGATGAGCAGCTCGAAGCTGGCCACTGACCTGACCTATTCATCCCGCCCAACCCACATATTTAAATATCTGAGCCTCTCCTCATCCTTCACACACTCATCTTTGTATCACAGAATGGTCAGTGCTGGGAGGGACCTTTGGAGATCATCCAGTCAAAGCAGGTTCACCTAGAGCAGATTGGACAGGAATGCATCCAGAGGGACAGTAGATGGGAAAATGAGGTCCAAGGAAACAAGAGGGCTCATGCTTTATGACCCTAAAGAGGTAGACAGACCCTCTAACGGTGAAATTTTCAGAAGCATCAACATAAACTTGAGTTAAGCATTAAGCTGCTCCTGACTACCCAACAGCAGCAAATTGCCTCTGCCCACATTGAATTCCCAGGAGACCCAGTATCCCTGCACAGGATGCATCCCTTCGGCATAGCAAAGGGGAACCTGGGATCAGGATTCCCGTTTTGAAATTAAAATCTGAAGGGAGTCCTCGCCCTCGCCGTGGATCAATAAGTTGCTGCCCCAGCTCTGGAGCCCAGCACTTATTTCCCGCGCGGTCGGTAAGCAGCAGGACGGTGGGACCACGTGCCCTGCCTTTCCTCCTGCCTGCCTGCCTCCTTCACACCCGCCTGTCAGCTGCAAGGGAACGCGAGATCAGCAAACACAAGGTCAAGCGAATTAACGTCACCAGAAAGGAAATGGGGTCAGAGCTAAGCGGCGTTCCCCTGCATCGACCGCAGGCTGAGAGCACGGACGGGGACAATTAACTCAGCAGCTTGATGAGACTACGTCTTCAGCCCCCTTTTCCTTCAGAGCTGGGGGGAAGGAAAGGGTAGGCACCAGAAATGACTGCTACCTTCTAACACCCACCTGAAGGACCATCCAGGGACACAGCCCCACCATACCTGGCCACGGGCAGAGCGCCCCGGTGATCATAGAATAGTTCGGGTCGGAAGGGATCTTAAAGATGATCTTGTTCCACCCCCCTGGCCTGGGCAGGGACATCTCCCACCAGACCAGGTTACTCAAAGCCTCATCCAACCTGGTCTTGCTCCGACAGCAAAGGCGGCTCTCCAGCCCCGGCCACCCTCTGGAGCGCAGCGTGGGATGGCAGAGGAGGAGGTAGGAGCGCAAATCTGCCTCTATTTGTTTAAGCCACCAGTAAATTAGCGCTGCAAATCTGCCAGGCTGACCCTGTGGTTTCAGTGAGATTTTTTCTGGCTTTCTGGTCTGGGGTATTATACACACAGGTTTCCTTTCCAGCCCTTGATAAACATTTCTGACCAACTACTCAGGAGGAACGGGGTGGGGGGGAACATTCCCAAATCCCAGCGTGAAAACCCCAGAGCCTCCCCCCTCACGTAAACACTGCTCTTGTCACAAGAGTCCTACACGTGGCTCCCAACGCGGGGACTACCTCTCCCAGACACAGTGCGTGTGTACCAGCTGCAGGACGGGTCAGGCTGGGTGTCAGTGAGTGTGTACCACACCAGGGAAGCCCTGAGATTATTTATTAACTTGTGCCGACGCTATCAAAGAGGAGAGCAGCCTGGACACACTGGGGAGAAAGGAAGAAGCAGCTGGATCTGTGGGTGAAGAAGAGTCAGGTCTGGGGAGATGCCAACAAAGGGTGCCCATAAGATTCCTAAAATCCGGGTCCAGAAATTGTGCAGAGCCCCACTCCTACCCTCCAGAGAGCCCACCAGCACCTTGGGCCAGCAGGCACAGTGGTGACCAGACACGGCTTGGGCAGCGCTCCCTGTCCTTGCCAGCCACGAGCAGAGCAAGCACTTGTGGCTCTTCCAAAACTGTGCTGGTGGGCTCCACCCTGAAGCAAACTTGCAGAATAAGGAACTAAATAAAGCCTTTTTGGATCTATTTTGTGGGTGAAAATCCTCTCTTTTAGGGACGTGCTTAGTGTCACAGCATCCGGCGCCACAGGTCATAAGACCTGGGGTCATTCCCAAGGACTCCAGCTTGGTGTGATGCTCCGTAGAACAACCCTGTGGCTTGGCCCATTTCCCTAAGGAAATGGGATGAGCTCTGCACTCATGTACCTCCCTCTCTTAGTTCATTATTCTCTCTTGCCTCCATTCACAGTTGTTGTTCGGTCCCTTTTCCACCAGGTTTAGCAGCCTGCTGTCACTCATAGAAACAAAGTCCCTATGCAACACAGAAGAGGGAAAAGCCAGTGCTCGCACTGAGGCAGCCGTACGACTTCAGCCGCACTATTGGACGTCAGAGAACCAGCGAGAGCATCGTTACAAAACGAGTGCATCATTAGAAAAGCTACACATGCAGCAAGAAGTTCACTGGACTAGACACCAGAAAATCCCTCTCTGAGAATATGTTTGGCAACCAAGTTTCTTCAGTTTCACGACTCATTTGCCCTTTCCAAACCTGCTTTTCAGATCTCCTGCTGCAGAGGAGGTCACTAGGGAGAGGGGACCCACGCTGTAGAAGGGCTGGTCCACCGTTGCCCATGCCGACAGCATTCCTTCTGCCTATCAAGGAGGAACCACAAGACAAGCTGTTCTCCAAGAGCATGGGGTAACATCTTATCGCAGCATCGTTGCAGTGGTTGGGAGAGCTGCAGCGGCACCGGTGGGGCAAAGAGCGTTCTTGGACTAATGAACAAAGGATGGGGAGAAACCTCAGCATCAAGTGCAACGCAGAAGGCTGGCCCTAGGCACACACAATTTAGCAGGCACCTTGGCAGCAGACTGCCATGCAATCAAAGAGCTGTCATCTGTGCCAGAGCCCTGGGCAGCCAGGCTGGCTGCTGCTCCGGAGGGCAAAGACCTACCACATCATGCTGAAAAGCTCCCCCAGCAGAAAAAGACTCCTTGCCAGGTCCTCCTCCTCTCCCTCCCAGCCCAGCCTCGTCTCTCTGGTGTGGCTGGCAAGTTTAGTTTGTCCTGCTGCACCAAAAAGCCTCAAGTCTACTCTGGCTGTGCTGCTCCCAGGTAATACGTCACACAAATAAACCTCATTACATACACCTCATCCCTTCTTCCCCACACACAACATCTCTCCTAAATCCCCCTTGCGCTAAAATGCAAGAGCAGGAAAGAGAAAAGGAACAGGGATGTGTGATTGAGTTACAATTTGGCTGCTGGGTAGGGCTAAGTCAGGTCCTGCAGCTGGAAAGAACTGGATGATCTCATAAATCCTTGGATTCTCGAGGACAGCAACTTTCTGCTTGACTTTATTCAAACCTCATCCCTGGGACACTCCACCTATGTAGTAGGAAGGACCAGGAACCGATCCGTGACTGTATGAGCATAAAGTCCTGTGCTACCACTTGGCTTTGCATGCTAAGGTGGTGCACAGGGGCATGGACCGCTCAGCCTAGGGGACAGAGCGAGGGACTGGCTCTCAAAGTCCCCATCCCTGTCCTTCACTTTTCTGTGCCCCATTTTCCCCATCTGCAAAAGGAAAACCATGACTCTTCACATGGGAAAAAAAACCCTCTCGTATCAGCCAGGGGGACAAAATCCACTTAGCATTGCATGGAAAAAGGAAAAGTGTCCCTAGAGGGAGATCAGTCAGCACGGGGTTGTCCCTACGCCCCGGCTTCGATTAGATCCTCCACCATGGAATAAACAACTCTCACCTTGCCCTGACCCCAGGGAGTCCTACAGCCCGCCTACGTGGCAAAGCCACCAGCATCCCCACACGGAGCCGGAGGAGCCCCCCACTTGCAAGGGAATACCGGGAAGCCGGAGCCAAACTCAGCCAGGACCCATTCCTGACGGACCGTGGGTCCCAGGCCACCGGCGTGTGGAATTGCAAAGCAATTGCTGCCTTTAGCTGAAATAAGGCAGCTCAGTATGTGGAAAAGGGCAGAGTTTTATTGTGCTTCACTTAGGTATAAATAAAATAATTGTGCTTCTTTGGGATGAAATATATATTAAATATATGACACGTTGTGCTTCATAGCTGAAATACATGTATTCAGTCTGCCCGTATATTACTTCTGTACTACTTGTCAGGCATCTCCCCCAGGCTGAGGGGGAGGGATCCATCTGAGCTACCAATTAAAGCCCGGCTCTCGTTAAAGGCACCATTGTAGGGATGGAAAAA
>VYZM01000278.1:37950-50409 GCA_013398915.1 Dromas ardeola | reverse complement strand
TAGCCGGTTTCCTATCCTGCTATTGTGACAGCTCTTCCCTGCTATCAATTACATCCCACCCCAAGCTTAAACATCCCTTCCCCGCCCTTCTCCGAGCACCTCCACCGGCTCCCACCGAGGGGACCGAACCCCGGCTGCCCCGCAGGGTCGCCTCCTCCTCGGCCACCGCCTGCCCCAGGCTCCGGCCCCGAGGAGGGGGAGATGAACATCCCTTCCTTTCCCCTCGCAGCCAAAAAGAAAAAAATAAAATAAAATAAATAGCATGCCTGGACCCGAAAATCCGTTTCCGAATAGATTAACAACCCCTCCTGTGTTAACACCAGCTCTGCTCTTTTTCTTATTAGATGGCGGAGATGAATGGGGCGGTGGGGGGAGAAGGAGCGAGGCGGCGGGGGAAGGTTGGTCACCATTATCTGCGCTCCACATGTTCTCTGTGGGTATATATAAAATATAGGAATGGAGTCCCCTTTAAGTAGTTCTTTTATGACTTGTTTTAACAGAAAACACAGAATAAGCCAATGTTTGATATTACAATATAAAACACATTTGTGGTATGCTAGGGGCTGGCTTGTTCCTCCCTCCTTCCCCCAATTCTGTTCCTCACCCAAATCTGGTCCAGACCCCACCCCTCTTACTCGAGCGGGCACAGATCTTCCACCCCCTGCGACGGAGTGTCCTCCCTGGTCTGCAGCCACGCAGAGCTTCGGTCCCTTGAAAGAGAATTCGGGCTCGCAGCTCGTATGAATATGAACCTCCAGTTCTTTATTATTATTGCTACTAGGCATAATGTTAGAATCATAATTCTCCATTTATATGGGAGCCTGGATTCAAAAAAGCCTATTGGAGCCTGATAGAACAGAACAACATATAAATCTGAAATCAAAGCCAAACATGTCCTAATAAAAACCAACCCGATGCAAAAATCTGGTGGAGAAACAGCATACCCATTCTCGCTCCCATGCCCCAAGCCCCCAGTCCATAACTACATAACAATAATTAAAGAGAACCCCAAGCCCTCAAGCTGGCCACAAATACGGTCCCAAATGCCATGCGCAGTCTTGAATGTGTGGGCAGAAATTCCAAGTGTCAAGAGAAAAAGCGCAGTTGAGAACTCGCTCGGGGCACTCGCAAACACTCACAGGGCTGTTCCCCAAGAGCAGAAGCAGCCGTTTCGTCCAGGCTGAGGGCTCATCTCTGCTCTAAACCTAAACACAGTCTCCCTTGGAAAGTCCGCACGCGTCTAGTTTTAATCAGAACCGCAGGATCTCCCCTTACACGGGGGTAAATCTATAAGGATGCAATCAGAGCCAATTGCAAGCCATCGCTGAAATTAGATTGGTTTGCTCGACACCATTCTCCACAGTTAGAGCAAGGTCTCTCTTCAAAAAGAAGAGGGCTGATGAAGATCGGTCCCGTGAGGAAGCACAGGGAGGTTCAGACACCACAAAGGTATGACAAAGGACATCAGGACAAAACGAAGCAGCATTTGCACCCGTTCAACCTTAAATCTGAGCTATTACTGCTGTGGAATGGGATCCCCATGCAGGTGAAACATTACAGGGCATGCCATAACCAACCATCATTTGGGGTTTATGCCTGCCCTACAAAAGAAAAGCATCTCTTCCTTATAATTCCCTGCCCTTGCAGGGAATAGTTACAACTCTTGATTTTCAGGGCTAAATATTCCATTCTATTCGCACGAGCCCAGCCACCGAGCCCTGATGACAGTCGTGTCTTAGCCCGGAAGGCCCCAATTCAGAAATGTACCCCATCAGCAAACCACTTCAGCACCTGCTTAACTTCGGGGCTGGATTAAATCGGCCTCTGGAACATGCTTTCAATTTATTAATAGTTTAAAGCAGCAGGAACAGACTGGGGGGGGTGGAATTTAAAAACCAAGGTGCGCTGGGATCCCTACGGGGGGGGAAAAAAACAACGCAAAAAATCAAAAAAAGAGAGAATAATTCAGGTGGAAAAAAAAGTAAAAAGGATGAAAGTCTCCTCAGATAGATATATTTTAAAAGAACTGCCTCTGCCCACCCCCTCCCCCTGCAAGCATATTTCAAGCACTTTGGATGTTTGTGTCTGTCTTCCTTTCAAGGAACCCCGAGCACATGAATGGGCAGAGCAGCAGAATGAATGGGACACTTCAAAGAAAATGAAAACCATTACTGGGAAATCTGTTTATAGAGAGGATGAATGATTATGAGAGAAGATGCCAGCAGGGAGAGAACACAAGTGAGGGTGCTCTCTGCACAGCACACAACATAACTCAGGGGGTTTCAGACCTTTCCTCAGCAGTACACCCTTGTATACATTTTGGGTGAAAAGCTGCCCCTCCCCAGTCTTCCCAGTAAGCCCAGAGCCCCTTCTGATGCCATGGGAATGGTAGCGTTCCTGTGACCCCCATGCACCTGCTCCTGAACCCCCGGTGGGGTGACTCCCCCCTCCCTCCCGTCGTCAAGATGGGATATTAAAAGAAATTATTTCCATCGCCTGGTGTAGATGAGAAATGGATAAACAGCGTGTCACTCACGTCCCAAGTGGGTAAACTCCATTTACCCTCGACACCACCGCACAGAGACCCTGCCCTGAGAACGGCAGATTTTATCTGAACCTTACAACATTCTCACAGAGTCTCATCCATCTCCGCTATTGCCTCGCGCTGAGTTTGTTGAGCACTCTGCATTATGTGCGCGCTGCCTGGGGACCAGAAAATTTGTACTGGTTCCTCTAGACCCAGATGCAACCTGCCCTGGATCCATCTAACCCAACTGTTGACAGCCAAACTGGGAGCTGGGCCTCTCTTTTGGGGAAGAGATGGGGGGAAAAAAAGGGGTTGACAAGTTTTCCCCTCTTGGTACCGATTGTACAACCAGTGCAACCTTCCGCACGGGGAACCTAAGAGGTTTCCATGCCTCTATTCAGCATCTAAAGCACCTAGGCAGATCCACCAAGGCAGAACAAACGGCCCCTTGTCACCCTCACCTTCATCAGCTTTGCTCCGCAGAGCATACGAGCCCTGACACATGCCAGATGGACAAACGCGTTGGTTTTCCCCCAAATCACTGCTGTGGTTGAATCTTGCTGGCTGGCAGATAGAAAAGAGATATGGACCGTACAGTAAGGCCCTATTTAGGAACCACAGCCTCGCGCTAGAGCAAGGAGGTGGCGGTAGAAAATAGCCCTCAACCACCCTTGTTGTTTTTGGCCTAAAGAGGCAGAAAATATTTCTGCTTCTTCAAATACTAAGAATATTTGTACCATGACCAGTGCGGTTTTCACAGCGCTCTCAGGAGATGCGTGGAGACAAACGCCAACATCCCTGGGGCTGAGCCGCTGCCATGGGATACACTAGCGTTAGTCCTCCAAGGGCTCAAGGGCTGATGCTAACCTGATGTCATTCAGAGCACTAGATGATGGAGCAGCCAGTTTTTCCCATGCCACTGACTTCTCCATGAGGAAACAAATCCTTTCTAGGCGCATCCAGGATAACAGAAGACCCCAAAGAAGCTTGATGCCTTCACACAAGAATGGCCCATATTCTCTAGGGTCCATTTAGCAAGGCAAAGGCAAAGCTGGAACCGTACTATCACCTGGGTCACGCTCCAAGGCCTCCAAACAGCATCATGCTTAAAGAAAAGCAACAACTGGCGGGTCACTGGCAAACGTAGCTGGGAAACTGCCTGCTAAAGTCCTTCCTCAGAGCCTTTATGACTTGGCATCTGCCCCTTCCTCCTCTCTCCATAGGAGCTCACTACCTACCACTTTGGCAGCGAGTCCGATCCACTGCCCACCCAGCTTTTCTCGGTGGAGTCCTGCCCTGCCTTTCACGTAGGTGAGCACCACCAGCTCTCCGCCACTCTAGTCATCTCCCATTACAATTTGGATTTCGATAATCAAAAGTGAAACATGAAAGTAGGCTGAGCTCCAGCAGAGTGTGAAGGCAGCAGCCGTGCCAACTAGCTTTCAGTGGCTCATTTCATCTCCTCCTCTCTAGGGAGGGACAGGGAGCACAAGTCGGTGATGGATCGGCTCAGTGTCAGCGACCCAACACAGATACCCGCTTGCGGTGCTCCTATCTCCCATACAATCCCCCCAGCATCTTGCTGAAGTGATCATAATTTCACCCGCCTCTATAAAGAGGTTCTCCTCGATTCTTATCCATTTAAATTGCTCATTTGACAAATCAAGAAGATAAAGTGTCCTTTCTATCTCCGTGCCCGGACATACACAGGCACAAGGCACTAAAAAAAGCCCTGAAACAGCACAATTGCCAAGATGCCTCTTCCGAGCCAGGGTGCACAGTGCTCCGAGCAGGTTGGTACGGTGTGCCGACTGCCATAACCCTCAATTCCTGTCCCAGGAAACTTCTCCAGTTTCTTACAGAGAGACCCTTCAGGTGAACCAACCACCAGCTGCTACCATAACACTAATGCCAGCCTACAGGCGCTAATAGAAAAGAGGGTGAGGAAAACACAAGCACTTCCCATTCCTTGTTCCAGGGCAACCTCCCACCAACATCACTCAATGTGGGCAACCACGGGAGCACGAGGAAAGCTGCCAGTGACACAATCGGGAAGTTCTCAGGCTTCACTCCCACGGTTTGCCTTGATGTTACCAAAGCCCTCCCATTCGTGTATTTAACAAGAATAAATGATTGGGAACCACAAATTGCAAACTTATGAATAGGTCTGGAGAGGTGACATAACAAACGAGATGAGAACAGAGCTCCAGTGACTTATGACGTCATCACAGCTCTTGGATCTACGCATACCCTTGGATACAATTCCACAGCTTTATGTTGTTGGGGGTCATTGTGTGGTTTTTTCATTTTAAATAAAGACTAAAAGACTTCGGTCTTCCTCTCCATCGTGCTTGTCCTCTTGCCTGAGGCCAGCTCTCTCATTTACTCTCTCCTCTGTGTTCCAGGGGTATCAAGTCTTACCTTAATAGAGACTATACTCTCCAAAGAAAGGAGTAGCGATTTAAGCTCGGTAAGTAAAGGCTGGCTGAAAACAAGAAAATGTTCTGAGGACATGACAAAGTTAGTGAGTTTGTTCCTAAGCAGTTTTTGAAGACAGTTGAGAGCAGGGAGAAGGGAAAGAAATCAGATTTTATGTTAACCCAGTATTTTATTTTGAACCTGACGTCGAGGGATGCTGAGCATCTCCAGGTTTCATTGATTTTCTAGAAACGCTAGGGAGTTCAGGATTGCAGGTCACCCTTAAAAAAGCAAGTACAGAAGGAAAAGCTTCCAAAACCCCCGAGTCTGTGACTTGGATGCCAAAGCACTACTGGAAGAAAAATAAATCCGTGGAATTCAGGCTTTGAAGACACTTTAATTCCTGCAAATTTTATATTTATATCCAGACTTGCTGAGGTATGTGGCTAATGCTGAGGTCTCATGGGCTACTGTAAGGAGGTCTCAGAACATCACAAACATCCCCATTGCAGCAAAATTCAGCAGGACTTGGGTTGCCAAAACTCACTCAGCTTCCTTGGAAATCCCAATCTGAAATTGGGTAACCAAACTGGAATCAACACTGAAAGCGACCCCACTCCAGTGAGGACAGAGGCTACGATTCTACAAAATCAATGAGCCAAAGTGCTTCATGTCAGTATTTTAGCACCATGTGAGCTGAGCGTGCTGCTGGTGGCCCAAGGATGGACTAAACAGCCTCCCAAGGTCACCTCCAGCCCTGTTGCTAGCAGCTTCCACCCACAGCTAAGGTGCAAGGGGGGCAAGCGCCCTTCAGCTGGGGCCAAATGGGGCAATTCTTGAGCAACAAGCTGCCTAATTGCCCCAAGGAAAGTCTGTGCCAAACCTATGAGGACTTTACTTTTGCTTGGCTCTCAGTTGGTATTTCTCCAGGGCACCATGCCATGTTGGCATACCAGCTCTGGGTTTTTTTTCCCCATGCAGACCTTCTCCTGCCCTAACCATCAGCAACATCCCCAAGTGGAAACTGAAACCTCATCCCTCTCTCCTTCAAAGCTGTGGAGAGACTGGTGCGGGAGGCAGGAATTGGCCCCACTACGTAAAGCGTAGGGTTGGAAGCCTTTGCCCCAAGGCTTTGTAGGGCTCAAAGTCAAAAGAATACAGCTGGGTCCACACATCAATGCAGGAAAGTGAATTTACTGACAACAGCTTTGCTTTTCTTAAGGGTGGTTGGTGCTTTTTTTTTTTTTCAGTCCGCAGAGCCAGTTCTGCAAGCCACATGCTGGTCTGAGTCTTGGGAGGCCAAATCAGCATTTCCTTCCCCCCGCACAGACTTCCTATCTGAGACGGGCACGTCCTTTAGCACCTCTGTCCAGGTAGGGAGCTGTGGCACAAGGTAAACACACTGCAGAGATTAACACAACACAGTTTTGAGATCAAGCGGTCTACGGGCATGAAAACCTGGAGATCTGCAGCTGAAATTTCGCAGGGCGTTCCTGTTCCTACAGCCAGACAGCACCAAACTTCAGCTCAAACCCTCGCAAAGGGGCTTTTTCCAGACCCCAAAACCCATCGTTGCTTCCGATACAAGCCAAAGGTTCAAACCCCTCCAAACTTCAGCAAAGCTTTGCTCCAAGATCCAAGCTCTAAGGGCTTGGGTTTTAATGGTGTATTTACTGATGAGGTGAAATACGAATCTGGTTTTGACTTTAAAAAGCCAATTGTATTTTGGGGGCGGAGGGAGGGGGAAGGGGTGCTCTGACCTGACCTGCTAATCTCTTTTTCTTCCTTTAAAGTTGTCTTCTAAATCTGAACATTAAAGGTGATTAGATACCTAAGGGACTTCCCATGTCATTAGTTAATACTTTAGAGCTTGTTTTGGTTCCAGCTAGCAGTAATGCAGAGCCCTTTTGATAATACATCACCCTGCTCAAATATGCCTGCACAGTCTCCAGATGATATACCCCACCAGTGTCTGCCTCTGTACAGCTCGCAGATTGGAAGGGTCGGAGACGAGTTTAATTTAAAGATGAGCCGCCCTTGGGCTGCCAAAGGAAATGGCGTGTCAGCTACGTCAAAAATAGATACTGTTGTGCAGATATATGGAGGGAGAGATGGACGCTGCCAGTGCTATCAATTACCTGGATTGCCTTTAAATGTCAAAGCAAATCCTTACCCATTCCTTCTCTAAAACCTAAATCACCGAGAGAGACAAGGTCAACCCAAGCAGGCTGGAATGCTGGGAGAGGAAAACATGTACATAATGTTGCGTGTGTGAGGGGATAATTTGTGTGCACACACGTACTGAAGGAGCATTAAAAGCATATTGACTCATGGATTCAAATTCTGAAATAGCGTTGCTGGGTTTTCAGGTGTCATCAAAAACCCATCAGTCCCCAAAAGAAAGATCCTTTCCAAGTCAATAAAAGTGGCCTCCTGGACTAAATATATTTAAAATTCTCATGTCGCTCCTATTTTCCATTGTTTCGGTATTCTTCTTTTCCCCCTGCGGGGATATAGGTGCCTTTGACAGACTCAGAAGAAACCACACAAATCCAAACTGCCTTTGGGAAAGACCAGACTCCCTCTGTATATACTTTTCCCCCTCTCTCGCTGCTGAGCAAATAATACAAGCATAACATATGTGCACCTACATATCAGCGTCCTTCAAGGCAGACCTCCTGGGAAACAGCATGAAATGATCCCTTGGGAAGGGCCCCCAGCCCTTTCGGGAACAGGATATGGGGAAATTGAGGAGTGGGGAAAAGGGGAAATCATCAAATCCTACAGGTGGGTAAATAAAAGGAGACAAAGTTTATTACAATAGAGAGGCAAACATAAGGTTTCAGCTTGGTCTCTTAAGAAATGAGGTTTATGCAGTCAGTCTGCACGTGGGATACATATATAAAATATAAATAAAATAAACATACTTATCTCCCCCGTCTCCAATAACTTTCAAATTTGTTGGCCAGTTCCAACCCAGCTTGGTGGAGGGGGCAGAGGTCTTACAGTTCCTATAACTTTTATGAAAATAGGGCCCTCTCCTGTATCCTGAGACCTATTAATGCCCACACTGAAAGAAATTGTTGAGCTCACATTGCAGCTTATTAGTAATATTATTAGACACTGGAGAATCCACAGGGGAGAGAGAAATATTAAGAAAGCCCCGACGGCAGGAAAAGCTTCAGTTGGAGTTTGCACCTTCTTAGACACTAGAGGATCCAACCACAAGACACCAACCGGTTGAAACCCCCGTTTCATTGCATCTCTTGCTAATAACCGCTCCTTTTCACATAAAGATATTTTGTGTATTCCCAGCCTGGCCTCACAGCAAACTCACGCCAGCCAATTAAGCCGGGCTGTAATTTACAGCTCCCTCCTTCCTTTGCCTTCTTCCTAGGAGGGTTTAGTTCGCGATGCCGAGAAAAGGAATGTAATCACAGGAGCGCATTTATCACCTGCGTTTTCACTGAGGGCACCGGCCTGATTTCTGTACTCTTCTTCCTTCAACGGGATCGTCTCCTCTAGATAACTCCGCACCAGGCCAGCGACCAGATGTACGTTAAGCGCTGATTTCAGCGCAGTGCATCGGAGAGCCCAGCCTCTTCCCATGCGCGGGACGTGGGGTAAAAATGTAAAGAATTTCAGATAGACACATTTGGAAAGCCACTTAGGGCTACTGGATAGATGAAGGCAAGGAAGGCAGGGGAATATTTTTGCGATGAACAGGCAAAGCGGGACACTATTAATCTCTTGGGAAACACGTTAGCGAGCTGCGCTCTAGTTCTAGACGCTTGGAGTTTTGTCTGGCCAGGAGATACTCAAGCACCAAAAGCTTTAAAAAAAAAAAAAAAAAAAGGGAGTTCTGTAAGAACAGGGAGGCCACAGGGGAGGTGAAGGACATGGATCAGATCTGTGTTAAGACTTGCCTGACAGCTCTCCCTGGTTTGGTTCCAGTGGTTTGCCAAATCGGTGGAAAATATTCAACACAAGCGGGCATGCAGCTGCCTTAGCATGGTGCCACGCAGAGGAACGACCACTTTTGGTACCACCACATACACGTGACCAAGAGCATCGCAAGACAAAGGGAATACACCTGGAACATTTCCTTTCTTAGTTTCTAGAGGAAAACTTTGACAAAATAGTTACGGAGCTTTAGATGACAACCATATGGCACCGCAACAGGGTACAGCCCGACCTGCTCCCCAAGCCTACAAGCGCACCTCCAGCATCACCGGGCATCTGCTCACGACGTGTCAGCCTAGTTGTCCCTTTTTATCCATTCCCACAGCACGATGAAACACTTATGTCTCCCTTCCTTCAGGGGATGCTGGTCCAGTTGCATCTCCATACGTCAGGCTGGGATTTTTTTTAGGTGGTTTCAGTGCAAAGTAAGAGACCATTTTAAGTTCCATGTATCTGACAGCTGAGGGTCAAGAAGATGCAGGTGGCTGTGGGAACAAGTAAGAGGGTCGGCAATGGCCTGAAGCAGAGCAAGCAGAAGCCAAGAGCTGCCCAACACTGCTCTTTTACAGAAAGCTTTCCCACAGAGTGGAGGATCAAAGGAATTATGGGAAGAAGCAGCTCATTACTACACCAAAGCGTTAGATGGGTGATCCCACAGGAGCCAGGATACCACTAATTTCAGCAAGGCTGGGATCCATCCTTCCCTCTTTCACCAGTTTGCTCTGGAAAGCCTGGAAGCAACCACAGCCCACCAGCTCCGCACAGCAAGTGCAGCAAACGCTGGTTAAAGCCACCTGCCCTGAGCACCCTGGGCTCCGTTCCAGCCTCCAGAAACCAGTTTTGGGGTCAATGGGAAGTTCACCTTGGCCCTCAGGAGAGGGGAACTTACCCATCCAATTAACAGCTAAAACACTGCTGCTTCTTATACGTGTAGGCTCCCAGCGGTGTTGGGGTCTATATGAATAATTGATGGCCAGATGGAGCTGTGGTTATCAGTATGACTGCAATACTGTGCTGGGAAGAAATTTCCAGTCCATAAGGAGTAGAAAATGCCTCCTTCCCTCCTCGCGCAGGAACATTACGACCCACTATCGCGCTCTTGTTGCTCATTCAAGCCTGCTTTCGTATGCCGGACACAGACTCCCATGATGGTCTACAAGCTTTTCCCCCGGTATGGGCTCGATTCTGCAGTCTCAAAGTTGCAATTTCCCCAAGAATGCCTGGAATTTCCCCCTTTATGCAACACACGTTTGGCAGGTTCCCGCTTTGATGAGTGAATATCTTCATTTACCAGGGGAAGTATTCCCACACACATGCTATCTCTTTGAACAACCCAAGCCACCACCTTAAACCCAAGGCAGATGAATTGCCCTTCCTCCTTCTTGGGGCCTCTAAAGCCCCCGAGATATTTTTAAGGGTACATGTTTTGATTTAAACCTCATAGCTCAGAGTTGACTCTGCCTTTTCTTCAATTGCTTGTTTGCCACTTCGCAGAAAGCTCTGGGTTTTGCCAACTGGTTAAAAAAAATAATCCTTTTTTAGTATTAAATTATCAAAGCTTCAGCATTTTGCAAGCGAGATTCCCGTTTCTTGGTTTATTAGTTGAGAGGGGTGTTGCTTTAATGCCACACTATTTGATAAAGGACAATATCAAAGAGAACGAAATTGCAAACTGTGAACGGAAGATTCATACTTTGGAAAAAAAAAAAAGACTTTTTCAGAGCGTACCTGTCCTTTGTGTTCTACTCAAACTGAATAGCTTGAAGAAACTACTCTCTAACCTGAATGTGTCACATTTTTATTGGAATAAACTTGTTTCATTTAAAGGTGAAGAGTTGGGATAATGGGCAAAGTCAAGTAATTTCTCTCCTGTGGCACCCTCCCTCCCCAGGTCCCCTTAGCAAGATGTGAGCACTCGCTGCAGGGATTCCCTTCCAGGTCCTTCCTTGTAGGACCAAGTGCTCCCCCGGGGTTTCCTGATCTCGGGGAGCTTGTATCTGGAAGATCTGAAGATCAAGCTTATCACTAAGGCAAATCTCTGGGCTAGATACCCGACTTGTGCCAGCCAACTGAGCCGTACCAGGCTGCATCCAGTGGTGAAGCCCTCACAGTTGTGGTTGGAGAAGTGAAGCAGTGAAGAGTTTGTGAGCACAGGGCTACCAACAGCAGTTCTGGCCCCTCCAAAAGCTCAGCCTGCCGACATACCACTTAGCCTCGAGCTCTTACGGAAAACCACTAATTTTAAAGTAGTCGTACAAGTTGTTTCACCCCCTTAAAGGTTTCTCCTGGGCCATATCTGAATCCCCAAGCATGTTCAGGTCACCCTGCTGGGCTGCAGCAAGGTTAGGAGTCAAAGCACTGCCATCAGCAGGGGAAGGAGGAGAACTGCTGGAGACCGGGCAGGGATTTAGGATCTGTACACCACAATTCTGGCTTTTGCTCTTTAGCAATACCTAAGCTGCTATTTTGCTTGGAGGACTCCCCAGTTTGGTGCAGCTTCATACCTACAGAGATGAAAAATATTGCCTCCCTATACTTGCAAATTCTAGGCAACATCCCTGCCCCATCCCCAGGTCGTGGGCTCTTTTCGTAACAAAAATAAATGATACCAGATAAAATACTGTTTCCTGAAAGACTTTCCATCCGCAGAACTCAAAGTGTGGATCAGCGTTCAGTGGGGACTCAAACCTGCATTTTGGTTTGCCTTGGCCTTAGTACTAAATCCCAAGCAGAGGATGAAGTGAGAGACTACTCGGGAATGAGTTCCAGCAGCAAAGCCATCATCCCAGTTCAACACACCAGCAAAAGCAGAAAGCCAGTGTCAGGAAGAGATCAGAAAACAGGATTGCACCTCCAAAAGAGATGCCAGGGTGTTGATTTCATTTCCTCCTGATTGCAGGTTGAAAGGAAAAATAAAAGGCAAGATCTTGAAATATTTTCCAGAATGGAAGTTTTGAAATATTCCAAGGTGGATTTTTTTTTTTTACTTTAATGTGTGGTCCAAAAATCAGAACAAAATTGAGTCAGCACAAAAACAAGGTCAAAGTGAAAGGGAAAAATAAACATTTCAATTTCAGACTGTTTCTGAATCCTCTCTGAAGCTCAGTTGAAGTAGGACGTGTTCCCACAGCACCTTCCTCTGCAGGCAAGACAGATACTTCTTACAGAAACCTCTCTGTCACCATCTTCGACCGAGAAACCAAGCATCCCCTGTTTGAAATGAATTCAAAGAAACCAGACAGAAGTTGCAGCCTCAGAACCAGGACAAAATACACCTAAATCCTGCAGCTGGAGTGGATGAAGCGATTCTTTCGAATTTGTCTCCTCTGTGTGTGCCTTTGGTCCTAGTTAAGGGTCCCATCTCCAGCATTCAGGATGCAGAAACCAAGATGCTCCCTTGAAAACGTGCGCTGCTGCAGCTTCGCAGGACTCCCTGATGCCCTGAAGGAAGATGAGCAACACACAAAAGGGCTGCGAAATCTGCCAGATTTAGCCTTGGAAGAAAAATATCCCCGTACAAAAGAAAATAAATAGGCAGTGACACTGGGGGG
>VYZM01000278.1:12511-37930 GCA_013398915.1 Dromas ardeola | reverse complement strand
GGGGGGGGTTGCTATTCCGACCGTGTTTCACGCTCCTAGTGTGTTGATTTCTGCTTAAGAGGGAGTAGGGGGAAAGGAAACCTTTTTTCCCGGTGAATCCGGCGGTGGGATGGTTGGGGACGGGCGCAGCATCGCCCCGAAATCCGCATCCTTTCAGTGCCCTCTGGTGGCCGCCGCTCCCCGCTGCAGCCGCGCCGCGCCCGCCCCGCGGGGATCCTGTCCCCAGGGCAAGGGCAGGCGAGACACGGGGTCACGGCAGTCCCAGGCACAAACACAGGTTGGGCGGAGAATGGCTTGAGAGCATCCCTGAGGAGAAGGACTTGGGGGTGCTGGTGGACGAGAAGGTCAACACAAGCCGGCAACGCGCACCGGCAGCCCAGAAAGCCAACCGCATCCTGGGCTGCATCAAAAGAAGCGTGGGCAGCAGGGCGAGGGGGGGGATTCTGCCCCTCTGCTCCGCTCTGGTGAGACCCCGCCTGGAGCACTGCGTCCACCTCTGGAGTCCTCAACACAAGAAAGACACGGACCTGTTGGAACGGGTCCAGAGGAGGGCCACGAAGATGATCAGGGGGCTGGAGCCCCTCTCCTGTGAGGACAGGCTGGTGAAGAGCCACGGCGATCCATCCCATGCAACCTCTCCTGGACGTGGCTTTTCCGTGCATGTACAAATCAAAATTTCTCTCTACTGATCAAATGTTTTATTCCTAGGTATTCTTTTCACTTGTGACGACTGCAAATCACTCTTCAAAATCAGCTCTAATCCAGTAAGATTAGAAATACTACAGGAACTTGCACAAGGGCGAGAGAGGGATGCTCCGTTACACGTTCGGTTGTCCCTCTGTACAACTGAGGCGCTTTCATCTTAACCAGCACATTAACATTTACATTCCCCTCCCAACACTGTTAAAGTGTCAATCACTCCTCCATTAAGTTTCCCATGGAAAGTATAGAACAAACAGACACACAAAAGTCTTACTATGTCCTCTATTTAGAGGATAAAACCAAACTATGGATTATTTTTTGAGATTTCTACATGGGAAGAAGACTCTGTCTTGAGTGCTTTCAGCTTGGACTGCTTTCTGTTTTTAAAGAGTGGTATTTTCTCTGACACCCCCCTCCCCCTTCACCTGTCCCTGCCGCACACACTTTAAGAGTGAAAATTTTCTATTTAAAATAATTTTTCACTTGCGGGGGGGGAAAAGAAGATTTCCATTACACGCTATAGCCATAGAGTTTATATTGCCTCTGGACAGGTGATTTACCAGGACAAGAGGAAAAAGTGTTTTTTTTCCCCCCCTCTCTACCTTCCACATTAATGTCAAAGGACCAGGAATGGGAAATAGAGAGGGGAAGTCACCCCAAGCGAAGCTGCTTTGCTCTACAGCTGTCCAAAGCCCCTAAGGACACCCATGAGGGTGCAAAAACCTCCAGTTCCTTTTGGTTGCCCTCATTCTTGGCTCCTCTAGTAAAGGTCAGGGTGAATTTGGTTCTGGTGCAGTAGCACCTTCCTCACATCTTTCCCTGCAGAGGCAATTATTTTGTGGCATGGAAGAGGTCAGCTTTGCTGAATGGGAAGGACTACTGCTGGAGGGAGAGCAAGGACAAAGGATTGGATTTGGGCCTGTCATCTCATGCTCCGATCCAGCAAGGTCGGAGGAAGGAGTAAACCTCTGGGATGTGACTATTTTAAGGGCAGGAAAAAGTTACCTCCCTCTCCTTTGCCCCTGTCTCAAAGCAAGAAACAGGGAAAGGATCACAACTTTGTCTTCTTCACCTGGCAACACCTTGGTACTCCAAAATCCTCCACGTTTAGCCTGAACTGGTCTACTCCCAGTAGACAGAGTTGGACAATGACCTTGTTCCATCTGACCCAAGTGCAAGACAGGGCAGGACGCGGGGCCAAGGCGGGGGGGAAATCCAGACTCTCGGCCCCTCAGCCAGGTCTGGAGTTCGGTGCAATCCCAAGACCCAAGTCCAGGTTTGCTTGAGTGACACGGGTGGGAGGAAAATGCTCCCCTGACACGAGCCCGTTCGCAGCCAGCACTAAATCCAGCCGGGGAGGAGGGGGAGCAAGCGCTTTGCAGAGGCAGACCTGTAATGCCAGTTATACAGCACCTATGCACAGAGCTGAGCCTAAGGCTACACTCTCACTGCTCTTCAAATTTCCCAGTTTTATGCATTTCTTCCAAACTTTGATGAAGGAGCTACCCCTCAGATCCAAATCCCTGCCTGAGGCATCACAGGATGGAGTGAAAGTTTCTTTCTGAGGCTGGATTTCACTGTCTCCAGCCTGTTTGCTCTGTCCCACCCATTTCTCAGCCCTTGCCAGGAACATGGGTTTCTGCAAGCTTGTTCTTGTGCAAGGCAGAGCCCTGGAAACGTCAGAAAATGTGCTTTGTTCCCAAGTTCTGCCTCGGCGAAGGCTGGAGGTGGAATAGGAGGACGTGCCCAGGGAAACCCGGCTTCATGCAAAGAGCCCTGCTTGTCACCAAACTGCCACGTTCGCTGGGCCTTTTCCAGCCATGTAAAACAAATCGGGAGGAGACAAGGTGCTCCCAGGCACCACCTTAAGCCATTCCCCTGCCGGTGCAACGCTGGGGGCAGGAGGAATAAGGTGCTTTATTTGCAGCTCCGTCTCCCCGCAGGAGTGCTTGCCCTCCATGCAAGTTCGCCCTCCTCTGCCACAGCTACGTGACCTCAGACAAATCCCCGCTGTGTCCCCAAGCACGCAAGAGGCGGAAGCTGAAAACAGACCAAACCCTTCAGGACAGGGACCATCTCACACCGGGTTTCATCCAGATTTTAAACATGTCAGTGCCCAACCCAGCCAACTTGGGACCACTTTTCAGATATAACCATGCTGTTGGCAAAGCCCCGCTGCAGACCAGCTGGGTGAAGAGCATGGGGAGCAGGAGGAGAGGTAGGATTTGGTGGCCTGGTGAGCCCGGAGCAAAGCGTGATGGGGACAGAAGGGCTCAGCGGCACTGCGGGTGCTCCCCAGGCACTGCACAGCTCTGACGGCTGGCAGCAGCTCGCCAGGCTCGCTGCTGGCACAAATATACCAAGGTGTTTTCCTTTTGCTCCCTCTCACTCCACCCAAGGCTGGAAGAGACCAGACACTTCCTCGCAGGCAGTGCAGGGCCCCGGGCAGGCGTGCCGAGCTCACCCACAGCCCTTCCATCTACTCTGCCAGCGAAGACTTCCCAGGTGAGAGATGAAAAGCAAATGCCATAAACCAGCTTGGAATTCAAGTCCTGAGAAACCACAGCTCCCACAAAGGACTTTGTATTGAAAGACGGGGCGGGGGGGACCTTAGCAAAAGCCTTGAGACCAGACGTGCTCCCAGGCTCTCCTCAGACCTTGCCTCCAGGACACCACCGCTCGGTTGGCTTCTCTCCAATACAACTGTCCTGATTGCAATCTACACTACAAACAACGGTCGCATTCTGGCAGAGGCAATTTGCTGCCATGGCTATTGCACTCCCTGCAGGCTGAACAAGCCATGGTGACAACAGGACACTGCCAGTAATAAGTTGCACCCATGGAAGAGGAAATCAGAGTGGTCATGGATATAACACCAGGAGTTCAAATGCCAAGACGTTGAGTTGGGCTCGCAGACCCAGCTGTTTGAGGCTTCTTTGAACATCCCTGCTTTTAATTACAAGTTTTTTCCATACTTCTCTATTCTCCACACACTGTGCTGTGACTCAGGGCATGGACTACCAAGCAGATCAGGGATTCCCATAATAGCTGGAGGGAACACCCCCAGTATCACAAACCTCCAGGTGTACGCCACACTGGAAGGACAGACCACCAGGCTGCATGACAAAGATACAAACACAGGGAGATGGTTCCTTTAAAGGGGTGGTTTGGGTACAACCGGTATTACCATTCACCTCAAGACTCTAGTGGTGACTCAAGTCACATGAACAACTTCAACTATCAAGGGTCTGAAAAGTTTCTTCTTCAGCCTCAGAGCTAGTTGAACACCCCACGTTGGCCATGTGTCCCCAACAACATGATGCTTTACCAGTGGATACCCAAGCAGATCCACCCACCCTCTTGCCCACAGTTGTACCGTTCTTGTGGCACATTCCCGTGCCCTGCAGCTTCCCAGATAGAGATGCCTGACCCATTAATTAGGGCCTTGGACATCTTCCCCAGCCACACTGCTTCAAAATAAGCGGAGAGGCAGAAATCCAAGCTATTTTCATTCCAAGCTTCAAAGCGGATACTCTAAACAAGAGGGAGCGCTTCAGTAAAGCATGTACAAACAGGGAGCATCTGGTCTTTCCCCTGGCAGCACTGAGCCTCAACAGATGCAAGAAGAGAAGTTACCAATAAAGTCAGGTAACAAAAAGGATGTCTCAGTGTGGGTACAGCTCTTCCTTAGAGCCCACTAAGTGTTAACCTGCTTCTTATACAGAGGCAAAGCCCTGTACAGAGCGATACACACCTGGGCCAGCTAGTTGCATTTGTTTCGGGAAAGCAGCTCTTTGTTCTCCAGATGACGTGCTCAGAGGAAGAAGGCAATCATCTGCTTCTCCAGGGATACTGAAACACGGCCAGATACTGCAACTTAATGGAAGTGTTCCTCTGGGTCAAGTGGCAGAGCCAACTCCTTTCTTAATGTAGCCATCTTCATTTCAGAAAGGAAGAGAGACTCAATTAACAGCCTCTGAGCAGGGAAGTCTCCTGGTGAGCAGTCGTATCTCTCTCGGAGATCATGCCCCACACTTGCTCAGAGAGCCCAGCTTTTAGTGCACCTGGGCCAGTCCTCCACTCCATTGCCTGCAACAGCATCACTGCAACCTCTGGCTTCACCCTGGAGGTACCAGAAAGCTTCAGGGTGGAACTGTAGTCTCACAGAAGCACTTGCTAAAGCCAGCAGGAAAAGATAAAGCCACTGACAGTGACCAAAACATATCTGTTAACAAGACCGCACCTACTCAACAAGGATGAGCAACAAGAGCATATCCACAAGTGATAATTTTCTCCTCTCTGGGTAGAGGTGTTCTCCCCCTCCGTCATATCCTGGCTGAACAGTTGTTTGTTGTTTTTTGTTTTGTTTTTTTTTTTTTTGAATACTGACATCACAGAAGCTTCAGAGCTTCTTTTCTCCAGCTCACTCCCCCACAGTTCCCATTTTCACAGCTCAGCTACTATAAACCAGTGAAGAGATGCCTCTGCCCCTGTGAACTTGCTCAGAGGCAAAAGCTGAACTGCAACCCAACTCTTTCATCTCTGGAGGGGCAGTTTGGAAACATCTCTAAAAATAACTAGCTCTGACTTGCCTCAAACCACCTACAAATTTATATAGTGTCTAGTTAACCTTGTCACAAAGCTACAGCAACAAGCCCTTATAGTACCAGTAACGCTACTACCTCAGCTCCACCTGCACTAGCCAGCAGTCTGGCCAGGTATCTGAAAATTAAGCAGCAATTAACTCATACTATCAAATTCTTGTTCCATGCAGCCCAGCTCCTGAAGTGATCTTCGGTTTTAAAAAGCTTTCAGCCCAGGTAATTTCCAAACACAACACTAAATCACTAATCTCACCAAGCAGAGCTTATTTCGCAACTAAGCCTTTTTATTTCTGTGGGACAAAGTCTCCCTGCTATAAGTCAGGAGATCAGAACGTGGCCTGAAGGGCTGAGAGCTTGGGTAACACCTAGACAACACCAATACACTCCTGACATGGCCCTAATAAATAATAACAAACACGGTATAGGTAAGGAGATCATTACAGACAGAGACTTAACTACAGGTGTGTTAAGTACAGCAAACCTGTGAAGTATATATTAAGGGATTTAAAGGTCTGTCTGAAAAGCGATTATCCAGGCAGAGGAGAAGACAGCACTTGCTTGAGAGCTGTTGTAGATGCCATCATTTTAAGACAGAAAATGAAGACTTCATCCGATTGAAACCAAAAGGGTGTTCAATAAACTGAGAGCAGATTTGCAGCCTGAAGCGTGAAAACTGCTACAGCCTCTTCAGAGAGTCAGTGAATGTCTAAACATAAGGTATATTCTGGAGTCAAGAAACTGAGACATCAATTCTGGCAGAAGTGTGAAGCCCAGGCTCACCTTTCCCTTCTCCAAGAAGGACCAGCTCAGAAACCCTCTCGTAATATTTCAGAGGACTTCAAAACAGATTTAAATCCATTTCTAGGCTAACACAACTGCTGTGTGATCATTCACACCACTGTATATCCCAGTCCTTGTTAAGAAATGCCGCTAGATTTAGCACGTTGCAAATGTGTTGCAACACATGCGTTGACACCCACAGTCTGAGGGACACCACCAAGTTGCATTCGGTGCCTCGGGTGTATTTTCTGCTGTAAAGCCGGGTGATGATGTTCCTTTGGTTTGGGAGGGTTTTTTTCACCCCCCTCCAAGTCAAGGAGACATGGGAAAAGCAGTAGAAGACTAGACATGGAGAAAACCATGCTGTCTGCCAAATTGGCAATACAAGAATCACTAAACTGACACAAACTCTACCCAGTACGGGGCCCCAAAGCAGCACCTGACAGGGAGACATGAGAGTCTGGTTAAGGAGACTAAGCCAGAGTCCAAGAGCACACAATCAAAATTTTCACTTTCTTTTTTAAACCAAGCCAAGAAGTGCTGTCCCAGTGTTTTAGGGGAAGAGATCTTGGGATAAAACCTGGACCATCAAACCTAGAGCTGTGACCTGAGAGAACTTCTGCTCAGCTGCCGCATGAGCTCATGATACACCCCTGATGCAGCTGGAAATATTTCCAGGAGTGTTTTCAGAAGCAGAAAAGCTTCTCTACAGGCAGTTGAGACCCATACAAGAGCCAGCTACTACAGAGAGAAACACGAATGTGCTGCAGAGGACCTGGCCTGAAAACCCAGCGTATACCGGTGAGCTAGGCTTTCCACACACTGCAGCTACTGGAACTGGTTTTGTATTAGAGCAAGTGGTTAAAACATTCATCCAGCGCATGGGAGACCCAAATCTAATTCTTTTCTGATAGAAATACCTACCTGCCAGCGCAGAGCTGCAGCCACACGGAGCTTTACAGGGTTTGGCAGGGAGTTTGCGCTATCCTTCATTCCTACTCAAGTCAACGAGCTTCCAGAGAAGGTAAAGGCAAGAAATGCTAAGCCAACACCCCTTTAACAGCAAATCCCATCTTATAAAACAATACACATTCGTCCATCTACTCTGCTTAAACCCTGCTTCTTTCCCTGTGCAATACCAAAAATAGACTTTAGCTGTCACTCAAGGCTCCGATATTTTTAACACCATCATCCAGCTATAGACGAAAGATTGCTCAAGTCCATTTAAGCCCCATCTACCAATAGTTCTTGCTGCCAACCTGCATTGCCATTACATGCCCAGCCCAGTTCATCCGATTCGTGCTTACAGAAATTCCAGCTTTCAGAAAGAAGAGGGCTCTGAATTCCCTGAAGCATCCACATCTGGCCTTTGAGGATGTTTTCACTAATTTAGATTAAGAAAATCATCAGACCGTGGATTTGATTAGAAGTGCTCTCAAGCACCGCTTTCCCTCTCAATTCCCTTCCTTCCCTCCCACGTACAGAAGAGCAGGAAAAGCCGCCTTAGTGCAACTTCTATTTTTGTTGAAAAGAGACATCACTTTTCTTCCCACTAAAAGTGGAAATCCAGACGTGAGTTTCAGCAATAGGCAGTACGTAAAGAAACCTACTTCTGGGCAGGGCTTTGTGCTTCTCTAATAACTTCAAGAAAAGCAAAAAAAAAAAAAAAAAATCTAACACAGAGCCAAAACATACCACTTGGTCTCGCATGGGATCTGATCAAACATCTAAAGACATTTGAAATTCCAGGAAGGGAGAGCTTCCTCATTCTTAAGGAATATAACAAAACGTACAGAAGGAAAGAATTTGTTTCATTGCAAGTCCCTCGTGATTTACCCCCATGATCAATATAACCCAAAAGCTTTGAAACAGGCTGAGTATTCCAAGCATTCACCTGCAGTCTATGGGAGACATAGGACACCATTCAATTAAAAGATAATAAAACATGCTATGTTCGGCATTTGTTTGTTTGAAATTCAAAAGGGTTTTCAGATCTGTCTGCTTAGCCTATCTCCTACAAAAGCCATAAATCTCCCTCTTCGAGCTAAACCAAACCATATTCTTACTTTTAAATCACATGAATGAGCTCAAAGACCAGAGGAATTTGCAAGCGCCAGTCCTTTTCTTCCTTTCCCACATACCCCTTTGACAAGTCTCTAAAAATCCAACTTTCAGGAGCAGAGACCTCTCATCCTTTATTTGGAAAATTTGGTTTTTTGAAAGACTCTCTGCTGCTGACCTGCCGGCATTTGCACAAGAGCATGCTAGCACTGAAAAGGATATTTCTTGATCCCATAAATGCTCTTAAAAGTCAGGGATATGCCATGCTTACCTGGACAATAGCCAACGTACACTTGAAAGTCACCCTGAATACACAATTGGGTGGAGGAAAGAAGTCCATAATAAGCAACAAGGAGACAACTGAGTATCAGATTGTGGCAAGAAGTACTGAGCACAGGAATAATGAAAAAAGATTAAATTCTGGGCAGTTCAAGCACAAAAAACAAGCAGCACATATCCATCCTGGCTGTATTTCCCCAAGGATCCTAATACACCATCATCCACTCTTCCTGGAGAAGCCCACACCCAATGCCGAAGGCGGTCCTGCAATACAGGCCCCCATAAAGACAAAGCCTAGTAGCTGGAAAAGGCACAGTGTGGTTGGAAAGTCAAGGTGGAAAACCCAGTTAGTAATGAAGCTAAAGGCATCCTTCTGTGAAAAGCCTGGGCTGCGGCTTGTCCTACGCTGGGTGCACCGGGCACAACTCCAAAGTGGAGCATCAGGCACCCCACTGTACCACGAGGACGTTGAACCCAAGGTCTCATCCTAATGGGCAGGAATTAGCTCTGGTATTTTGCTGGCATCCCTGAATGGTCTTTCAACCTCATCTTTTAAATGAGGGCAGTAATAGCCTTTGCTGTTTAGACTTCAAACACTTTAGAGGAATATACGTCCTCCTAGATAGCAGGAGACGCCATCTAAAAGGTGAACGATACCGTCTCCATGCTGAAAGCAAGCTACTCCAATTTGTTTCAGCCAAAGGTTTAAACCCTCACCACCCCAACACACCACAGTGCAGAAGAGGGAAACCCAAGTGCAGAAGGTAGAGAACAAGGTGAAAAAATGGCCTCCGAATTTAAACTACTTTCACAATCCTCAAATATTTTTGCTTCCCCAAGGATCCATCATCCCTCTTCCAGACAAGCAGCAGTGAGGTGGTCTCCCCCTTTCAGACAGCTTTGGATGATAACCAACAAGAACATTATATTTAAGCCTCGAGGACTGAGCGTTCCCACAGGATTCATGGATGGCACTGCTGAGCCAGAAGGACGCATTTAGCAGTTGCTTAAGTTCTGGCACCCACACATATTTCCTTATGATAAAGTCCAACACAGGCAGCCTTCAGATGTTGTGTAAATATTGTCAGCGCTCTGGCACAGCTCCTTTTTTTTTTTTATGATTTGTTTTACACAATCCCCAAGTGTTTCATAAACACTAATTATATCTCCTGATTCCTCTAAAGGACCTGCAAGAGCTCCACGTATAAGGAAACTAAGGCAAAGTGAGGATCGCTGCTTCCCTCCATCGCATTGGCAGAGGTGAGCCAGCTGAAGGAGCTTCACCTCCTCCCGTGAATGGGGCCACATAAGATGGCACATTTATTGAGAATTTGCATTGTTGCCACCTGAAGTGTGATTTGAGGGTTTCTAGAGGAGCAGGGTAGGAGTTCAATGTTATGAGCCTCTCGATGGCCATGTGGTTCAAAGCTTAAGCACCCCCTAACGCTGTGGGGATCCTCGCTTTCAGCATCTTCTCATAAGCTGTGCCATCTGCTGAACTCTTCCAATTGGGTTCCTAGACAATGGATCCTATCCCAACTCCCTAGCTAGATCTTGCAGATATCTTCAAAGCAATAATAGCACAACCAGTTCTGTCATGGCACAGATATTTCTCCTTTGCATTTTGCCCCAGAACATAACTAAACAGGCTGAAGCTATCACCTGGGTCCATATTTTCTTAAAGACGGTTCTGTCAATTCTTGTGCGCTTGCCAGGCAGACGTTAGCGCCAGCAAATATCAAAAGAACCAAGAGCACCACATAAATGAGGTTGGAGTCCAGAAGAGTTTCCAGGTGAGCGCTACCTATGTGCAAAGTTTTTATTTTATGATTACTGACTTATTTGCAAAATAGAAGCAATAAGTCCCAGCACTGAAGGTACAAGCATCTAGAAGTCAGTTAGGTGCAAAGCACTCCTCTTTTCCACCGCCTCCTACTGAATCTATAACCACATGTTGTTTTGCAGGGAGTGATGGGCGTTACGAAGATGAACTGAGAGATTAAACTCAGAAGCATTTTATGGAAGATAAATGGACACGACATACCCGGCAAAGAGTGAGGCCTCAAGTCTTAAACAGTATGTTTCCTCACCACCTAGAAGGGGCCATTTCAACAGCTGGAGGTAAGTGGAACATGACCAGCTGAGCTCCTTCCCTTCCCCTGGAGCACACAGAAGCAGCAGCGAGCACTGCAAAGCCACATCATCTCACACTGCCCAACAAGAAGGCACTTCAAAGCCAATGGAGCACACCAAGTAGTGCTGTGTTTTCTGCATTCTGACATGAAACCAGCCCTAAAGAGAGGTCCGTAGGTGGTTGTACTAAAAGTAAAAATATAACTATTGGTTTTTGCTAAGCCTTGCCAATTCCACAGCAGCTACTCATCCCTGTCTCAGACAATAAAACAGTATCAAGCTGTCACTGATGGGGAACACACCCACACCTCACAGGTGAGCTCCGGTGACAACACTGCGGTGATATTTTAACCCAGCACTCTGAGACGGTGCTCCCTTCAAGCTGAAACACAGTTCAGGCATGACAGATTTTATACCAGCCTGAAGAAAGGCTGGGATGTGACCCGAGTCCTGGTTTTGCAAAAAGCCTTCAATATAACAGCCCTAAAGAGAATTTAACCTCATCCAAGGTTAAATTGAGCTAATTGCTTTAGCTCTAAGGAAAATGCAACAAGATGCTAAATTTGCTGCTGACTCGCTCAGTCATTTGCACTCCTGATCCCTTTCCTCTGATCTTGGTGTTACAGTAGAGCTGTTGAACCTCCCAGGACCTGCAGCCAATGGGCTGATGTGCCTCTGCCACCGAGAACACAAAACAAGCCCATGCCACAATGCCAGCAATCTGTCAGCAGCGCCCAGGACAGGTAAAAGATATTTTTGGCAGGCATCCTCATGGAAATCCATTTCTTCCCCCCACAGTCACCAGTTGCCCATCTCACAGCAGCTCAACTTCCGCACCATCCCAAGCCGTGTTTCCCACCAGCTCTGCATCTCAGCCCTTCCTCTCCCTCTTTTTCACATGAAAAAAAACATGAAGAGAGGAAGGATTATCATTTATGGCCCTACGATGCCTCTTAGGGACAAGAGCCTGCCACAACAGGCAAGTTCTGCACCATGAACCAGAGTTCTGAGCTCTCTAGAGAAAGGAACTTGCCCCAGAATATAGAGGTAAAACAT
The DNA here is from genome assembly GCA_013398915.1 of Dromas ardeola. Lineage (NCBI taxonomy): Eukaryota > Metazoa > Chordata > Aves > Charadriiformes > Dromadidae > Dromas > Dromas ardeola. The sequence goes on along the minus strand of VYZM01000278.1, from coordinate 26,315 downwards.
GCTGCTGTGACACCTAGTTCAATTAAGAGTGACGACTTAAAATATTCTAAATCAGGGTATTATATATGTAATAGGAGGTGAAATGCTACGCACCTCAATTTGATCTCTACAGAGGGGTCTTACACTGGGAGAAATTCCTTCTCTTTGCAGGAAGATGTCACTCCAAAATAAGCTTGTGCAAGAGGAAAGAAGGATAAGCAACTTCATTCTCGCTGCAAAGCACAGCTGACAGGAGTTTAATACCCAGCATTAATTTATTTGGGCATCAAAACTCTGCAAACATTTACTGTGCTCTGACATGAAAGCACCAGGATTTGGGGAATAGGTCATGCTTTTACTATGCCTGGCACAAAAAAAACCCCTCCGCTCGTCAACTGCACCAGAAAGGTATAACAAGACCAAGAGGTCTCTTTGCAGGCTGTTTGCGCCAGCTCCATCTCAGGGGCACAACGAGCCAAAGACAAAATTTGTATCCTGGTTTTCTTAACGCTTTATGGTCAGTTCGGATGAGAAACACGGGTTTGCTGCTGCCGCTACCACCACTGCTCTGGAATAAAGCAGCCCGTGCCAACCCAGCAGGCAGATTTCAGCCGGGTTCAGAAAGCAGCATGTGCACACCAGTCCTTTTTGTAATTGGAGTGGTTTATTGCACTGCACCTTACATAAGGATTAGACTCCTAAATTCCATGCTTAGACAGTTAGCAAGCCTTACATTGCTTGTGGCACACACATACACCTCCAGTCATGTACTCTACTCTGCGCTCCAGCGTGAATAGGAATTTGGAAAGGGAACCAAGAGGAAGGAAGCAAACCCTATTGCGTTATTATACAATAACGCAGTCTAAGAGGAGATCCAGCTACTGTTAAAAAAAAAAAAGTGAGGTTTTGGCTGTTCTAACCACAAGTGTCCAATCTTTCAGCGTTGGTGATAAAAGCTGTGGGCTGAAAAATCCTATTGCAAGCTTTAGTTTCTACCTGCCCCTTCAAGACAAACAACGTCACATGTTCTAGAGGTTAACAAGCAATAGCATCCACTCGTTTCTATGTTTGAACCATGAAACAGGAAAAGCTTTGTTCTACCTTAAGTGAGAAATATCACAATAAAGAGATAGTAGGTGGGAGGAGTGTTTTTAAGGCATCCAGAACTGGGCTTTGTCAACTTTTCAGTCTCAAAGCTATACTGGAAAAATCCTTAAGAAATCATGAGCCACGACCTTATGGTGTCCCTTGAGTCAAGCCCCTCTGGCATATTGGACACCTAGATCTTGGTCCAGATGGGAACCAATAGAGCAAAAGGGATGGCGAAAGAGCTGAAATTGGTGAAGACAGATGTTTCTAAGCTTTTGTCACTGTGTACAAAGCTTAGATGAGGGATGCGATCTGGGCAGAGACACCCCAAGAGGAGGGACTGCGTTCCTGTGCAACCTGCTCTAGGTGAGCCTGCTTTGGCAGGGGGTTGGACTAGATGACCTTCAGAGGTCCCTGCCAACCCGCACTACTCTGATTCTGTGACTGCACCCAGCAGAGCAGTGGCCGAGTGGAAGCCAGAGGAGCTCCTGACATGGGGGAACCACCACATACCCAATTTCTTCTCAGTGCAAGCAGCATGTAATCAAAGCCATCACAAACTTCTCAGAGGAAGGTGCAAGGCACTCGTTTACTTCATTCTTCACTCTTTGCAAGGCACTAGCCTTTAGTACTGACTGCTCGCATGCCAGGCAAGTGGAGCACTGGGTAGCTGAGACATCATCATCACCAGGGCTTGAATTAGGCTCAGCTGGGAAGGGAGACCCAGCACCACAGACCCAGAACAAGGTTGCTACACTGCACAACCACCACCCAGCTCCCCAGAGGAGCAGCAGTTGTTTGCATCAAGCTCTGCATCAAGGGGAAGGTGTTTTACACCTGCTATTTCCCTCACTGGAAATGCAAATGGCCACACAGGCTGGGAGGCAGGCCTCCATCTTCAGAGCAATTTGACAGGCTATTTGTTTTATCTGCCTTTCCTGCAGGACACAAAGTGACATGTGGCTTGTGGCATTACGCAGCCTTCAAAAGCTTCCCCACTATTGCAAATTAATCTCAAGGAGGGAAGATCACACCAAAACAAAGAGGCCTCTAAGCAGAAATGCTGCCTCTGGGGAAGTTACCTTGCCTACTTCTCCTGCCTCTTCCATCTTACCCCATCATAAAACTCAAGTTCAAGCCCCAACAGGTACCACTTTTAATGTTCTCTGAGCTGCACAAAGGAGCGGGGTACACGTGCTACCGAGCCGGAGTTACACGCTGCCCCATCTCCTCCCAGTACCTCCCCTCTGCACCTCTGTTCACCCCGCTTTCCAGGACACCAACTTAATGAAGACTAATGCGCACCCTCCAAACATGCACCAAACGCTATTTCTGGAAAAGAAGCGTCACCCAATTTTAATAATAAAGGACCTTTTTTCCCCACCCTGAGCACACGAAGTTTAAGTGCTGTTTAGCAGATAGCACTGCGTGCCTGTTCCATTTAGTTATAGAAATCACCCCAAGCTCTCCTTAGAGTAGCACAACTCCGATTTTTTTCCCCTGTTTTTCCCCCAAAACAGCTGCATGTACAAGACCACTCTAGGTACTGTCAGCTGGATATATATGCAGGGCATTAAGAGGCTGCAAAGGTGGGGATAACTTTTCATATAGCATCAGATGGCTTGAACAAGATAAGCATACAGCAACTAAAAGATTGATATCCATCTTCGACCAGCGTTTTGTTGATGACTAACAGGACCATGAGCTGGGCGTTCAGATTCGAGGTGACCAATATTGCCAAAAAACTCAGATATTTCTCATCAGATAGAGCAAGGGAGAAAAAGCGAAACAGGCAAGCTAATTATCAGCCAAACTGTGTATAACCAAGGATCTGAAACTCTCATATTTGTCTAAGAGTGAGCTTAAACCATTCCTGTACTGGTCAAAAAAGAAAAGCAGCTTAAGCTTCCCTTACTCGGGGACTGGAGAGGCTGATACTTACCAGATTCTCAGCCTTAAATAGATGGTTACACCACCATCCTTCCACTTCAATGTCATTTGGGGACTTGCAGGAAGCATAGGACCTTGGCCATTAGGACACCCTAGCCATAACCAGGACATTCTACCCCTGTCTCCTCCCACTTTGACTTCAGACCACTTCTAGCACCCCCAAACTCCCCCCCCCCGCACCTTGCATCATGACTAAGTACACAACTAAAGCACAGGAGGTGCATTTCCTAAACTTTTCCTCAAATTACTTGCATATCTCCTTGCCTTGGAAGTACTTTGCTCTTTGGCCCATAATCGCTGGCACAGTACTGGGATTAGCTGGCCGCTTCTGCCTCTTTCTGCTTGGAGAGACAGGAATTTGCACTCTTACCCCATTTGTGGATCAATCCTGCGTCTAGCCACAGGAAAAAAAAAAAAAAAAGCCTTTGCAATCTGCAACAACCTCATGATTTAGGACATGAAGCCTTGTTTGACTAACAATCATTGCACAGCAGCCCTGAGAGCGCCTTTTGGGTATATGCCAGATTCATATTTCTGTCATTTTCCCCATCTTGCACGTCCATATATCCGTTTGTACCCATTTCATTAGCAAATCGCCCCATCTATTTACTTAGCTATTTGTCAGTGTGGCTGTCACTCTAATTACCTCTGTCTGCATGGATTGCTATTATTTATCTGTCTTGTTTGCAATGCCCCATCCACCAAATACATTCTTCCCTTAACTGTAGACACTGATGTTATCTGTGAGCCTGACCTAGGGAGCAACGCTCTTAGAAAGACAAACTGTTTCAAAGCAGATTTGTGAATTATATTGCCTCTTTAAGAGCTAACAGCGATGACACCCCTGGAAAACCACTCAGCACCACTCCCTGAACAGTAATGGAGTCTAAGACCATGGACATCACCTATGTCTACAGCTACACAGGGCACATGGACACGGTAATGGGGTCTGGCACATCTATCCAAGCCAGTTGCAATCCATGGACACATCTGAAGCAACATGGACAGTCACAAAGCATTGAAATTCAGCTTGTTTTGGGTCCGTCTCCCCCTGCACATACCCTCTTGCTGAGCTTTTTGCACGTGTATCTGTAGGATGGGGCAGGCCTGCTGTGTTGTGACACTGCAGGGATGTCCCTTTCCCTGTGTGATACCTGAATGGAGCACCATCCCTCCAAAAGGGTCATACCCTGCAGACTAGCCCTGCCTTAACACTTTCCCTACATGTTCTACTCCATTCCTTTCTCTGGAAGACTTTTGAAGAAACCTTACAGATTTCTTCCTAAAATGAATAGCTTTCTTGCTCCACTGCCTCTCCTTTCTCACCAAGTGGAAATCAAAGCCAAACACCGCTTGAATTATCCCAGCTCAAATCTAAGAACATTCAACTGGATTCAAGGGGGAGACAAAGCACTTTTCACCAGTAAGCAAGAACACAAACCACCTTGCAGACATCTCCACTCCTCTCTTGCCCACCTCTCCTCCTCCTCAAGGGCTCCCATGATAGAAACATGCTAGGAAGCGTGATGGGGATTCACAGAAGATCCCTTGTACATCTTTCTGTGCGGAGACTGGCAGCCTCATGCCTGCACGCTTGGATCAGGGTGTCAATTACGGGGAAATGGCCAATAGAGGGGTGGATAACCTGGCTCCAGTTTCTACCACCTTTTTGTCTTGATATTAACACGTCCCTCTGAGCTGGAACGAAACAAGGCAAAAGATAAAGCCCAGCACTTCAACCCCCAAACCAATCCATGCCCTTCCTCACACCCTTCAACCCACAGAAAACTGTAATACTGTCTTCGGCATGAGCAAAGTGCTTTTAGCCTGTAATGTTCAGAGTCAACGGTCCTTAAACATGAAGAAGGGCTGGAAAATGTCAGTTTGGATCTGATACTCATCTGCCTTCCAGGGCCCCTGAAGGAACTAGTGCAGTAGTTGCAGTTCAGGTGTCTCATGTGCCTATTTTTCATGAACAGGTTTCCCACCTGGTCTGTGTCTCCCATGGCAGACCATAGCTGTAGGTCTCCATTGGGTATTCTGGCTGTTTTTCCCACAGGCTAATGCAAACTACCGCAGGAGATGGGAAGTGGGCAGGAGTCTATCGTACAGAGGGGAAAACGGAGACCTGACTAAAAGCTTGTCTGCATCTACATTTGGAATGGCATTTTGGTAATTTTGCCATTTGTCATGATATTTTTTTTAATTTGGGGAGCATGTGTTGCAGACAGCTTTCCTTGGGGACAGAGCATGGGAGTGGCTTTTGTAGAAATGCCACCTGTAAGGTGGTGTGAAGAAGGGGGACCATTAAAACCAAGAATTCCTTTTCAGCCTCAGTACTCCTGTAGGTGTACGCAGGCTTTCTAAAAATAGCCTCCTTACGCTGACTGAAAATGGGATGCCCCGGGCGTTTGACTCTGTGCAGCTCCCCTCCTTCTTTCCCGGCTTTTGAAGTTGAATGCTTATGGATGTTTTTTAGCTTATCGTAAACCCATCACAACTGGCAGTACTCCACTGTTCCAGGGCTGAGGGTTTTCTTTCTCAGCCTCCACCCATGCATGTACCTCTCAGGAAAAGATCACGTGAAATCCTCCGCCTGCCTTAAAAAGGAGATTGTCAATTCTCCATGCCTTAAAGATCGTGCTTAGCATTTATTTCACTGAGAAATTTTCCCACCTTCTTAAGGACCTCAGACACTGGCTGTGCCCTTGATCTCGGCAGCTCTTTCCCTGTGACATACTAGTTCTTGTGGCCTTTGGTCTCCCCACTGAGCCCTTAAGCTTGTCCTAAGGGGTTGGATCGGCTTGTGAAGAGGGCGATGTTTTAGGACTCCTTCTGTTTTAAGTGTTTCTCTCCCAGAGATCACAGGGAGAAGAAAACTTGCTGGTGATACCTGCCGAGACTTAAGGAGTTGTTGCACCATCAAGCAGCAACAGCAGCTGAAGGTGTCCCATACTGACCTTGCTGTCCATGGGTCACCTTAGGGGACAGACGTGGCTGGGGAATAACCTGGCAGGAGGAAAGGACATTTAGAAAATGAGATTTGGTCCACAGCATGGTCCTACAAGAGCTGACGCAGAAGCTGCAAGACACTGAGCTGGGAAGTGATCCAGCTGGTGTTGCCACCAAGAAAATGTAGAGTAAGTGGGTGACTTCAACAGATGAAATGTCTGGGTTGGATGTGCATGTGAGCTCTGACAGACTCTGACCACAGACAGCTGGAGGCTGGGAAAACACAGTGGGAAAGGTGTGTGGGCCCCCTTATAAGCCCCCAGGGGTGAGCTATGGTCCTAGCTAGAGCCAGGATGCTTTTCTGACCTTGGGTCTGACTGATACAGCTGGGCTTAGGGGGGCTGCTTTATAAGCTATATTTCAAGGAGTTGAGGGAACTGGTTTCTGCACAGGTGTGTGCTTCCAAGTGGATTATATTGGAAGCCTGAAGCAGCCTCCCAGCTGTGTGTGGCTCCATGGGTGGAAGTTGTGTGCAGAAGCTGAGACACATGGACTGACCACAGCTGGAACGATCTGTTGAATATGGTTATGCTCTCCCTACTGCTGATCCACCAATCACCAGCTGGTGCCCAATGTCTTGGTCAACAGCTCTGAGTCAATTCTCATTTGTGTGACATGCAGACAAAGAAAAGCACCCCAGGTGGGCGGCATGATCATGGCTTTGCTGCCTTCTGAAGCAAATTTTACTGAACAGGCCATGTGGATTGTTGGCTGCTTCTCCACTGAGCACCAGGCACCCCAGCACAGATTAACTCTGCCATAGCTGCTGGATAAGAAGAGATCCCTGAATGCAATGAGAAGTCGGCCGAAGAGGAGACCTGTAGGACACAGCAAAGGCGATCCTGAGTACCTACAGCCTCACAGCAACACTTCACAGCCAGTCTCCCCTGAGTCTGAGCCTGGCAACCCCTCATCCCCAGAGTGTCACCAGCTGAGAGCATGGAGCAAACATCCCTCCGCCTGGCCAGCAATGGAAAGCAGCAGAATGCTACCAGTCTTCTCCTTAAATGAGACGCCAACTTGTACTCCAAAGAACCAACTATCTTAATCTCCTAAAAAAAGCAATCCATAATGAAGTTGCTAACAATCCTCTTTCCTTTTCCCCTGCACGTATCAAATGTTAGCAAAGAGATGGAGTCCCCAAAACATGAACACCTGCTTCCAAAAATGAACCAGTGCGCACAGCGACCTTGAACTCTACATTTCCAGCCCTTCCGTTTCTGCTAATATCAGGAGAAATTCCAACAGCGCAAATAAATGTGCATCCCATGCTCCCAGTCAATACTGGTTTGCACCTAAAAATCTGTGAAATTGCCAAGAGATCCCAAAATCCCCAAATCTTCCTACCAACAGCTGCCACAAAGAGGTTAGTGAGGTTCAGAATTTGTATAGATAACTTATCTATGAGAGTCTCTAATAGCATCACAAGTGGTTTAGCAGAGCCACCAGCTCAGAGGAGAGCTTATCCGAGGACTAAGCTATCTCCATCTCCCTGTGACAGTTTTTTTTTTTCCAAGTGACTTTTCATTTCTTTTGGAACAGGACGTAACAGCAGGCCAAGGTGGCACTGCTCCACCCCATGTCCTTAACTTTGCTCCCTGTGTTTCTAGTTTCCACGGTTTCTATCAAGTAAAAAAAAAAAATCCACAAAATAAGCACTAAAAAGCAAGTTATTGTTCTTTGTCCTTGCATACATTTGTTTGAGATATCAGTACAGTGAAGGTGGTAAATGAGGAATAGAAACCCATCTCCTTTTTCTCCCCAACTTTATCATCCCTCAAAACTGACCTGGGACCAACCCACCATCTTCTGTCCTCTATCTCTTTCACCACAAAGGACCAGGACATTTCCTTTCCCTCCAAGTGACCAGGGAAACGTTCTTCAGAAATTCCTGCCTGTTCCAATATTTTAAGATGGCAAAGAGAAATCTTCTCTTGAAAGTTTGATGGCATCCCTTTAAATGAGCATTGTGGTTTCGGCTCAGCATTTTCTTCTTGTTTGCATGCTAGACACACACTTGGATGGCATCATGTTTCCCAGCTGAACCCAACCACATCCCTGCACCTGCATAGCTAGCAGCAACATGAGAAGTCTTCAGCACGCAATTCAGATAGAGATCTATTCAAGCAGCTTTATTGATGTTAATGGAGTTACTTGGGATTTACACACACGTAAATCAGAGCACAGGTGGATGATAAATTCTTGCGACTGGCAACAACATAGGGAAGGCCAATTTCACCCCTGGTATAACACTACTGATGTCAAAAGCCATGCACCAAGCAGCAGCTGTGTTCATAACCCACCTTAATCAGGCAAATCAGTTCATTGCACATAAACCTGCAAATTCACACAGCATCACTTGCTAGCTCCAGCAGTGAACTACACAGGCTCAGGACCCAACTCACACAGATTGTGTTGCAAGTTTACCGCTTTAAAATAACATTTTCAGCAGACTTGGACACGCAACAAGCAACCAACATTGGTGCATGCTCATCTCACCCTTTGCAAAGACATCACCTTTGGACATGGATCATTTTGTAGTAGCAGTCGCATTCGAAGCCACAGCAGAAGCTGGTGGGACAAGTACCCTAACTGACCTCCAAAACGAGCCTGTCGACACTAACATGCGAGTACGGCAGCTGGTAAGGGCTTTCAACCAAAGACATGCAAAGAGTTGTGGCATTCCAGTGCTCACCACTGCTCATGGCTCAGCACAGCCGACTGGGAACTGGGATATTTTGTCCCTTGCATTTTAAGCCTTTGCCTTCTCACACTGGGGTTGGCAACCCACTTCCTCATGGAAGACTGAACAAGTCACTCACTGTTTTCTTTCGGTTTCATAGAGGCCTATAAACACACCACAGTTTCCTGGACCTTCGTATGACCAGAGAAGCAAGAAAGTCAGCTGACAGTAGAGAACATCAGTACCAAAGAGGAGTTGAGCAACAGTTGACTAATGCTTTCAAAGACCAGTTATCCAGTGGACCCTGAGGGTAATGATGACCTAGGCAGTGCAGTTAGGAAGAAATGAAGATCAAATATACAGGAGAGATGGTAAATGGCCAAACCACAGCTTCCTCCCCTGGCTGCAGGACACAAGTCTGAATCTTACAGCAAGACTCAGGACCTCGGAATTCAGACATAGTCAAGCAGGTCATAACTAATAGGGGCAGCTAGAGACACAGCTCTGAGCAGCCTACAGAAATATGGATTGTTGTAAGAGTCTCAGGCTCTCAACTCTTCCAAACACCAAATTAATGGGCAGGTGGCCTCATGTAAGATGCCCTCACTTCTCCACCCGGCCACCAGGGTGTATTCACTCCCCAGGGGCCACCACTCACACTCCCAGGGCTCATCCTCCTACTCCATTAATTGTTTGCCACCCTGCCATGACTAATCTGGATTTACGACCTGGAAAGCAGTAGGGATAAAGAATCTGATCAAAAGGACGATCCTCACAGCCAGAAAACAAGAAAGAGCTGTGTAGCCAGTTGTTCCAGGACACTTAATCCATCGAGCCTTCGCCATTCTACCCTTGGGCTTAGGCTGAGTCAGTTGTGATTTGCTTAAAACCATGAGAATTCCCTCCTCCTCTCAAAAAAAAAAAAAAGCAGCCAGTTGTAAAGTTTGTCAAGAAGGGAAAAAAAAACAGGGGCTCACACTACACTTTTACATTATGAATCAGTGGCTGGTGATCAGCCAACTGGCAGTTCTCCATCTGTGGCATCTCCGTGCTTCTGAATGCCAAAGCAAGCGCTTTGTTCTCTCTAAAAGCCTTTGCAATTCAGCCGGGCAGATTCGTTCTTATGCTGCCAGTTACACTGCAGGTCCAGGACCACAAGAACCTCCCTCGACATCATGACAGATAACCATCCTTCGGGGCTATCTGCTACAAAAACACCCGAGTTAAGCCTTGTTGCAGCATCACTTTCCTACTGGGAGGAAAGTGGGAGTTTTAGGTCCAAATGCTTCATTCAAAGAGAAGCGATAGATACATTGTAGCAAAGGCCAAGACAACAGCAGGAGTCATGAAGCACCAGTCACCCTCCTTTTATCTAATAGAGGATATATCAAAAGACCAAGCAAAAACATCCAGTTCGTGAGCTGCTCAAGTACCCCTGTACACGAGGTTTTATCCTCCTTCTGCCCCCTAAATCCCAGCTTTTACCATTTTGGGTCAATCACTTGCTCCAGCGCGGAGACACGGACTTCGCTGAGACTTTTCCCCCACACACACTCTCAGGAGCAGAGAATTCCCCTTGGCTTCTAGATCTAACACAAGCTGGGCTCAACCTTTCTCCAGTGCTCTCCACGCTTTGGAAGTGATCCAGCATCCCCCGGACTCACAGAGGTTTTCCATTGGTTTTACTGAGTTCTGGATAAGGGCCTTCAAGATGTTTTCTTGCCTTTTTTTTCCCCCGCTCCCCCCCCCACACACACTTAGCAGAAGTCAGAACCACTTTGCCTGCAGTTTTACAAGAGGCAGCTGGTGAAAGGTTAGATAACCAGACAACACAGCCAAACCCAGGGGAGTCTAAAGAAACCCCTATTTGTGGGCTTTTATGCCAAGTTACTGCTTACAACCTTCTTTTCTTTTCAGGAAAGGGCTGTCTATAAGCCAGAAGTTCCTTTCCTCTTTATCTAATGATGGAGTACCCTTTACAAGACAACTCAAAGACACCGACCAGATGTGCGTTTTAACTGCACATTCATGGGGAAAATGGCAATAATCAACTGCAGAAGCATCAGGTAGGAAAATTGCCTAGCTTGCAAAGTGGGATCAGTCTTTCTTCACTCGCAACCTTCTAGACCGTGTTCATCTTGAGCCTGTTTTTAGCTGAAGATTGGACAATGATCTGAGATAAGTAGGTTGCATTCGCAGTGGAGATGCTTTCCTGGCCCAGCGGGAAATGCGAACACCTCATAACATCCCCAGAACCCCTTCAGATTCCTTGGCAATGCAAGGCAGAAACACATAGAGCATCTCTGTACACTGAGCAGGCAGAATTTCACAAGTCTCAGAGCAATGGTGCCCACAAACCTGAAGAGAGCATTGGTTTCCATCACACTTGCAGGAGAAACTCCTCCTGTCTTTTCCCCCCCCCAGAAAATAATTCTGAGAATGAACTAATCCTATAGTCTCCAAAGCAAACAAACAATTTTGGATGCCTTATTTGGGGGTTAAGCTTGAAACCCCTTCCGAAAACTGATTTTAGAGTCTGCATTCAGCATGTTGTAAGACAAGGGGCAGGGGGGGAACCCTCAGAGTCCTTACAGGCAACTCACACAGATGCTGTCGCTGAGAAAAAAAGCTATGGAGGTCTTGAACCAAAAAACATAATGGAATGCCAGGCAAGAGATTGTCTGACCCAAATTCTTTGCTTATCAAACACTGGATGCTCTTCTCTGGAGCACAGATAGGATCCTAGAGATGGTTATCAACCAGGTCCTTCCTATGACTTCCTCCACCTTCTGGACAGACTCCCACACTCTCCACCGTAACAGGGAGAGATTTAGAAGAACTTACTCTAAAAGTTACAGGCCACTTGAAAAACCTGCCCTAACACAAGTCTATTATTGTACGCCCTGTTTACTTAAATTCATTCCACAGCCTGGGAGACTTTGCACAAGGAAATTTACAGCTCAAGTTAATAGAGCAAAATGTAAAACTGCTGGCTTTTGGCTGAGGCTGCAAGCAAAGGACAGGCACAGGTTGTGACTGGGGGTGTTTTCACAGGGCCACTGACACAGAATGTGTTTTCAGGGAGTATTTATTTTAAATAAGGAAAGTTTATACAGCTTGAGAAAATTATTGGGAAGGAAATTAAATCTCGTTCTGTTGCTCTTCCGTCTCACCTTGACACTTGCAGTTCTCCTCCCTCCCCCAGGGCTTGGTTAGGGCAGGTTTCACTTGCAGAAAATTGCCTTCCTCATGCATACTGATTTACAACCAGCTCGTGGACCAGCCTTCTACACCCATTTCAGGAGAGAAGGGTCAAGCGAGACCCACTCCTCCCCTACCCAGAGCCCAGGCTGCAGTTTGGAAACATGGGGATGTGTGGCATTACAAGGAGGTTGCATCCCACCCCGAGCGATCTGCAAAGGGATGGATGGGACCCATCAGTTGGGATCCCCCCCTGGGCAAAACTACCCCCAGTCAAGTAGGGGATGGGAGAAGACCAGCTTTCTTCCAAAGCTTTTCCAGAAGCAACCAGAGCCAATGCTACCCCTGCCTGGGAACAGCTCTGCTTAGGAAGCGGCGGCACCGGCAGCGCTGTTGGCAGAGATCGGCATTCCTCCTTCCAGCCCAGGCACGGCACAGCCGTGCGGGGCCAGCACAGCCTGTTCCTCTCCTGCCCCACACCTCCCCACCCCAGTGAGCCCAACCAGAAACCCCAGCACCACGCACAAACAGCCATGCGATAGGGTCCTTTGGTGCAGCCCTGTCAGTATTGAGGCATCTTGTCCTTTTTTTCCTGTCCTCCCAAGAGTTTCTTTCCCACTTTGCAGTGGTATTTCCAAGGTCTCCCATGAACATGACAGTGGAAAAAGTGGACACCAGACAGTTGCCATCATGCTGGTACTGTAGGGTGGGAATACCTGTAGAAGAGAATGCTCCAAAGAGACCTTGGAGCCCCTTCCAGTCCCTAAAGCGGCTCCAGGAAAGCTGGGGAGGGACTCTGGATCAGGGAGGGGAGCGGTTTTAAACTGGAAGAAGGGAGATTGAGATGAGATGTGAGGAAGAAATTCTTGGCTGTGAGGGTGGTGAGCCCCTGGCCCAGGTTGCCCAGAGAAGCTGTGGCTGCCCCACCCCTGGAGGGGTTCAAGGCCAGGTTGGACGGGGCTTGGAGTGACCTGGGCTGGTGGGAGGTGTCCCTGCCCAGGGCAGGGGGTGGCACTGGGTGCACTTTAAGGTCCCTTCCAACCCAAACCCTTCTATGATTCTATGAATGACACAGAATATAAGGCCAAAAGGAGACATTTGAGGCAACACCACCCCAGTTTCCTCCAGGCACAGCCATCCACTCTATTCTCCATCCCAACAGGCGCACTAAATACCCACTTCCCCCTCCTGCATCCACCACGCACACCACAAAACACTCCTCAATTCCCCACATTGCTAAAAGGCCTGAAATTCAAGAGACCAAAAGCCTCAAGATACAACGTGCAATTAGCTGGGTGAATTCATGGCACACATCTCGCCCTGTGCCTAGATCACAAGGGATCCAAACCTACCACCGCTGCCACCTAATAAACTCCGCGGCAACCAGACTAGCGAAGTCTGGGAGTAAAATCCTCCCAGCGACGTGTTGGTAGGTTCACTTGCCTAATCCCACAAAACTAGTGATGTGAGCAAACGTTTGAGCGCTGCAGCAAGGACCTGCACCCCACAGAACAGGTTCAGCTCGACTCCAAACACTCGGGAAATCCTTCCTGCTTCTCTTCTGCATTTTCACCTTCCAGAAATTCCTCCTCCCACAGGTAGAAAAATCCTGGCCGAGATCTTCGGCAGGTGTCAGGCAGCGCATTTCACTCCCCGTCAAAGACAGCAGCAGTGAGACAGATTGACTCAGCAGGTACTTGCTATGGTTCAGCTGGAACTAAACCTCCCTGACAAAAAAGCAGCAAAATCCAAGGCATTACAGCTTTGCTGAATCCCCAGCCCAGAAGGGCTCAGACTAACAGGTTTCAGTTTATCTGTCACAGAGGAAATTTATCCAGTGAGCAGCAATTTTCAGGACACTCTCCAGAAAAGGTACTGGGGGGGCGGGGG
>VYZM01000278.1:2100-12491 GCA_013398915.1 Dromas ardeola | reverse complement strand
GGGGGGGGGAAATAAAGGCTCTGAATTGACATTCGGGGATGGGCAGGGGCAAGACAAAGCTTTTCAGAGACAAGGTGTCTCAGGCTTGTCAATCCCTTTCCAAGCCATGCATAACTGGATTTATCTATGGCTACCCAGGGCCTCTTTTCCCAGCAGATGTTATTTCAGCTCACACTGGTTGCATCAAGACCAGAAAAGGGATATTTGTCCTGCGGCTAAAAATCTGGATAAAACACTAAGTTCAGTTATGCCAGTTCAAGCACAGGGATGGATTTCATGGGATGAAAGCCGCATTTCTCACCTGAAAGACCTGAGCCCTGTCCTGGGGCGATACCACTGGCAGTCGATGGCCACATACAAAACTGCAGCTTGTCCTAAGGTTTCCACCTAAAGGCTGGAAGGCTGAAAGTTGCTCTTTTGAGCAAGGGGTCTTGTGGAGGAGCCCTGATCCTATCTCTCTGACCGATTCCTAAACCAAACTGCTCTTAAGAGCATGGAAATTCCCTCCTGTGCACCATCCATTCCTGCTGCCATCAGCAGGCACAGCAGACAGCTCTTAGGATCTTTTGAGGGCCCTAGCTTGTGTCCTTCAAAAAGCAAAGTCATTCAAGGGACCTCAGTCCTTCCACATCAGCCACCGCTCTGGGAGACAGGAGGCAGCAGCGTCTCGTAGATTCAAACAATAGATTGCACGGGGTTTTTTTTCCAGAGCGCTTGAAACCTGATGAGCAATTAACTCTGACACCCTTAGGTGTTATTAATCCCACTAAACAGGGGAGGAAACCTAGAAAGGAAACCAGACAAACCCTTGGACCCCTTCCAGTTTGCCTGGGGAGTGAAGCTTGGCTTGGAAGAGCAAGCGCCGCTCGCCTCGGGCCGCACATGAAGTCCATATCAGAGGGAAGAGGGATGCAGCTTCCCTGTCTGCAGGAGAGCAGGTACTTCCCCGGCCGGCGGCAAGGTGCGAGGCAGGGAAGCAGCCTCGGCAGCCCCCGGGGGGACTCTGCCCCGCAGCCCTCCCTGGCAGCGCTCACCCTGCCCGCGGCACTGCAAAGCCTCCGAGATCTCATTGCAGTGCAGACTTTTGTGCCAGCACGTCCCAGAAAGCTGACTTTGTGGCAGCTCCAGACAGCTCCTTCCCTGCCTGCGTTTCCCCTCCTAACTGACTTCTGCAGCAGCCAGCTCCTCCTGAAGGACCACCAAGCCAGGCTCACTCCATTGCATGGCCCAGGCACTGTTTTACACTTCCCCGGGTTAGTGATTTTTCCTATCTCATCCATCAGTGAAGCTCCATTCATTAAAGCCTCCACAGGAGCTCAGCAGCACCCCAGAGAAGCACTGCTCAGCTGTAAACATCCACAGCTTCCCATCCCTCCTGGTTCCCAGAGACTGAGGTTTGAATTACGGGCCATAAGCACATTGCAGGCTCTACACTCCCCTCCTAACCCTGGGATAAGACCCATTTGCTCCCTTCGAGCACAGCTACCACTTTTCCCTCCAGATGACATGGAGTTATACTGGGACTTCTGTATCTGGCTGGGATCCTGCTTCTAATTGAAGTAGCAACTGTAACTGCAACCAGGACACAAGACATTTGTTGTCCCCTTGCAAGGTCAGCCTTTAAAGTCCCCTTACACAGTACACGGTGGTAGAAGGGAAGGGCACCTTGCTTCAGCATCTCAGCCAGAATACAGTCCCTCAAAGAGCAGCCCTGAACCCAAGTCCCACCATTCAGGCTAGCAGACACCAGGAGTCTACTCATGACAGGGCTGCATGTGTCATTGACCCTAACATTGACTTCAGGTGTATATCGCTAATTTGGTTTTAGATGGAGGGGGCTGCTTGTGGATTACCCAGCACTCCAAGAAATCTGGCTAATTCTCCAGCCTGATTAGGACTGCAGCACTTAGACAGCATGACCTCCATCCAGGGTATAGAGCCACCTGCATGTGCCGGTTTGCTGGGCTGCCACCCATTTCGACAATGGGTGCTGAGATAGGACACGACACTAGAAGAGGCAGCTCATGCTGTTCCTATATGGCACAGCACTAGAAGAGGCAGCTCACGCCATTCCTATAGGGCACAGCACTAGAAGAGGCAGCTCGTGACACTCCTATGGGCACCGACACTAGAAGAGGCAGCTCATGACATTCCTATAGGGCACGACACTAGAAGAGGCAGGTCGTGACATTCCTATAGGGCATGACACTAGAAGAGGCAGCTCGTGACATTCCTATGGGCACCGACACTAGAAGAGGCAGCTCGTGACATTCCTATGGGCACCGACACTAGAAGAGGCAGCTCACGCCATTCCTATAGGGCATGACACTAGAAGAGGCAGCTCGTGACACTCCTATGGGCACCGACACTAGAAGAGGCAGCTCACGCCGTTCCTCCGAGGAGGCACCACACCTGCCTGCTCCCCTGCACCCCGGAGCACACTCCCATGGCACAAGACCCAGCTGAAGGCGCTGTGAAAGACCAGTCCGCGTGGGAGCCCTGGGTGCTCCCCTTGTTCCTTCCCAGCAGGGGTGTTCCGGCAGTCGGCCCCTGCCAGCCCCAGCCCTTCCCCGGAGCGGGGCGATGCCCGGCCAGGTGCCTGCTGGAGGCTGCCCTTCCCTCGCTCCCTCCGGCCCCGCAGCCTCAACCGGCTTCTTCCTGGGGCCATCTAGTGGCATATTTTAATATGGTTCCTTAAAACGCAAGCACGTTCACCTGGGGTTTATGCAAACATGGGCTCGATGAGAGCCTGGTGCGCATCCTTCTGCATCTGAGCACAAACCGGGATCTCCAGCACAGCCATCACCTCCAGCGCTGCCTCACCAGCACCAAGCCCTTCCTCTGACAAACCAGGAGCAGCACGTGCTCCCCTTTTCTCCTCTATTTCCTATCCTTATGTACAGAGCATATAAGGTTTCTTAATCCAAAAAGTTGCTTTCACTAAGGCAGCAGGCTGATTAATTGTGAGAAAGCCATCCGTGTCACCAAGCCTGGCACCTCACAGCCAGCTCAGAAGGATCAGGACTACCAGCTCCAAGGGGGTTTTCTCCTTCAAAGTTAAGGACTTAAACACCTACCCCTCTACATCCATTCTTTTGTTAAAGCAGACATTCTCCAAATTACATCTCACATAATGCGTATATAGCCATTTCTGCGCACTAAGCCCTGCGTCAAAAATAACCTCTTTCTGCCTAAAGTGATTTAAATGGAACAAAAGATTCCTACAAATCCCATCCAAGACTAGAAAAAGCATTCCTCAATCTAGATGAGGCTACACAAGTATCAGATCAGTGCAATGCTAATGGTTTTCCTCCACACACAGCAGCTGAGCAAAGTACTGATGTCTGCAAACCCTGGTCCCAAAAGAAGGCAGCCCCGACAGATTTAGGTCACTGATATGGCATGAACCAGGAGGATGAGGGCAGCCCTACTCCTGCACACAGGTCGCAGCTGTGTAACGAGGGACTCAGGCCAGTTCTTCCCTTTATATGCAGGAAGGGACATCAGCAGACTCTGGAAAAGAGTTATTTGTGGAGTACTGCTGGGATCACCAGGGAAGCAACACCATTTCTCTGGGCACAACCTCTCAGAGAGCAGCGGAGACTGATTTCCGAGCCCAGGAATAGCCAGAGCTGTGACCTTCACCCCTTCCCATTGCTCTGTTCCCTCAATGCCAAGGCAGATGATCTTGAGTCTATATACCCATTGTAAACCCAGCAAGTGGCTCTTCAGCCCCCAGCTGTAAGACATGTCCATAATGAACTCCCCCCTCTCCATCTGGGACTGATAGGTCATCAATAAGTCATCAGGAGGTCAGCATTCATACAATGGATTAGGGGCAGGTATGTTGTTCCTGCCTCATGCCCTTCTGGAAGGAAAATGGGCTCCTAACACAAAGATAGCAGGTCATCTTCTAGTCCTCACCAACATTTGTGCAGATATAGACTGTTGAGAACATAACACAGCCCAGAAGGTTGTCTTGTTCACTCCTCCATACAACATCTCATTTTCTAGCAAATGAAGAATTAATCCAGCACATTAGATTCCCTGGAAAAATAAATATTTATTTCCTCAAAGTGATCGGGTATCTGGTATTGCCTTGCGGCAAGGATAAGCACATTCTGCAGCCCAGTGACCAAAGGCAAGACAAGCAGCAGCATCTACAGCTTTGAAGACTGCAGTGGCAAATGAGACCCCTCAGAGGGATTCTTAACTACTAGAACAGATAAGTGAGGGTATCTCCTACAGTCTTAATATCAAGTCAGGATGGATCTCTGGAAGATCTTGATCAGGCTTCAACAGGAGCAGTGGAATGAAGCTGAACAACCCATAACACAGAAGGTCAGGTTAGAACAAAGCTGGAAGGGATCAAATAATCCCATCAGTTATGTTCCCCCACTGCAGAGGGAGAGGAGCAAGGCCCAGGACTTGTCAAGTGAGGTGGGTGCTCAGGATGCTCCGGCAGCCTGGCAGTTTTCCTGCCAGCAGATAGGTTGGGATCTACTCTTCCAGGACTGCTACCTCCTCTCCTGACACAGGCGGGTACACCAGCAGCAGAGTTCCCATCAGAGCGCTGCTCCTGAGCAAGATTAGAAGTCAAAAGCATTTCTTGGCAATGCCTTCCCAAGGGGATATAATGCAGATCTTAAATTTGAGACAGTTCCAGGAGTAACACCAAGAGCTTGTGGCTATTGAAGCCCTGCTTTCCCCACCTTGTGTCCGAGTAACTAATGTGAGTGACAAAGAGCTAGAGCAAGCATCACCCATGGACCTACCCACCAGTCTCATACTCCTGGCCCTTGAAGGTTCCCTGCTCTAGGTCAGGTTGATTTTACCAACCCCTTTCCAGCATCAGGCAACGGGTTAATTGATGGAGCTGGGGTCAGCTTCAAAATCAGGTCTCCCTGGGTTTGGGCAGACCTTCTCCCAATCCCAAATGACAGAAATTTGGTCTGGCCTGCCTGAACCAGGTCATCCAACCAAAGTAGGCTTCACATTCTTCAGTGAGTACTATCTCCATCACCTTCTCCGCACCAAAGACAGGAGCAGTCTGTATGACAGAGGCGCTAGACAACCAGACATGCCCTGTCCTGGGGCTCTGTTGGACATAGACAGCCAAGGGGACACAGCACACACAACATTTCTGTTCATCTTGGACTCATTAAGGGCCCACCACCCTCAAGATGTGCAGGGAAGCCCCCAGATAAAGCCTCTGCCCCTCTGTTTGCAATTCAAGCCCACTTGCAGTTCAAGGCTCACCTATATGCAAAAGCTCTAAGTGTCAGATGCAGCCATGCTTCCCATGGGAAAGGAGATTTTTCCAAGTCCAGGGCTCCTAACACAACCAACAGCCGGTGCGACACCAGGCCTGGCTGGTGGGAGAAGTGCCCACACCCAGGAAACTTTGGTATTAAGGGAGCTGAGCAAAAAAAAAAATCTTAGCCGAAGTTACGGAATCCATTCTTTAGTGCACACTCTCATGCCCTTAAACTGCCTGATCCTTTGATCCAAGATACTGGCATTTTTCATGCCCACACCACTTGTTCTCTGCAGTGCTGGGAGAGGAAAGCCCTTCCCACAAGCCTTACTACATCTTCAGATTCCCCCCACAAACTTCAGATCACTCACAGTTGTATCTACAGTCAAGGAGACCCACTGCCCCAGAACCCTCTAGAGTCAGTGAGCATAGAAGACCATGGACACTTTGAAGCCTTCCTCAGGAGGGCATCTCCTTCCACCACAGCACAGGGCCCCGAGCAAACAGGTTTTTAACCAGAAACCACAGCTAAACCCAACTCCAAGCTCTAGTATCTTCAGGAAAAGGTAGATTTCAAAAACATTGCAGGAACGAGGATTATTTTCAGTAAAGCCAACAGAAACAGGTCTTACTCATGCGGAGCTTCATTTAATAACTCTAGCAGGAGATCTCATGATTATTTCCCCATGTTCTTCAGAGCCAGGACATGGAGCTGGGCTGCCCAGCTCAGTTTTGCAGGCCATTTGAGCACACCACAATGAATAAGGGGGGAAACCGAGGCCGTCAAACACATCAACAACCAATATAGCAAGAACCCAAACTGAACAGCCCAGCTTTGGGTCACCTTGATTCATGTCTCAACTCAGGCACAGCACAAGTCACTGACTCAGTTCCCAACCCATTTTGCAGTTAAACTTCCCATCATAGAAAGCGTAGCTTCCAAGCTGGGCACAGGAAAACCCACTTGCAGAGCAGCACATAAGGATATTCAGCCAAAGCTGCATATTACAATGAGAGAATAGTTGGGATTAACAAAAACAGACACCAGAAAATAAGACGGCTTCACCCAGTGTTTCCTTCCACACCCTTCCAAGATTTTTTTTTTTTTCATTTTGTTACATTAAATCTCTAGAGAGGGCAACAGGTTTCTTTAAAGCCAGAAGATCAGAGTTCCCTGGGAATTTTTCTTAAAATTTTTCTTGAAAGCAATATTTTTTCCTGCTCCACTCCAGACCATACAAGACATAGTGTTGAGTAAGAGCCAGAAGCTCCCGTCACATCTGCTGCCATATTCCTGGGTGCTGGTTACTGACAGCCCTTGCCCCAGAGCACCCACAGCCCCAAGTGGCAATCGTTATCAGCAGATGACTGCCCCAGACTTCCCGGGGTGTGCCTCACCAAGAATGGAAAATTACACATTGATGCTTTACCTGACTGAGGTCCTTAAAAATAAGAAACACCGTAGGTGGTTTGGGGACTTCTCACATAAGAAAGCAGGTGTTGAACGGACCAGCCAGGCTGGCAGATACATGCAGGATGATAAAATGCTGCCAGGCCAGCTAGAGGCAACGTGTCACTCGTTTATCAAGTTCCTTCCCTTCCAGTTATACTCCTGACTCTGGAGCAGAATCTTCGCCACACTCATCCTTGAGTTTCGACATCCTTCCCAAATCCAGGCCGCCTCCTTTGTTGTCTAGCCAAGGAACTCCAAAAATCAAAGAGCACAAGAGACTGATTCTACAGGACCCCATGTACAACTCAAATTGTTTCACATCCACTTTCAGGTGCAGAAGAGATTGGCTACAATCCCTCTGCAAGGACACATTGGCACCTGGGGACCAAAAACCAGGCTGGGCTTGCTTAGCTTTGGCTTGAGTCCCACAGACAAGCAAAGGTAAGTCTGGAAAAGCCTCAGCAGGGAGGAACACTAGCTAGATATCTACTCAGGCACCGTGGAAAAACCTGGACCCCCTGCTATTCTTTGACACTTTGCCCAACTGGCACTCACAGCCATGAGGTGAAGCTCAGCAGACCCAGTATCAGCTGAAGGACCCAGCAATCCAGCAGCGCCACAGGGAGACTCTGCCAGCCCCCACCACCCCGTCAGGTTTTCATACACGCAGACTGAAGATTTGCACAGAGCCGCTTTCTCCTCCACGCTTCAGTTCCACGTATATCACATTGCTTGTGTCTCCATCAGTCCTCATGGAAGCAGAAACCAGAAGCACCAAGCCCCTGGAGCCCTCTGAGCCACAGGGAAGGCACATCCAACCCAGCAGGACTCACTCCAGCACAACACCCACCTCCCAGCCCTCCAGAATAGCAAAGAAACCACGCAGCAGCCATTTCCAAGCCCCCACCGCTTCTCACACAGCCTCCTACCTCCAGAATGGATCCAGAGCTCCCCATCTCAGGTTTTCTCACCAGCCTCTCCCACCTCACAGCTCCTCCAACACCACAGCCTTCTGGAAAAGACCTTTCCTCATCCCTGGCCAAGCTTATAAAGACTCAGGGGTCCCTCTTCCACCCTGCAGCAAGGTCACACCTTAATTTGCACTCTATCAGTCACAGCTGGTCCCCGTTGCTCCTGCTGGGTAATGGCTTGTACTGGTGTAAAGCCCGAGGTCTGCAGCACGAGGGGTAACACCGTGCCGAGAGGGGCCTCACAGGGACGTCAGCGATGCAGCGGGGGGGACCCTGAGGCGAAGCTTTGTGTGGGCCCATGGCCGGAGACACGTTGGGTCCCGCTCAAGGCTGGGGAAGCATTTTGGGGGGGGATGTTCAAGTGATATTCCAGGAATAAAGGGTGGCCTTCAAAGCCCTTGCTGTCTGAGCTCACAGAGCATCGTGTCCCCCTTCTATTTTCCCATGAGAAAGAGGGTTTAGCGCCGGAATGGGTGTCGTTTCTGTCACAGCTCGTTTCAACGCGAGAGAGCGGGGTGAGCCCGATGCGCACGGTGCTCGGGGGAAGCACCCGGGTCCCCAAGCCATGAGTGCAGGTTGGAAAACATCACCCTCCGTCCCTGTGTCCTCGGGGCGGGGGACACGAAGGTGCTCACCCAACCCCAGAGCACACGGCCAAATCGGAGCCTGGCTGTCATTTCTTCCATCAAGTGCTCACATTAACACCTAAAACTCTGATGGAAATACCTTTCAAAGGGAAACCTGTGCGCACTCGGAGTGGTCTCACCCCCCTGACTGCACTGGGGTGACGTGATTTAAGAGGAAGCTGAAAAAGCAGCAATTGATTACCCGTAAAACAGGGTTATAATCCAATAAATAAATGATAAATCAGCATGTCTCCTCTGAGCAAGGAGCTGGAGACGCAAAGTTCCCCTCGAAGGAGCTGAACAGAATATGCATTATCCAAACCGATCGCAGCTACCCAAGTGGAAGGAGCAGCTGTGCCTTCATGTTCCCTGACACTTTTTCTTGTGCTTTACGCCACCCTCGCTGAAAACGAAGTGGGTTGGATTTGAGATAACTCATTAAGGAAAGGCAGGGAAGGCTGTTTTCCAGGTTACCTAGCCGCTGTCAAGGCGGATAACAACCCGACACACGGAGCGAAGTGGCATTATTTCGATACATCTCTCATTAATCCTTCTACTCCCAGCGAAACTGCTTCCCTGGTAGTTGTGAATTCCCCCAGCGCCCTGCTCACACAGCCCCACTAAACATTTGCCGTGCGGTTGCACGACCATCATCTTTGTCTCCCCTACCCGTCACTCCTGGAATCACTGAGACTCCAAGGGTTGAACTCCTTCAAAAAACCTTTCAGGCCGCTGGAACCAGGGAATTACCTTCCGCAGCAACCCTGCCCGTCCCTCCCCGCCAAACAGCTCTGCCGCCGTCGTGCACACACACAATTCAGGGGCCTTAATGAGAGCGCGCCCCGGCCTGGGCAGGGACAATAGGCATTTCTCATCACTCGTCAGAGACAGTCGGAAAGTAGGACAGCACTTTGTTTGGAAGCTCGGCTGGACCTGGAAAGCCACTTCCCTCCAGGAGCCCCGGGATAAGGTCCCCTCCGCGCTGGGCCAGAAGTTTCACAGAAACATATGTGTCTGCTACCATTTCTTAAGGGGGGGCAAGTGTCTTTTTTTTTCCCTGGGAAGGCTTTCGTCCCCATTGTGTGACCACTGCACGTTAAAAGGCAATCAGTATCATTCTCATTGTTTACCCTGAAGTTTGATGCATGTCTTCCTGCTTTTACATCCTCCTTCTCACATTTTAGTGGCCCCCTCCCACCCCATCCCCAGTTCCACCAAAGCACGTTGATCTCTGTCCCGGAGGGAAGGGTTTCATGCGAAACGGCAGTTTCTGGTGCAGAATAGTTTTGTAACGAGGGAGGAGACAGAAAACAGCAATAAGGATATAATAAGACAAGCTGCCGATGAAGAATAGCTCTGTGTGTGTGTGTCAGAGAGGAAAAAGCGTAAGACAAATAGGAAGAGCATGAATATAACTGTGAAATAAAATGTAAAAAAGATTGTTTTTGTGCCTGTGTGCATTTGTAACTGTGTATGAATGAGCAAGCGGTGAGTCTAGCATATGAGAAAAGACGAAAGCATGGACGCAAAATAGCTCAGTACATGTGGATGTGTGTGTGTGTGGGGGGGCAACAGAAACACAACAAGACAAAGCCAAACAGGCCTTGTGCCATGCACAGCAGCCCGCGGGTGCAGCCGGGGGAGGGCGAGGGTTCATTTGAAGAGCCTGCCTGCTCTGAGCGCAGCTCCACACACCCCTGTAAAACTTTGGGAGGTTTCCTACAAAAATGCCAGGCCTGATGCCGCTTCCCTATGGATGCCCAGCACCGGCGGTTCTCATTTGGAGGTCACTGAAATCACCAGGAGCCGTCGGGTCGGTGTTGATGGCGTTCTTGCACATGTGCTCTCAGCCTCCCCCCCCATGATTATAAGCCAAACAGAAGGAAGGTGGGCACGTAGGATTTCCAGGAGAGGCTCTTCTTCCTCAGGCTCTGAAGAAGAAACACTTTCAATTCGTATCTTTTCCTTTTTAGTCCTGCTGCTGGCATCCCCAGCGTTTCTCATGCCCAGGCAGTTGGGGATCCCCTGTACACACACTCCCCCCACCCCCCCCTTGCCAGCCTTAGGGAGATGCTTTCCCGGGG
>VYZM01000276.1:290525-366139 GCA_013398915.1 Dromas ardeola | reverse complement strand
CCTCTGCTTGTAGATCTGCCACAATGGGGATCTCACCTGTTCGGGTATTGTTCAGAATCACAGATTGGTTGAGGTTGGAAGGGACCTCTGGAGGTCATCCTGTCCAACTGCTCCTGATCCAGCAGGTCCATCTGGAGCTGGTTGTCCAGCACCATGTCCAGATGGCTTTTGAATATCTCCAAGGAGGGAGACTCCACAACCTCTTCGGGCAACCTGTTCCAGTGCTTGGTCATGCTCACAGTGAAAAAGTGTTTCCTGATGTTCAGAAGCAACGTCCTGTGTTTCAGCGTGTGCATATTGCCTCTGGTCCTTCACAGCACCAGTGAAAAGGAGCTAGCTCTGTCTTCTTTGCACCTTCCCTTCAGGTCTTTATATACACTGGTGAGATCATAGAATCATAGAATTACCTAGGTTGGAAGGGACCTTTCAGATCATCTAGTCCAACCATCAACCTAACTCTGACAAAAACCATCACTAAACCATATCTCCTTCGCTTCTCCAGGCTGAACAGTCCCAGCTCTCTCAGCCTTTCCTCAGGTGAGATGCTCCAGTCCCTTAATCATCTTTGTGGCCCTTTGCTGGACTTTATCTGTCCATGTCTCTCTTGTACTGGGTAGTTCCGAACTGGACTCAGCACTCCAGCTGTGGCCTCAATAGTGCTGAATAAAGGGGTAGGAGCATTCCCTCAACTTGCTGGCAACCCTCCTCCTAATGCAGCCCAGGATATCATTGGTTTTGTTTTCAGCAATGGTACATTGCTGGCTCATGTCCAACTTGGTGTCCATCAGGTCCCCCAGGTCCTTTTCTGCAAAGTCACTGTGCATGGGGTTGTTCCTCTCCAGATGCAGTTATGGTCTATTAAATCATCTGTGCTTAATGGAAAGATCCACTTCGCTCCAAGTGGATTAAGGAGATAGTACTGGTGACCAGGAACATTTAGTCAGATGAATGCAACCAGTCTTCTCTTGTGCTTTTCTGAGCAATGTTTAGTCTCAAAAGCTATCCCCCATTTTCTGAGTACTCAAAACTGACAGGCAGATTTCCCCTGGTTACTCCTGAAAGGTCCGTAAAAATTATTTCCCTGCATAAACTTTTCTTGGATACTGACCTGCCTGTATGTTCTTTAGGAATGCCACTCTGCACGTTGATGGTGAAGTGAGAGGGAATATGGGTTCTTCTCACACTTTTGCATTTGGAAATGAGCTTGAGCTGTCTGGGCAAGCAAGAGCCTCGGGATTAGTAGGAGAGAGATTTCCTGTTATACTTCTGATTTTAGTTCAGTATACAGTATCCAGTGCCTGTTATATAAAGTAGGGTTGCCTTCCTCATGGTTAAATCGAAATATTTGTTCCATCTTCTAAAACACTTTTTCTCCTCTGCGAGGAACCTTCAGTGCCAAGGCCCTGAGGGCAGTAACAACCTTAATTACCCTGATCAGCCTCTCCTGGGGTCTCCACCCACCCTGCCCACAGCCCAGGAGCACCATTTAAGCTCAGCCTGGGGCTACTACTTCCTCCCCAGGCAGTGTTGTAGGAGTGCTGATCTTCATTGCTCCAGAATCCAGCATGCTGGCTGTTTTTCTGGCTGTCTTGCCACTGTTGACTTGCCTGGCTACTGTGGGGCTGTGCCTGACCTCAGCTACACTTGCTGGACATGATTCTGACTTAACTTCCTGGCTTGGTATTGGACCTGTGATGTCACAATGGGCTTGCCTGGTAACCTGGACTTGTAGCCACCTCTGTGGATGCCCCACTGCCTCACTTGGGAGGTCAGATTGGCCCTGCTGGTCTGGAGATCCTGAGAAGCAGCCAGTGCTTGCTGTGGCCTGGACTGGTAAGCAATTGTTCAGCCTGCTTTGAGAGCTGGGGTAAAGCAGTTTAGATCAGCTGTGGTGTGTTAATATGATGGCATAAACTTTTTGGTTTGGTGGGGTTTTTCTATTGTTTGTTTGTTTTTTGGAGGGGGATGATGTTTGTTGTTCTTTTCTTGAAATCACATTTTGGAAAATGAGCAAGTGACATCATCTACCTGGACTTGTGCAGAGCATTTGACACTGTCTTGCATGATATCCTTGTCTCTAAATTGGAGAGTCACGGATTTGGTGGATCAACCACTCGGTTGCTAAAAAATCTGGCTGGATGGTCACACTCAAAGGGCTGTGGTCAATGGATTGATATCCAAGTGGAGACTGGTGATGAGTGGTGTTCCTCAGGGGTCAGTATTGGGACTGGTGCTGTTCAATATCTTTGTTGGTGACATGGACTGTGGGATTGAGTGCACCCTCAGCAATCTTCCTGATGACACCAAACTGTGTGGGACGATTAACATGCTGGAGGGAAGGGACGCCATCCAGAGGGACCCGGACAGGCTTGAGAGGTCGGCCAGTACAAACCTCATGAAGTTCAACCAGGCCAAGCACAAGGTCCTGCATGTGGGTTGGGGCAATGTGGGCACAATGTGGCACAAATGCAGGCTGGGCAGAGAACGGCTTGAGAGCAGGCCTGAGGAGAAGGACTTGGGGGTGTTGGTCAATGAGAAGCTCAACATGAGCTGGCAATGTATGCTCGCAGCCCAGAAAGCCAACTGTATCATGGGATGCATCAGAAGAAGTGTGGCCAGCAGGTTGAGAGAGGTGATTTTACCCCTCTTGTGAGACCCCACCTGGAGTACTGCATCCAGCTCTGGGGCCCCCAACATAAGAAGGACATGGACCTGTTGGAGCGAGTCCAGAGGAGGGCCACAAAGATGATCAGAGGGCTGGAACACCTCTCCTGTGAAGACAGGCTGAGAGAGTTGGGTTGTTCAGCTTGGAGAAGAGAAGGCTCCAGGGAGACCTTATAGCAGCCTTCCAGTACTTAAAAGGGGACCTACAGCAAAGATGGAGAGGGACTCTTTCTCAGGGAGTGTAATGATAGGACAGGGGGTAAAGGTTTTAAACTGAAAGAGGGGAGATTTAGATTAGGTATGAGGAAGAAATTCTTTACTGTGAGGATGGTGAGACGCTGGACCAGGTTGCCCAGAGAAGTTGTGGATGCCCCATCCCTGGAAGTGTTCAAGGCCAGGCTGGATGGGGCTTTGAGTAACCTCATCTAGTGGGAGGTGTCCCTGCCGACGGCAGGGGAGTTGTAACCAGATGATCTTTAAGATCCCTTCCAACCCGAACAGTGCTATGATGTTAAGTTCTCTAGTTTAGCACAGAGATCTGAAAACAGTTGAATTATGAGACCTATTGAAAGGCATTACCTTACTTGGATAGGTTGGAGCCTGGAGATAAATAGTGTTTAAGGGAAGGCTGTTTTTTGAGTCTTGAGAGGCTTAAGTTGGCTTTGCATGCAGTAGCAACTCTAGAATCAAGCGTGCTTGGCTAATTATCTTAGGCTGGACTGATTATACTGGGTACTGTGTTCCCCAAATACAACTGCACCTGTTTGGATGCAGGCTAGCAGTCAGCACGGCATGCGGTCTCACCATACAGGCTGCCTGGCTTAGGCCGCATGGCATAGATGTGCTGTCAGTGGGGATGACCAGATATTCCCAGAGTGGGGAGTGTTCCCAAAGCACAACAGCAGTTTAGGATGCTCTTTCGGTGTTTCATGGCATCTCTTTCCTTGTCTCCAATTCTTGAGATACAGTTCTTGGAAACTGCTTTCTGTGAGGGCAGCATGGTGGCGGGGGGGCAAGGAGCACTTGCATCGTCGTATGCCAGGCCATGCGACCTAGCACAGCAGGCTTATCAGTCTGTCACACAGTTCAGTGCTGCAGCTGTGACCTCACTTTGGTCCCAAAGTAGTGTTTTAAGGAACAAAATGCCGTTTTCTGTAGTCTTTATAAAAGCATAGATCCTAATTTGAAGCAATAACTAGATCTTGGAAGACCTTCCAAGGAAAGTAGAAGTTGTTATGCCTGGTTGATGGATGAAGAGATCAAAGTATAGCACCTAGATGAAAGGGAATGAGGTGATGTGCCATATGGAGCTACCATTTGCAGCTGGATGGTAGTAGATATGCATGTCCTGAGCCTCGGGGCTGAAGCAACTTGGCCAAGGTTTGTGGCAGACCAGCACAGAAATTAGTTCTCACGTGTTTTATTCAAGTGGCCCATATACCAGGTCATATAGCCTTCTATGGAATCTGGGATATTATGGCAGATCTGCATAGAGATGACTTGGTGCCCTTGGCCTGGAGTGGAAATGCTCTTGCTAAGCACTGAGCAGAAATAGACAGTGAGGGATATTTACTGATTGCTCATGAGCAAGGATTCCAATGCCTTATTTGTAAAATAAGGCACCCTTTTTCCTTGATGGTGAATTCAAGCTTGCAGAAGCTACCCAGACACTCCCAGTGACTATTGTCAGCATATGATGGTGTGGAATTACGGTTGAGCTGTAAGGCCGGCAGGTGCTTTAATTATGTATTTTGTGATTTATTTACCTTTTTTATTTTAAACCTGAGATCTATATTTAGCTGCTCGGTGAATTCTGAAAAGACACAAACACCACAAGTCTCGCGCAGCTCTCCATTGGCAAAGTTTGGAGGCATCAAATCCTAATTAAATGTTCGAATTTATTCCTAGAATTTAAAAACCCAAAGGAAAGGAGTAACAGAATCCCTGCCAATGTAATTATGAGTTGTATTTTTTGTTGTTGGTAAGCCAAAACAACAGACACAGGAGTATTTCACTCTAGTAAATGCGCAAATAGCACTTTGCTTGTTATCTGTGCGGCTGAGTTCCGTTCATGACTTGGTGATATTCAAATGCTTCCTCTCAAGGCCCAAGGATCACAAAAAGACCTGGCTGGTTGGATGCATAGTGTTTAGCTATCCAAGTTTCAGCAGCTCCAAACTAACGTACATTGAGTTCCTGTGATAGGAAATTTAGTTTTACTCTGACTGAGGTTTTGGAGAGTGGTCAGGTCCATAGACTGTGTCTAGTGTAAATGTAAAAGTAATGTTTGCACGTCTGCATTTTTGTAAGCAAAAGTTTCAGTGGCCTTCCTAAGTAAATGAGGTCAATCCTATTTTATTTCACTTCTGTGATCTGTTTTGAAACTAGTTTCTGGCAGGCAGGAAAAGCACATTGGATGTTAGGAAGATAATCTGAGACAATGATAGCTGTACACCTCTGCTGACCCTACCCGTTTGGGGAGGGCTTTGCCACTGTTGCAGGCGGTGTATTGAGCTGAAGGGACCTTTGGGCTGACTTACTAGAGTGGTTCTTGTGCTGTACCTCTTGCTAGTGGTTCAGGGAAATCTCTGTTTTGGCCTGCTGGGGAAGGGGGGGCAGGTGATGAGACTGGCTGCCATCAGTGCCATGTACCAGCGCAGTCACCTGTAACTGCATGGGCTTTCACTGTTGGGAATAAGTCTTCAGAGGTGACAGGTCAAGGATGAAGATTTTTCTTTCTGTATTGGATTCATATGTTTCCTTAAAGCGTTCAAGTGGAATTTGTAAAACTATGGGGAATGTTACGGGCATACTTCTGTATCTGCATTTTCTCATCCATTTCTGTTTCTTCCTCTTAATTATGGAGGTCTCTTATGCTTGCCCTTGCCACCACAGAGAGGAACCTGCTTTTTTGTAGTTACTGTCAACACTTGTGACTCACGTTTGCTTATCAAGGGTGTAATTACGTGAAAGCCTGACAGTGGGATTTTTACAACATGAGGCATGACTAAAGATTATTGTTGTGAGCTATAATTAAGCGCTCATCTTATTGCAGCGGGTCTTGAAGGGAACTTGATAGTTATTATTAACTGTAAGTGTGAACACATATAGCTGCAACAAACTGCAGTTGTTATATCATTGCTAATGCAGCATAATTCTGAATCCTCCCTCCATTTTCTTTACTCCTAGACTTTTCCGAGTTCCTGGATACAATTGTTTGCTTCAACATATGTTGTTCTCCTGTGCCCTGCATATAATCACCCAGTGGGCTGTTGCAACTACCTAGAGGAGAAGCAAAGCTGCTGGAGATGCTTGTTTTGCATTGGCTAAGGCCTCTGTCCCATTTGGAAGGGGTCTTTTTTTGCCATGTGACCTCTATAGCCACAGTAGATTCAGTGTGCAGTATCTAATTCAGCATTCAGGGTTTTGTCAATGCTGTACTTTCTCATGAAGGCACTGGTGTGTTTCACGTGCTGTGAATAAGTAATAGTGTAATGCTCATATGAATAAATATGAAGATACTACAATTCAGCGCACTCCAAAGTTACAATGTTCTACATGTGCATTGCATTGATCAACCAGATCAAGTTTTTGCCGAGAAAGGTTGGACAAGATGATCTTTGAGGTCTCTTCCAACCTAATTCTATGAAGTTTATCCATAGATTTTCCTCTATTTAAGACAAAGTTGTATTTTGAAACCCCTATTCTATTCCACAGAATTGTATTATTACCCACATTTCCATCCTGCACAATCAACATATGACTACATGCAAAGTCCCCAGGTCCAATCAGAATATACCTGTGCTGCTAAATGAATGAGCTTGAACACTGCTCACCCATTCTTCTGAGTTGTTCCCTGGTGTGCTGCTGGCCTGTGCGTGTGCCTGGATGTGGCTGGGTGGTGGCACACAAAGGACTATTCTCAGAGGTGGTAATGCAAGACTGGCCCAGGTTTGGATCCCTTCACGGATATACCTTGGGGCCACGGGGTCCTATGGGAGATCAGACAGGTCAGCTTGTGCCACTTGCCCTCAGGACCAGAAACCCACCTGTGGCCCTGTTCTATTTAGCCTTGTAGATGTAGCCTTGAAGGCTGACCACCATTGTGCTGTTTGGGATGCTATGGCTCTATGAAAGAGGAATTCCTTATAATAGCAGAATTTTGTAATATTATGCTGGAATGGAGATGAGAATCTGGCTCCCATTGCCTCTATGCAGGGGTGAAATTTACTTGCTTGCATCCGTAAGACTCCTTCAATTCTGTGTCCCTCCTTCAGGACTACAGCATTGCATCAGCATTGAGTTGGCCAATGGAGAAGTTGAATTTTGTTCTTAATGAGAGTAATTAAATGAAATTACCAGCTGAAGACAATTTTTTCTCAGACTGACAGATTTTCTTTCATGTGCTAATTCTGGATGGTACAAAACTATCATCTGCAGAGCCTAGCAGTCTCTTGTTCCTCATACACATACTGTGGGCTTACACATTCACACTTCTTAAATGCTTCCTTATTTGGTTCAGAGTAAAATGCTGTAAGTTAGCATCCTGCTTTGGTGAAGGGAAATGGAATTCAAGACAAACTTCTGAAGATGTAAACATTGCTAGTGTGAGATGAGAAGTAAATCTGATGTATGTCACCGCTTTGCTTTTCTATATTAGTCCTAGTAAGAGTTCTTTGAGCTTGATTTGCAGGTATGTAGTCTGTTATCACAACAGACTAAAATATTCTGTTCTAATCTAATTTTATTGACTCTTTGAAGTATGGCATTACGGTTATTGGCAAAAAAAGTCAGAACAAAATGCATTAAGGGAGTTGAAAAATAAAGTCAGAGTTACACTGAAAATTTTTGATGCCTATAACTAGTTTTCCAAGAAGAAAATAATTTTTCCACCTTCTCAGTATTACTAAAAGAAATACAGATAGAGATCACCAGCATCCACAGGCTTAACTCCAGTCTCTTTAGAGAAAGTTCCTGTGTATCAGGAGGTAACTCATAAAAGTCTATTTCCATGCAAACCCAATTTCCTTGATAATCCCTGTCCCTTCCTCTTCTGAGACTGTTTTGCATAACATCTATCAGTTGTGTCAGATTCTGTGGTAGTTCTATGATGTCTGTATCCAGTTATTTGTAAACTTCAACATTCGAAGAAAACCAAAGTGTATCAACTATGATTTAGCAAGTTTTCTTTTTCAGAAGGCACAAAGGGGCACTGGAGTTTTGCTGAAGAGAGGAAGGGTGCCTTTATTTTGGTAGGGCTGAGTGTAACCTTGAAGACGGTGTTTTTGTGCAGGCCGGGGGTTCCTGAAGAAAAAGAAATTGATCGTGTGGTTTCTTTTTCTCTCTCCCATCCTGGACCTTTTGGTTTTGATGAATCCAAGCATATACAGCCTTCAGGTATTTGTCTTTCTACTTTAGTGTCTCACTGGCTGCCGCCTTCTCTTCCATCTGGAAGGTACCTGTTATGTTGTTCTGAGGAGTCTGTTGGATTCAGCAGCCGTGGTAGAAGGTGTTACTGGCTGTAGCTCTCATGTCCTTTCTGCTGGAGGTTGTCATCACATCAACAGCAGCAAACAAATGCTGTCTCCTCAGCTCAACAGCTTGAAGCTGGCTAGCACAAGCCAATTTATTAGTGCTGTGAACTTGGGATAGCCGAAAAAACATTGCTCAGTTGCACTTTTTGCTCCTGGAGTTAACCCCCAGCAACATGAAAGAGCTGGAGGAGATAAATGTTCTTCCTTTGCCAGAGCCCCTGTGACAGCCCTGAGCTGCGGGACTGTGCTGGGATGAGATTCAGGTTTTGTTGAAACCAGCAAGGATTTACTTAATAAATTCAGCAGGGTCGGTGTTTTGACTTGGTATCTCCAGGGTGTTAGATGGGTATCTATTGCCAAGGTCATGGACTGAGGACCAACTTTCACTTCAGACCATAAAAAAATAGGCACTTATTAAGGTTCCAGTGAAGCTAAAGCAAGATAATCTGCTCTCAAAACATTAAGTCTATCCAGCAAGCTTGATAGCATTTGTGTACCAAACAAGTGAATTTTGTAGCATACTAACCTTGCACGCATCACTTGAGTACTGTAAGGTTTTTTGAAAATGTTTTCTTCCATATTTGTGAGCACAGGTATGGATTTTGGGGGGGGCTGCGGTAGCGGGTAGAGAGTGAAGGTGAATTTGCAGTGTTCTGATTGAAGACTTGTAATTGAGCCTACAGATATATTAATTGTGTATGATTCTCTTGGCTGTAAGGAGACAAGGGAAAACAATTCAGGAATCAGCAACTTTATCAATTATTTACACAGTGGTCTGTTAACAAGGAAAACATAACTTCTAATTCTACATAAATGAGGTCCAAAGGATGTGGAAAATACTGTCAAGGGTAGTTGGCAAGTGGCTTTTCTTCTGAAAGGTTAAGTCCACGTTTCTTTTTATTTTAAACAAAAATAGAGTGAAGGAGAAGCACTAGCTTCTATCTTGTTGTAGATTATAACTCTATATCCACATCTGTATTGTGACATTCATTTGGAAAGATGTTATAATAGAAGGGTGCCGTCAGCACTTCATCTAAACCATTTCAATACCTGGAAGTAGGCCACAGTTTTCACTGTGTATAGTGTAGGAACACTCTGGGCATCTGTATATTTAAATGTGGATCCCGGGGTGGAATCTTGATTTTATTTACTTGTGTTTCTGGCTCCTGCACTTTTGGAACTCTGATCAATGGAAGTGACAGTGTCAGGCTCTGCCTGCAGTAAGCTGAGTCAGCTGTTGTGATACAGCAGTCTGGACTTGGCCTCCCCATTTCTAGTTAGAGCAGAGTGTGAAACATCCTGTCAGATGTTAAGCTTGGCACTTGAAAACAAAAAAAAAAACCCCAACCAAACCAAGTGATTCCTGCAAATGCTCACATATGCTTTTTTGCGTGCATCTTATTGTTGAAAAATTGTCCTGTTTGTCAAAAATGGTTTAGGGCATTGCAGGCTTATGCACATAGCAGGAACTCAGCAAGGAGCCATGCCTGTGCAGGGGCCTGAGGTAATCGGTAATGTTGGGGCTGTCTTAAAACTTGCTGAGGCTCGAGGCACTGGTTGAGGGCCTGAACGGATGGCTCTGGATTGTGTGCTCAAGGAGAACTAAGCATGATGAACATGATGGAATCGCCATCCCTGGAGGTATTTAAAAGATGGGTAGACATGGTGCTTGGCAACATGGTTTTGTGATGGTTTTGTCAGTGTTAAGTTGATGTTTGATGATCTGAAAGGTCCCTTCCAACCCAGACAATTCTATGATTTTTGGAGTCCTCTGCACCTATACAGGCTCTCCAACCTGAGTATTGCACCTGCAAAATGGTACTGGCCGTAATGTTTTCTGCATCCAATGTTTTGCCTTACTCTACCAGTAACTGCATCTTACTGTTTCTCGTGGCTCTAGTGTTGAGGATCTAGACCCAGCTAAGCTGCTTTCAGCTCTGCCATGATTAGAGGAGTCCTTCAGGGGCCTTCCCAAAATGCACGCAGGGATCTTTCTCACAGGGTATTGCAAGAATGGGGATTTTTGCCTGAATCCCAAATCTAAATACACAGCTCTGTGCGTGTTGGGGGTGGGGAGGGTGGGTATTACGACTATGGGGGCAAAAATGAACCTTTTGTGATGCTATTAACTTCTCGTCTTTGTTGTGGGTTAACCCTGAACCTGGAAAGTAGCAAAACACCACACAGCTTGCTTGCTCACTTCCCCTGAAATGCTGTGGGGCCAGGGAAGAGGAAAGGAAGAGTAAAAGCAAGAAAACTTGTGCATCAAGATAAAAAAAATCTTTAATAAGCAAAGGGCAAGTGGAAGAAGAGAGAAAGCAAGCAAAAGTGATGCAAGGGCAATCACTCACCACCTCCCATGGGCAGACTGATGCCCAGCCAGTTTCTGAGCAAAAGATGGCTAACCCCTCTAAAATCCTCTCCTCACCCTTTTTACTGCTGAGCATGATGTTATATGGCATGGAATATCTCTTTGGTCAGTTTAGGTCATCTGCCCAGCTGTGTCCCCTCCCAACCTCTTGCGCACCCCTAATCTATTCACTGGTGGGGGCAGAGTGACAAACAGAGAAGGCCCCAACACCGTGTGAACACTACTCAGCCACAGCTAAAACATTAGTGTGTTATCAGCCTTGTTTTGGTAACTCATCTAAAACACAGGACCGTACAAACTGCTATAAAGAAAATTAACTTCATCCCAACCAGACTCGATACAATGTTATAAAACTGATGGGATCGATTACTCTTTTCTAATGAGGAATAAGAAATCTCTGACATCGTTTGAAGCTAAATAATATTTACAAATGATTGCCCAAATTTGAATGAGCTTTTAGTACACCACAATTTCTAATGGGGACATGGCTAACATATTAGCTGGAGTACTGCTGTTATTTAGCCATTAAATTATATTATTAATACTATTTTATTTTGTTACCACAGAAACAACAGAAGCAGTGAGTTACAGCCTTTAAGGGCTTGAAATACACAGCTGTTTGTGGGGGTTTTTTTTGGCAGTATTAGTAATCAATCATTCTGGCAGGACTACCACCAGGATTATGTTGTACTCCAACCTGCCCACCTTGCTACGTAGGTTCTGGTTTGGGCAGGGTCTAAAGTGTTTAGCTTGACACATTTGCCCTCTAAATGTAATGAGTGCTGTATTACAAACAAACAGAAGCCCCCATCTTGTGATGATCTGGAGAAGGACAAACATTGACTGAAGCAACATCAATATTGTTTATGTATGCAAATCAGTTTTACATGGATAAAATCTTCTTGCACTCAAACTGTGGGGGCAGTATCTAAAAAGCTGGAGTAACTTTTTCAGCTGTCCAAATACATCTCCTGAAAACAAAATCGGTGATGTTTAGATTTGACATGTGGAAACAATCAGTAGCAACGTGGAAGAAATGTGCATGTGATGTTGTTTTATTTTTTTTTACTTCAGCAGTTTCTTTTGTTTCACTGAGCCGTGTTCAAAAATAACACGTACCAAATGTTTAGCGTTAATGACTCAAAGAAAACAGCCACACTCTTCAAAAGAACGCCCAAGCAGCAAATGATGCTTAACTGCATTGCTCTTGTTGTTGCCCCCAGGAGTGGCAGCAGCCGGGATGTGCACAGAGGTTGCCAGGAAAGGACAGGTTGGCGCTGCTGGATGAGTGCAGCACACAGTCTGCTGCCAGCCTCTGTTACAGAGGTGTCATAGAAAAAAGAAACAAAGAAAGTGTAAGACTTATTTGCAAAATCCCTCACTTTCTCCGCATGGTGAAATCCCCCCCCTGCCCCGCTGAGAGGTTTTCTTAATGTCACTTCCCCAGAACCCTGTAGATAAATACAGCGTCTGCCAGGAGAAACAACGCATGACTTCAACGAAGCAAGACTTCCCTTATCCTTTGAAGTTCCTGAAGGAGCACGTCTACCCCTTTCCTTGTCCTTTCACCGAGCTGTAGCCTTTTCTTTCTTTTATCTCCATCTAGTGGCCACTGTGCTCAGCTCAGGACCGGAGCCAAACTTGGTTATGTGGTGCCCACGTTAGTTAAGTGTGCCTACAAACACCTATCAGATCACAGGGAGTGGGATGTGGTGGAGATAAATTCCTGGTTTCTGGACCACGGTGGCTTTGGAGGCCCTCTTGGAAACGCCGGGGTGAGCCTGTGCTTATTCTGCAGTGTGGCAGATGGAGATGGGCTTCACAGATGGAGAGAGCAGCATGGTGTTAGCCAGCTGTGTTACAGGGCACCTCATTTCTTACTGCTGCAGCAGCTTACCAGAGTGTTTCAGGAATGTAGTGTTAAGATTTTTGGCCCCAAATACTACTATAAGCTTTCAAGCCCCTTTTAAACCTGGAAACAGTTTCCTATTTGGAGATTGGAGAAACAGAATCTCCTTTTTTAATGGAAACTGAAAGCTCTAGACTGCCTAGTTATAAATAAATCTGGAAAACATAAGTATGGGTGACTCCAGGGTCTGCTTCAGTTTAAGGCATCTGCAAGCAGAAACTCTGGGAAATGCAAGTGCCTGCAAATTCCTCCATAGCATCCTGACATAAAATCACAGAATGGTTCGGGTTGGAAGGGACCTTAAAGATCATCTAGTTCCAACCCCCCTGCCATGGGCAGGGGCACCTTCCACTAGACCAGGTTGCTCAAAGCCCCATCCCGCCTGGCCTTGAACGCCTCCAGCAGGAGCTGCTTGCAGTAGAGAGCTCGTATCACGAGAGGGTTCTGCATATGGATGTGTCTGTGTCTGCCTCGATGCGGTGCGCTTGCCCAAGCAGATGCACTGTAGCTTGTGGGTAAGTGTTTTGGCACTCCTCCTCATGCCACCTCCTGTGGCTTTTCTTTTCCTGGAAAGTGGTGATGATTTCTTGCTCCACCTGGGAGGAGAGGAAATCTTTTGTTACAGTCACATCAGAGGATGGTCCTCAGACATGGTGAGCTTCTAAGGCTCCCAATCATCTGGGTCGAGTCTTGACTTGAGCTGAGTCATGAATAGCTCAGAAATTTTCACTTGGGGGTATTGCAAACAGGTATGCATTCTTATAGATAAACACGCCAGAAAGCATTTTTATATTGATGCTGAGGTTAGCAGCAGAACAGAAAAAAGCAGAATGCCTGTGAATAAATATTTATATAGAGGACGCCCTATTTTCTAGATTTTTGTATTGCATTGACTGTATAAAGGGTTGGAGAGCCATTAGCAGGATCTTCCAAGATAATTTTTCCTTTCTATAGTGTCTGGCAGAAGGTGAGGGTGTGGCAGGGCATTATACGCTCTGGTTATTTTCTCCTGTTGTATTGAAACTTTAAGGTCATTGCTAAGTCTTGGCAGTAGCCTTTATTTGAGGCTCACTTTTCCCCCCCGATCTTGCATGCTTTTCTGTTGTTGCTACTGTCTTATATAAATGATTCTAAGATTAATCTTGTTCAAAATGTTACCTGAAATGTCTTTCTTGTCAGACTTCAGTCAGCAACACAGTTTTATGAGGAATTAAAATCTTAAATACTGAATTCTGTACTGTATATGACTAATGCAAAACATCAGAAAGAGTATTTTAGGCAGGCTGAAAAATAAACCTCTGTGCACTTATGTCAAACAGTTAGGTTTACAGAGCTTGATTATATGTGTTAACTGTGAAATAACACATGAAAAGCTGAGAGTCGATGAGCCTGTCATTCATTCTGTCTTGCCCTGGCACATGGAAATAAACATAAATTGTAGAAGACCCTTGCTGTATGAGACCGACATTATTATTTAAATTTTTTTTAGAGGGACTGAGCGTGGGAGGAGAGGCCACATCTCAGTCATGACCTGGAAAAAAAAAATAATGTTTTAGGGAACACAAAATGCCAGAGGTTTTTCTTCAGTCAACCACTTTCTTCCTCTTGTTGCTTGACAACATGACTTCTGAGTCATTGATGTCGTTTCCCTGTCAAATAGCAGATGATTCTGGAGTTCACAGGTAAATTCATTCCTTCCTCTTGCAGACCTGGTCAGGGCTGCACGTTGAGCAGGATTTTGCACATTTGACTTCTCCCTTGTGCTGCCCTGATGTTGGGGGTATCTGTTGAATCACTAGACTCTTTTGGGCACCCTGGAGGGAGGTGGTGAATGCAGGCTCTCAGCAGGGCTGTCGACCTGCCAAGTGTGTCCACCTGTTATGGTACTAGTTTGGCAGAGGTGGGAGAAGAGAGGTCTGAGACCATCTACCCAACCTGACTCCCCGGTGTTTTATGGTTCAAGTCACCAGTTGTAATTGTCTGATTGCAGGGCAGCCTTCAGTGCTGTTTTATGCATTAAAAGATGGTAGGTAAATTTTTTTGGCCAATGTTTATTGGCTACTCTATGCATATGAATAACTAAGTTTTAAATTCAATGAAAATGTCTCTGCTCTTTTTCTTAAGATTTTTTTTTTCCTCCCCATTGAGCTTTGCTGTACTCTCTCTGCTCTCTCATTGATAACAGTGCTGAGTGATAAAATGCTTCTTGCCTTTGAAGTCAGGTCTAATAACACTAATTGTCGAACGAGTTTGAACTCTTTTGTGGAAGATAGGAAAATGATAGGGCAATCATTAGTTTCTTTTTTCCCCCTAATCTGGTATAACATGTCTTATTATGGCCTTTGATAACCGTAACCACAGCAACAAATAGTGATGGATATATTGCATTAGGGTCTCTCATCTCAGTAATCATATTCTGCTTCCAGATGCCTTACAGGTCACAAAGTAAATTAACATTCAATGGCAATACATCAAGATGCTGCAGAAAATTCCCTTCTCTCTCTGAGAGATCATGCAGGTTGTTAGGGACCTTTGAGCAGTGGCTGACTCTTTCCAAAGTCCAACAGTATCCCAACTTGATGGTTTCTGATCAGGCTGCTGTGTACAGGTTAATGAAGTTGTCTGCCCGTATTAGTTAGAGGGGCTGTACAGGAATCAGGAGGTGGAATTAAATTCAATATATACCAGCAGAAGAATGGGGAAGTGGCTTAAGGGGAATGTATTGGAACTTTGGTAATAGGGCACTCCCTGTTGCGGGGTGGAGTTTTTCTTAAACCAAAAGCCTTTTAAAGTCAAAAAGGTTTATATAAGTTATATTTGTTTGGTGCTGTTCTGCATTCCAAACTCTGGAATAGGAGCTGAACAGCATGGAGTGGCATGTTATGTTTTTGGAGAGGATTTATGGTCCAGACATAGGTGTGAGCGGAACACTAACGTACCCTGTAATCAGAGGGAGGTGTGCTGTTGCAAAAGGTCTCGGGTGAGTGTAAAAGCAATTGTGATTACAGGGGAAGTTAACATGCCTGGCTCCCCTCCCCAACATCTTGTAGGAAAGACGGAAAACAGCAGCAGAAATGATGTACTGGGTACAATGGAGAACAGCTGTACTTTATATGAAAAACATATGTAATTGACCTTTTTTTTTGAAGGGTTGTTAAATTACTTTTGGTCCCTCTGAAATGAGGAAAGTAAATGTGTCCAGTTAAACTTCACATCTGCTGTGTACATAAACAAGTTTAGAAAAGTGAATTTTTGCCCAGCCACAGGATGTCCTGAGATCAGTATGAGAACAAGTGGGATAAATTGCTTCTGAGGAGTGTCTGTTGCTTCCTAAAGTTAAAAAGACATGTCAACTTTTACATGTCTAAAATCAGAAGAGATGTCAGTCCTATGAGTAGGTGGTGTAAAGCATTTAAGAGGATGGAAGCAGGAGAGTGGTTAAACTGATAGGTTGAGTTACCTACTAAAATCGCATGTATGTCTGTTGTCAAATCTCTTGGATTCTTCAGAAAATAATACCCTTCTCAAAAGATACTGAGCAAAATACAGTTCTAGATGGTGTTTTTCTTTTACATTATTTAACAAATTTTCCTATGGCCTATCTACTACCTCCTTGTTACTAAAATGAATTTTTCTGAACAGTTCACAAATATGTCAATTCTATAGTTATGGAAATACATAAAAAGTGAATTGTGCTCACAGAGATATTAGAAGAAAGCATTACACTTGAATATGAAAACTGCATCTTGGACACAGTGTCTGAGTACACACCACCACAGATATGACTGAAGAGAAATAACTATGAGATGGGTTATTTACTTGAGAATTGATGTCTCGCTGTTTGTTGACACTACCCTAAGGGGAAAAAAATTAATACTTTTGAAAGTCATCTGTGTGTGTTTCTGAAGTACTGATCGATCATGGCTCAAAATATTTGACTTTAAAGTATATCAAAGTCATGCAGTTATAAAACAAGACGAACTAGGATATTTCTGAGGATTGTACTGATGCTCATAACCACAGCTCAGGCCTCTGTGGATTCCATCTGGTGTCTTTGCAAAAGAGGCTGAGTCTACGCTGCTGCTGCCTCTGTTTTAAGTAATCCCCCTTTAGGAGTCTGTTGCCTGGCTATGGGATTTTTCTCATATTTGGTTAAATGCACTTGTCACTGACAAGCCTCGTCTCATCTGTGAGACGTCCTGCTCCCAAGAGTGTTGTCTTGGGCACAGGCTGGTCAGGACACAGTGGCCAATTACAGGCCACACAAGGGCAGCCAAGGAACCCAGCTGAAATGCATTTTTGTGTGCAGGTTCCTAGGTCAGCCTAGCTTTGGTCAGGCAGCTGCTGACTTGACAGAGAACTGTCTGCTGGCATGAATGTCTGTGTTTCCCTACAGCTGCAGGCTGGTGGGTCTCTTCTGTTCCCGTTTGGGGCTGGAAGACTCCACTAGAGCCTGTTACACCTGGTGTAGAGTTAGCAACAAGGAAGGATCGCAGCTCCAGTGCTCCTAGGTGATACATATATTGTGCCACTGTCATTAATTGGCATTTTTTTTTCTGAACTCCTGCTCTCATTCTCTTGTAGTCCTATTGATATAAAGCTGCCTTAAACCAGTAAGAAGTAAGGACAAGCTCTGAGTACAGAAAACTTGCATGTATTATTGACATGACTATGTCCACTGCAAGGGTCATACCGTGTTTTTCTGCTGACGGGAAAGTTGGCACTCTCTACTGGCTTCATGTAACTACTGTAAAGTGGTGTGTGAAACATCTAATTAGCAATATCCAATGCCGTTAGACTCCATATATAGCTGTGTTGTAATCTTGGAAACAAACTTCTGTTCATTCTCTCTCAATTAATTACCTACAGATTTCTTTAAAACTGCTCTTTTATGCATGTTCCTGTTTTCTCTCACAAGTTTGCATTTGACTTAGAGAGATTCTAAGCTGACATGAGTCTTTTTACAGTTGCATTTATTTTAAGCAAAGAATCGATTTACCTAAGCTGAGTTGGACCTTTAATCTAGGAATGCAGGAGTGGAGATTTCCAGCATCTGAGCACAGGAGGAGATGGCTGTTGTAACTTGGATTGAGGAGGGGGTAAAAGGACTGAATAGACCAGAGATCTCTCCTTGTGGATTTATCTTAAATTTGAATTGGAAGGTGGAAAAGACAGTGTGTATTTATGCCCTGCCCAACCTCTTCTCATGGTCCTTAAGTCCAGGCTTCTTCAGTCACTTCTTTGGACCCAAATCGTGTTAGTGAATTTACGGTTTATGTATTGATGGAGTCAGAACTAGGTGTTTGTGGATGGCTGTGTCAGAAACAAGAAGTAGGATTCCTGCTGGTGTGTTTGAAGAGCTG
The DNA here is from genome assembly GCA_013398915.1 of Dromas ardeola. Classification (NCBI taxonomy): domain Eukaryota; kingdom Metazoa; phylum Chordata; class Aves; order Charadriiformes; family Dromadidae; genus Dromas; species Dromas ardeola. The sequence continues at coordinate 348,298 of VYZM01000276.1, read as the reverse complement.
TTAGGAGGCATGTGATGAGAATGGTCTGGATGGCAAGACTGCTCAAATGATCTATTTCCAAGAGAAGTTGAGGTGTTACTAATCTGCAGGGGTTTGTTTCTGCAACAAGCTTCTCAAGCGTGCGTGTGAAAGAGAACGATGGGGTGCTCTTGTGTTGGTGATACTGGAGGTAGAGATAGTGGAAGTAGTACCTGGATAGCAATAAAGAAATGATGTTTTTTGGAGCTCTACATCTCTAAGCAGGCTTTGTTCATGTTAGAAAATAAATGAAAGTCCAGCTTTGCTCCTCTGCCCTAGATAAGCCAATCCTCCATGACAAGACAGCTGGGTGTGATGAGCAAAAGGGAAGATGGAACTTCCTTGGTAATTTGTGGAAATTACCTGCAGCTTCCTTAATAGGTATAATTTGCCCTTGGGAAGTAATATGGGAATTACTGTAGTTCACTCAGGTCAGTACTTTGAATTTGCGAGTGGCTGGAAGCTTGCATTCTGAGAAGGGGACAAAATCCCTCTGAGAACAGTTATTGAGCAATTGTACAGATGTGAAGCTTTTTTCTTAACTAGATCACTTAGTGATGGCTGTATGCTTTGCAGCATCTACTTTCTATCTCTTCTATTAAAAACATATAGCAAGTGTCTAGGGATATTTCTTTTCTTCCTGAAAATAATTGCATTAGAATTCGTATCCCTACCATGCTCTATTATGTGTCGAAATAATTAAATCTGGTAAATGTTAATTTTTCTACTGAAAGCTCTCAGGAAGGAGATATTCCAAAGATACTTTTTCTTGTTCAGAAGAGACCTCTAATATCTTTAAATAAGAGATTGTTCTCGTTACTGATGTAGTTCACTATGTTATAAACACAGAAAAATTGATACAGGTCTCAAGTCTGACTGCAGTGACACTACAGTTGTTGCTCCTGTTCCCGTTTGTGGCTTATGGTGCACGGGCAGGTTGATCTCACTGGTTTGATGCGTCTGTGCTCTTGGCCAGTCTATGCTGCCTGGTGCAGGTATGGTCTCTGAACTGGAGGCAAATGTCGCAACTGGACTGTGGTGGTGGTGAAGGAAATAAAGTCGCAACTCCAAAGTGCCTATGCTGCTTCAAATGTTTGAAAAAAGAAAAAAAGGGGGGGGGAGGGCAAAAGACAGTAAGTGAAACTATTAGCATCCTGTGTGTGTTTTGGGGGCCTTCTATAGCTAATTTAAACCCTTGGCTCTTCCATGGTACTGCTTTTCCCATTACATACTTCCAAAGATTGAGAAGGTTTGATTAACAAAATATTCATTACATATTTTTCCATTAGCACTGACAGAGCTAGTTCTGCAGATACACATGAGCCAATTTCAGCCCCCCCAAATGAAATGACACGGTGAGGACATCCCGTTCACTGCTCGGAAGGGGTCTGTGCCTCCTGCATGTGGGGGGAACCCACTGAAGCAATGCTGGAGCCGATCCTGGCTCTCTGGTGTCTTGTCTCCATTAGTGGCCCTGTACTGGGTCCATGCCCCCACCTGCTGGGGCAGCCACGCAGTCCTTGCGGCATGATGGGGATGCAGGAGCAGTGGCCTTCGGGTAGGAGATGACCCATTGGTAGCTTAGGGTCTATAAAATCAGGCTGCTTTTCTTCTGTTTGCTTGTTACCAGATGGATTATTTTTAAATTTTTTTTGGCTTCATGCATGTGAAATTCCTGTTGGTAGAAAACTGGATTTGGCAAAGTCGTAACTGGGGTCAAACTGTTTGTTTTGGCTTCATTCTTGAATTCAACATTTAATTGAACCAGCAGTCACACATGGGGCTGAGCAGGCATATCTGAATTTGTCTAGCAGACGTAGGCGACTATTCATGTTGTACTGCACACGTGTCCTGCATCTGCACAGAACAATCATTCGACATTGTTGCTTAATAGGCTAATTTGTAGAACATAATCCTGAGTTACAAAAACAAACAGAATCTTTCCTTTACCTTTGGAAGGATTAATAATTTTAAAGCAATGGCTGAATTTTCTGCAGTGCATTGCCTTCGAAGCAAAATGAGCTAAAATAGAAAAAGCCGCTACCCTTCTGGAGTAAGCTTTCCCATTACTGAGAATTGTTTTACATAATTATAGGAGTGTAATTATATCTGTTATTTCCTGGAATAAACAAGTTCTCAGTATGATTTAAAAAAAAAAATCAAAAAGGGAAAGTTAACGTTTATATTGCTACAGTCTAGTAATGAATAACAGCTGGGGTATTCCTTTCCTCTGTTAAACGAGTTAATGCTTAGATTCAGTGTTCATTAAAGCAAGTCCCTAGTTACTTGTTAGACCCTATGCTTTTTCTGGAATGCTTTAATTTCTGAGAGGGTCTCTCCATGTGGAAACAACCAGCTTAATTTCAGGTGGACCCAAGAATGGCAGCCTGTTTCAGAATTATTGGGTACAAACAGTTCATAGCAAATAAATATCATAGGAACTTAGACTGAAAATGTGCATTGTTTTCCAAGCTAACGAAATTTTGTGACATTTGAGGGTTTTTTTGTGATATTTTTCCTCTTCTCTGTTAGATGCTGCAGCACATCTCAGTAGCCTAAATATTTCTGTGGCATCACTCCAGAATGATTTCATTGTGTATTTCTTTCCATTTCAGAAAAGCCTACACAGAAATAAGTTTTTTGTTTTGAAGTATTTAACGAATACTGCAATAAAATCGCATGCAGCTTTGTAAATATGCGACTTTATATATACACTCAGCTTCATGTATGTAACACTTAAAATTTTTGATATTGTTGGTGTGTTACTTATCAGCCCAATAACTCTGGGTGCAGCAGAACAAACAGCCTCTATTAAAACATTCTCCACTGCTGTTTTACTTCCAAGGCAACAGCTCATCCTGCAAAGATCACCTATCCAGAACTACCAGCTGGAGACTTTTGCATTTTGAATATACTTGGTATTACTGTCTGTTGTTCTGGGAAATCACAGTTCTTAGAGTGAAGGATTAATTTTCAACCAGGAGCATCCTCCGGTGAACTGAGTTACCGGGCTCATTGTTTGACACGAACAGAACATTTTGTGTGTGACTTGATGGAAGTCTCTGTTCATCTCACCGAGCCCTTCAGAAATGTCAACCGGAGCAACCTGTCCCTTTTGAAACGGCAGCCTCTCCCCTTCTGCAGCGCAGAGCAGGCACAGCAGCGGTCATCACGCTGCAGTGTGCCCAGCTGCTCCAGGCACAGCCGCTACCACTGCCACCGAATTTTGGTCTCAGCCTAGTCTCACACCTCAAAACCATTGAGAATCAATCGGAACACTTTGTTGTAGCGGGGATAGGAACGCTTCTGCAGTCCTTGGCACAGATATTCCCAATTCTAGTGACCTGGCCTTTTAAGGGAGACTCTCTACTTGCTACAGGGTGTTTTCATTCTATAATCAATGGTGGCTATGGATCCATCATAGGGTGGATGATGCTACAGTTGCAAATGTGGGAAATAAAGTCCTGACATGTGCTGTTGTCAGTGGAGCAGCTCTCTAGGCTCTCTGCTAAATGTCACCAACCTGCACTGGAGCCATGTTGCCACATTTGCACTGTCACTATTACTTCTGTCAAGTTAACATGATCAGACATCTATTTTTCTTTGCTTTGAGAACCTTGTAGCTTTATCCTTCATTGCACTAACTAATTCTACACCCCTGAGTATCTCAACCTTTAGAAGTTTCTCAAACTTCTTCAGTTAGAAAAGGCATACATACCTTCCCTTGGATTATTTAATAAGAAAATGCTGATGTGTACATAACCTACAATATAGTATTTCTTGGCACCATCATCCAAATAGCTTTAGATTGCCCTTCACTTACTGAAACCTCTGTCTTTCTGCTTCACAAAACCAGTACAGGTTGCTGAATTTTTTTGCATACTTCCCTGCATGGCTCAGTAGGCTGAGTTACTGCACAGCACCACAGGAGCTAGCATAGTTTCTCATTTGCTTGTTTTCTTATGTGTAGTCTTGGTTCCATATGCATACAGGGAAATAAGTGCATATCTGGAGAAAAGTCTGTCATCTGGAGACATGATTTTTTTGGAAATAACAAATTTTACTGTCTGGCAAATATCCAGTAGCTCACACTCATCTTCATAACAGCGAAAAGCTCAGTGTTTGTCTCCTGTGAAAGAGGACGATCTTTAAGTCTTGAGCACAGAACCCACATAGATAAATAGTGATCTATTCTTTGGGAAATATTTTGAAAATTATACTAGGTGGTAATTTTGAATGAAATCTCCTTGCTGCACTAAGGGATTATTTATAGAATAATTGATGCAAGCAGTTATATAGCAGAGAGTGCTAGGTGTGTTCAAGAACTGTATTTGTGGAAACCTGAAAGCTGTCTTGAGCAATCAAATTAGCAAAAGTGTAACTGACTTTAAATTACAGTGGCTGGGTCCTTGCTTGACTGATAGCAGATCTAATACTTAAGTGGGACACTATTGTGACATCCTTAGGTTTAAAGTATATATTGGGTCAGGGGGAATGGGAAAGGAGCATCCTTGTTCCCCTTGGAAGAAGCAGAGGGGGAAGCGGGAAGCAGGTGGATACTTTTCCTGGGGCCGTGGGAGACTCATTAGAGCTGGGAGTTTCTCACAGGCAGTCTGCAAGGCAGGATGATGAAGAGGACGCTTAGAGATGAGTGATCCTGGTACGCCTCCTTCTTATCCCGTCCGAAAGGATCCTCTCATACCACATGCGATGTAAACTCATAGCACTTGCAGAACGTTGAGAACTGTCCCTAAACCTACTAAAGTCAGTGGGATCATGGATTGCAGGGAACGCTACAGTTTAATGCTTTAATTAAAAGAGAGTCAATAATGACTAGAAATACTCCTCAGAGAATATCCTGGTCATTTTTCATCAGGCAGTGGCAAGCAATTCCAAGGTTTACATATCTACCAGAGCAGTGTGCATGTGTGTATGTGCCTGAGTTCTAGATTCCCAATTGTTGCTTTACAGTGCTATAAAGCTCGATGTATTGGAAGAAATACACCTGTACCACGGGCTTTAGAGACCAAATCCTCTCCAAGTGACCTGTAACTAAACACTGTGCAATGTTTTTGCAATATAAAGTATTTTAACCTACCTGACTGCTATAAAAAGCTTATTTTGCCATGAAGAATAGCTATGGTATGTAACTCCTTGCTACAGTAAACCACAATGGTTATGTATCTGTATGGATGATGAGATCTTCTGTGGTTACAGAAGGAAATAAGTATCCATGATGAACACAACCCCAGGGCCTGGATAAGCAAACAAACAAAAATTCTGTGGGATAGCAAGATGTGGATGGGGGAATCAAAAGTTATCAGGGACAAAAATCATCTGGGCCACTGTTAATGTGGGTGCTTGGGAACTTCTCTGCTGTGATAAATGCAACATAATTCCATAAGCAAAGTGTGCAGAACATATATGGTTATCAAGTACTATCTGCAATGTGATATCTCAGTCCCCTTCAGTAACTTCTTCAAATGTTTGTGCCATTGACTGAGACAATCAGAAGCACTGTAGTGGAAGACCCTAGGAAGAAATCTTCCGTAGGCTTGCCCATTTTGCTTTGGTATTATTTTTTTGTTGGTTTGCTTGATAACCTTTGCTTGATACATCCATAACTGCTTAAAACAGGAGACTATTAGTAGACTTTGAGGAACTATTAAATGATGAATATGAGCTAATAATTTTACAGTGTGCAGACAGTAATTGTTCCAAGTGAAAGAAGTTTACGTGACTCATCAGAAATCACTGTTATGCTTCAAGTGTGAAACTGCCACCAGTAAGGACATGCTTCTTGTATATGATGCATACATTAAAAGCCAACTGCTGGGTTTGTCTGCTTTGTCTTCTTACAGGAATGTAATGGCATTGTGTCTGCTGCAGCAGGATGCCTTCCTCCTTCCCACTCTGTAGACACACATGCTGCCTCTTACAGGGACTGGTAGTAGAAGCATCAATGGAAGAGAGAAACCCTGCACTGATGTAACCTATCCTCAGGAATTTTTTCGTTGCATTCAGTGGGGCAGCAGTCCTAGAAAAATCTGGGGTTTACGTTGGAGAGTAGTGGTGGTAGGTTCTCACACTTCATTTGTCTTTGGTTAGGATGACAAACTTGTTCTGTGTTGTACAGATTTTCATCACTCCTTGGTAAGTGACGTGTGCCAGAATTACCAGGAGGTGGTTCTCATTACCTTAAATCGTGCTCTTTAACATAGAAAGCATGATGACACTGATCAAAAGCCTCTGAAAACAGAAATTATTAAGAACACGCACACACTTCTGTGTGTGTATATATAGTCTAGTTTGTGCATTGTGAGCATATCTTTGTCACTGATGAAAGGACATATCCATGAACTTTGTTTCTTTAAGCTGGTGTCTCTTGTTCCCACATAACAAAGTGCTCTTGTAAAACTTATATTTTTGTTCTTAATACTTTTATTTTTTTCTCTTCTTACTTACATTGCAAGGCTCAGGAACAAACTAAGCAAACTTTTGGATGAAATTTACACTTCTGAATTGCGAAAGGGGGCCCACATCTAATTTGTTTTAATCACAAGAAATAGTGTTTTTTAACAGTTTCTATAAATATGTAATAGATGGTAACGCAGCAGAAAAAAAATTGGAATAATATTACAGTACTGATCACTTCATAAGTGTGTGGTGACTACAGCAGCCAAGTTCTTTTGGCTGACTTTTGCCCTGCCATGGTTGTCTGTTTCTAGAGGTGCTAGGGAGAAACAAGGGAATATGAAAGGGATAACAGGAGAGAAGATGAGTGTAGAATGTGGAAAATTTACATACAGGTTAAAAAAAAAAGTGTTTATCCAAGTGCTTTGCATGAAAAACTTAGAAACTTGCTGTATTTTTAAACATCCCCCAGTAGTTCTACAAATACAAAGACTTCTCAAGAGAAAAGGTACAATGAGTAAGTGTTTTCTTCCACTGCTGTGTAAAAGAATAACCCATGACTAACTTTTCTCCAGGAATACAACTAAAATCTGAGCAAATCTGGACTTCAGAATTTTTGTAGCAACACGGCAGAGCTGTGAGATGACAGGCCCACCCTACGCTTTTAACACCTCACCCACCCACAGCCTGCAGGCAGGCAGAGCCAGAGATGGCCAAAAACTCAAGATGGTCCATATAGTGAGACAACTGGGGCACAGATGGAATGAGGTTTTCTTTCCCACATGCGTTACCTATTTTGAAAAACATAAACAGTTCCCTCCTCCTTAATACTTTCTTTTAACACTGTCTGCTAGCTAGTCACTTGGCCATGTCAAGACAGCTACAACTGTGCTTTTTGGAGCAGTCAGGAGGCTACGTTTTCAGAATGGAAGATGCTGTCATCTTTGTGAAACCTTGTTGGGTGAAACATTATGACATGCCTCAAGTGTAAAAGTTATCGAAATTACTCTATCAGTTCAGTCACAGGATTTTCTCAAGCCTGGGCTGAGAACCCCTCAAGCTGGGCCACAGTCTGCTGTTTTCCCTTCTTGCTCTTCACACAGCAATGCTAACCACATATTGGGCTATGTTATCAAGTGTGTAGCCAGCAGGTTGAAGGAAGTGTTTACACACCCCTCTCCAGCACTTGTGAGGCCGTATTTGTAGCAATGCATCCAGTTTGGGCTCCTCAGTACCAGAAAATTATTGACAAAGTGGAGTGAGTCCAGCCACCACAATGATCGGGGCAGGGGAGTATGGGACATAAGAAGAGGCTCCGAGAGCTGTTTTTGCTCAGTCCGAAGAGCAGAAAGCTCAAGTGGGATCTGACTGTTGCTTTCAACTACGTAAGGAGAGATTACAGGGAAGACAGAGCCAGGCTCCCCTTAGAGCCACACAGCAATAGGGTGAGAGGCAACAGACAGAAGCTGCAATGTGGGAAATCCCAATGAGGTTCTAAGAAACTCCTTCACTGTGAGGGAGGACAAACACTAGAACAGGGGCCTAGAGAAGTGTGGTATCTCCACCCCTGCAGTTATTCAAAACTCATTTGGGCAAGTCCATAACCAATTGTATCTAAATACGAATTTGGATCTAATATTAAAATTGATCCAACTTTGAGCAAGCTGAAAGGGGATATTGAAACTGCTTAACTAAATGACCTCCAGAAGTCCCTTCCAACCTCAATTAATTAATTATTCTCTTCCACAGGCGTGTCATTGCCTGCTGTCATTATTGAAAACTAACAAGCCCACAGTGTTTTATCTTGACTCGTTTCTGGAATCTAGGAGAACAAGCACAAGTTTGACGGTTCTGCTGTTGGTTGCAGACAATGCTGTGGCAAATCCAGTTGTGTCCTAAATAGCTGTGACGCTTGCAGGGCTGTTGTAGCACCACCGTGTCTGGAAGCAGTGACAGGAACATCTTTGTTGCTTCAGTCTCTTATATGCTGCTCTGTGCAAGTCCTAATGCTATGGTCCTAGTATCCTGGAGCAAAAGTGATAGGATGTTATGGTTTGGGTTTTTTTTTTGTGCGCAGAAGCCACTATGAGGGCACTCCAGGTCATAGCAGTCAGAATAGCTGTGTTGTCTTGAAGAATAAATATTTATCTTCATCCCTCATCTCATTTTCCCGATCAGTGAGTTGAATTGTGGTGGTCTCTGGTCATGGTTACACTTGACAACTAGGGAAACAGTAAGCATTGAGGCTGATCCCTTTAGCCTCAGGTTTTGTGGAGGAGGAAAGGAAGAGGTTCTGAATAGGGATTAAAATAGCACACAGAATAGCCTTTGCTTGCAGTAGAAGGAATTGGATGCCTCACTCATTTCAAGCTACAGTAATCACCTTAGCAAGCACCACTGTAGAGTATTAGCTGAAGTTACTCCTATGTAGAATGCTTTTGGTTTGTTCACTCTGAAATAAAGAATACACAACTGTTCTTAAAACCTTGGTTTGGGGTGCTACAGGGAAAGATCTGATATGTAATAACCAAATAAGATCAGTCTCCCTGGGGACCATTTGCATTAATGAACCATCTGCTACCCTTTTGTCTATGAAGCATCATGGACAGCATCATCCTCCTTCTGTTGTGCAGTGATAATGGGATATTCAGGTGTCTGTGTAACAGGAGCATGTTTGACACATTTTTGGTTGTTACTCCTCCCTCCCCAGTGACTGCCTCATGTCTCAGGCAAGATGGTCCTGTCGGTCGCTATAAATATGTCAAGAAATGGAAGTAACCAAGAGGTCTCAGGTCTCCTTGGCAATATGGTGATTAACATGGGCTATAGAATGACGTGATTCATTCATAGAGGAGGCAAGTGTGGAGTTGTGAATGCTTTGCTGATGTGGCATCGCAGCATCCAGTCATGTACGGCAGGTTGCTGCTACTTGTATTGCCTGAAGCACCTCATTTTCTTATTTAAAAAAAAAAAAAAAATCTTTATTCTTTCCCGATTCTTATAAGGTCTGAGGCATCTGATCATCACCTCATATCAAGACAGAAGTATCTACGCTAGCTCTGCTTGAAGAGGATTTTTCTAATGAATTTGCCTATTTGCAGTTGTGCTATGTTGTCTTCAAACACTGTTTCCCTTTCAGAGTAGGTGAAACAGGAGTGAAGGATTCTCCTACACACATTAATTCTGATTTCCATACAGTTACTTTGGATTTACACTGTACTACCAAGGAGGGAATCAGTCCTAGTCTCGCAGTAGTACAGTCACACAGGGAGATTATTGGTTGTGTCAGCAAAAACTTGTGTCTTTAAACACACTACACAGACTGGCAAACTGGTAACAATGCTGCTGTTTCATAGTGTGTCAGGTGTTGTAGGTGCTGTGGTCTTAGTCTTTTAAAGTAAAAACCAAGTCAATTACTAAACTCCTTCCTTGTCCCAGTGCCTGAATCTTCACAGCATGACTTTTGATTAGAAGCAGCTCACAGGCCAGGTAATAACTGTTGGAGATCTCTGATCAACTTGTCACTCATGTCTCAGATACACGTGATTTCAAGGAAAAATAAACTACCATTTTGCTGTTTTTCTTCCCCTATCCCCATCCCTTCACCATAGTTAGCCCCTCTTTTTTTGGGGGGGGCGGGGGGAGGGGGGGGAATAGTCAAACTCATAAACCAAGATCATTAAATCATGATCATTCCCCCAATACCAGCTGTTCTACTGTTTTTCTTCCTATTGGTGCTCATAAACAGGCAAGATTTCCTGCTATGTTAAATATCCATATTGTTGGCAAAAAGCAAAAATGTTGTCGTTTGCTACTACCTGAATGTATTAGTCATTAATGAAGAAAGTCTGGTAAGTGTTTGCAGGACAGCTGGTGCTCTGAATAGTACTACTTGCTAGCAGCTATCCCATTCCTCTCTCTTGATATTGTGCAAAATGAAGACATAATTAAAAGGCTAAAGAAGATTCCTCAGCACTAGGATGTAATAAACTAACATTGCAGAAAACTAAGAACAGAACAGGATAAAACTGTAAAGCTTCTCTGCGCAGCCTGGTCAATGTCTGATTTCCTCCTCCTCCACCCCCTTCCCTTGTTAGCTGCTTTTTTTTTTTTTGAAATCTTTATGTACATTAAGCCTGTTGGTAGACTCCTGATGCTCCGGGGAGATTTATGCCTGCTGAATACAAGCAGGGCAAGCGCGTGGTGTGGCCGGTTCTTGAGGATGAAGCGGGTGCAGGAGGGAGTGCCTGTGCAGGCAGGTCAGCAACCGTGAGCTGGGGCTGTCCCTGCTCCATGGACATGAGCCAGGGTTGTCCCCGCTCCGTGGGCATGAGCTGGCCCCCGTCTGAGCTGGAGAGCTGTGACAGTGCAGCTGGCAGCTGCCGAGAGGAAGGATGTCTGCACTGGCACCTCACCTGGGGAGAGGAAAATGTGTCGGGGAAAGTCAGAAGAGGCAAATTAAGGCCTTTTTCCAAGAAGAGAGTACAACTAAAATCGTGCAATGTGGATGATGGAGGTTTAAAAGGTGTTTAGATGCCTCATAAAAATATTCGGGCTTTTTTAGTTAACACAGCTGGTTTTGGGGAGGAGTGAGCGGTCAGCAGAGTTGAGCATTCAGGCTCTCATGATGCCTCATCTAGCTACAGTCACCCACTCTGAACATCCCCCCGACCACATTTGCAAATCAATTAGTAATTCCAGTTTGATCTGTCTAAATGTCTTTCCTTTAGTGGGCAGTGGTATTTCAGTGTGTTGCAATCGAACAGCTGAAGAGAGAATGGTAAAACTTGAAAGCGACCTTTTGCTAATGGTCCTCGAGAGTGTTGGAAAAGATTTGTTTGCTTAGACTGTGACTATTCCCTTGTGAGCAGCTTCAGCCTATTGAGTTTAATTGGTCTATAGATGTTATTCTCCTGGCTTTATTTAGTTTGGAGGGAAGATGGTGAGGGAGGGGTGAAGTTTGATGGGCTACTTTGTATCTTTACATGTTCTTGTTTTTCCCATATGTCAGGGTTTTCTGTGCTCTGCAGAGAACAATGGAGTTAAAGTACAAGAAATGCAAGGATAGAGTAAGAACTGTGTTTGAAACCTGATTTGGTGGAGATTAAGAGGGAAAGGAAACACAGTTATCGCTTTGTATAGAAGTACTTTTTTAAAACTTGCTTATCGTACCTGCTGGGATCTTGGATCCTATTCCAAATACCCACAGCATTCCTCCCCCACCCCCCGCAGGAAAGCATTGTTGTCCCTGTTGTGCAGGTAAGGCCTATATGTCAGAGTAGACTCTACAGTCTGTAGAGCCTTGAATTTTTGCTCTGAGAGTTGCAGTGCCCTTTCACTTGTGCCTATTAATTTGAAATGCTCTCAAAAAGAACAGTTACGCTTTCAGAAAGGCAATTACATGGTTAAAGGCAGAGAAGAATTGCACCCAGAAAGGCTGTCTGGCTGATTCAGTGGTGATTTCAAGGAGTGGAGAAGAGGAGAGGCTGGAGGCTGGGCAGTGGATATTCTTCATTTGGCCATGAGCACGCAGTGTGGTATGGGGATTTGCTATGCTGGTGTGACAAATGTGATGAAACCCTAATTCCTTCTTCCGCTGGCTCTGCTTTTAGCCTGTGTCCAGCTCAGCTGGGGAGAAAACCCAGGGCTCTTGACACCGATCTTTATATCCTAATACCCAGCCCTCGGTGGGAAGCCAGGTCTGTTGCTTGTGAAGGATGGATAGACAGTGTTCATACCGGAAAACTCAATAGTTGCCACCCCTGAGTTTCATTCCCAGCAGTGCTTTGGACCCCTCCAGCTGGTTACTCACTGCCTTTTGTACCTGTGGAGGGCCCTGTGCAGAGTGAAACACTTCTGCTGGGAAAGGAATGTCAGCCCTGGGTTCAAGGAAAGGGAGCAGTGTGAACATGGAGAACCTAACCTGCTCGCTCTTCTCCAGAGAAGTGCAAGAGCTTCTGGTGATAGTCCTCTCCTACTGTGATTTGATTATTTTTTTCCCTTTCCCTCGTTGCCAAGGTTACAGTTTAATTCTGTTTAGCAAAAAAAAAAAGCCCCATATGTAAATGTGACCTTGGGGACTTCTATCTTGATAACAATGGCTCGTTTATGTTCATTGTGTTCAGCTTCCACTGTAAGGGACAGGGTCAAACAATCTGAAGGCGAAGGTATGGGAGAGAGGTCCTGCTTCACACCAAAATCTGCAGTCAGTTTGAGTCAGATCTTTTAATTTATAAACTTTGTTGGTAAACTCAGCAGCCCTTAACACACCGTGAAGCTGAACACCACAGATTCACTCTGCAGAAGCCAGCAAGCATCTATTCCTGCTCATGCCTTATACTTTTTTGTGGGTCATGAGACAACCGGATACCTGCTTATGTTAGATTATTCACATATCATATGCATTGGACCCTGAATTAAATTTGATTTTGTGCATTGAATAAACAATCATGTATCAAATTTCCTAAAAAGATAAAAAACTGGAGTAAATTAAGAAGGAAATACTATGTACCTTTTTCCTGTTACAAAAACTTAGCAACAAAATGTACCACATCTGTGCTACTCACTTTCATAATGACCATTCTTGCTTGGTATTTGTTCTTGCAAGGTGTTGAGTGCTCTGGCTGTAATCCAAGAAGATTTAAGCATGTAATTTAACTTTAAGGATGTAAGTAGTCCCATTTTATTGAAACCATTTGAGTGATTAAAGGTACGCAGGTGGATAAGTGCTTTGCTGGATGGAAGCCAGAATGCACAGCATCTTCCAAGATCAAATCCTTAATTATTAAACTGATTTAGAGCAGTTCTTGTATCCAAGGCAACAATGACAATGAGATGGTCGAGTACTAAACTCCCTATACATCTGAGAGAAATGTAGTTAGCCAAATTCTGCTCAAATATGGGTGGACATGGCTTACTGTAGTTTGTTCTTCTTAAACAGGCAAAATCCGGCTCAGTAATTGCATATTCATGAACAAAAATGGAGTAAATTAGCCACACTATGGTACCTGTATGTAAATGTTTATGGGGCCTTTTTGTTTGCTTATGAACTTAACTCCACCTCTTCCCAGATGGTTAGCAGGTCTTTTTCATCAGATAGGTGTTGCTGACCTTCACTGGATTACCTATTTTATTATTGTGTTATTGATTACGTGGTGTAGTGGGTGGGGTCCCTGCCCATGGCAGGGGCGTTGGAACAAGATGATCTTTAAGGTCCCTTCCAACTGTTCTATGATTCTATGATAATATTTTAAATATATAATTCTTTTATAGCTACTTCCTGGATTTCATTTAAATTGGGGAAGAATATTTTCTAGTTGTTATACCACAAGATTTCATTTGCTTGTAATATGCTGAACTATCAAGCAATCCAAAAGTCTTAAAATATGGGAAGAAAAGTAAAAGCCCCTTCACTCCTTGTTCTATTTACATTTAAAGAAGCTTTTGATTCTGCAATCTTTCATGACTCTTTGAACACCTAAAACTAGGGTATCGCCAACACTGTAGTTTAGACAAACCATTTGAGATTGAATCAGTTCTTCAATATTCTCATTGAAATATTCATTTGCTTTACAACAGCTGAAACATAGTTCATATCAATGGCCTACGTAGAGAAGAATCCATTCCAGGGTCTTTCATTGGGAAGGAAAGATGGGGAAAAAATTGAGATTCACCATGGTCCTGTCTGTTTTTGCATGGTCTTTCCACCTAACCATCAGTAAGATGAAGAATAATCTTGTTTAGGGGAAATATGTTGCAAGAATTTACTGTATATTCTGAGTTTTTTGTAGCATCAATTAATTGTTAATTGATGTCAGTGATGGTCATCTGTAATCATACCCTATTACCTGTGTTTATTTGCAGTTTACCTTGATGTTGTTTTGTATCTTGTGTGACAACACATGCTGCAGAATTAACAGACTAGTAGTGAGGAGAGCAATCTGTTTCCAGTAAGACTGCCTTTTTGTGTCATTGTGAGCTTTCAGGAAACAGGAAAAATGTGAATTTCAGAGTACCCAAATTGTGATGCCACAGGGGAGTTCACAGTTTGAAAAATCTGGGCATCAGTTAAAACAGTGCAGAGAGTATCAGGCTGTAGGCTTCTGGAAAACTCTGGGTGGTAAAGGTGTGACAAATTCTTCATCAACTGAAGATAAGCACAAAGGTAAAGCTACTTTTTCATGTTTGTGGTCCTACGTCACCCTAATCTCAAATTAATTTTTGGTCTAATAGAAGCTGTTCCCACAAACTTTCTACAAACTGTCTTCATTTTTGAGGCATTTATTTTGTCAGTAAACCCTGGAGTCCTCAATCTCTACTGCGTTGCATATGGAGCAATAGTTTCTATCACCACAGAGAAAGGGCATTTAACCCAGACTTGTATTGGCTCTGCCACAGAGATAAATAGTGGCGCCGTTCAGCATCATGGACAAGGAGGCTGGTTTCCTGTGTCTTGCTCTTTGCATTAGTTCTGTTTGTTTATTTCAAACTCTTGCAAGAATTGCATCCCACTTCAGACTGCTGCAAACTTGATTGCATCCAGGTTTCAGCAATGAGAGGGGTCCATTAGCAAAATTAAGGAGTGGATGCATATAAAGTAGTTTTGCTTGGGGGCTAAGGCAAATGCAGTCGAATTATGTGAAGCTGGCATGTTGTTCTTTATCTTTAGCTAATGTCTTGATTTGGTCTGTGCTTAAAATGTTTTGTTAGATTAGCTGTCAGCTGGAAATATGCTAAAAACCAAAACAACCTCCCACATCACTAATGAAGAGAGCTATGTTGGTAAAAGTTCTTAAATGGACACAGTTATATTGGAAGAGGAAGGGAGGAAAGATCCCTTTGGTATAATCTGGCCCATCTGGGGAGCTGGCAAGAGAATTAGAGGCATAAATTACACCCATATAAACTCCCTCTCCCAGTTTGCCAGTAGAATCGACTGGTAAAGCTCAGATGTTTGTCACTGTAGGCTCTTCCACCGAGTTATTCATTATCGGATGGAAAACAGCATGTGATCTTTACCCAGTGTTTTGCAAGCTAGCAGATCTAGGGGACTGTTCTGTCCATAGTTGTGTGTCTCACACCACAGATCTGCCCGAGGCACTGCTGATATCGCAGGGCAGCAGGATTTTCTCTTGAAGCCCTGTACAATGGCCATGCTGCCGATTCTCCTGGAAACCTTGCTGATTCCTCCTGCTGCCACTTAACATCAACCGTAGCCAGTCAACGGCTAGAAACCAGTACCTGAGATAACAAGGCTGGTTTAGATAAGAAATTTAGAACCAGTGGTTCCTTTTGTCTGACTCTTTTTTTTTTTTTGAGCTTTTGGGGTTTATTATCCAAGCCCTTATTTGCACCAGAAAAGGCTAGAAAATATGCTTTAAGAAAAAGGAAAAAAGGGTATGTGGGATTCTAGTCATGAGAATTTGTGAAAAGATGGAACAAAAAACCCCTGAAACACTACCACCCCCACCCCCCAAACTCCACCCACTACTTTGTGAGACTTTTAGAAAAAAAAAAATCATTACCAGGCCCAGGTCAGGCTCATCCATGTTGTAGTTAACAAGCTAGAAGACAGTTAACAAGCTAATGTCTTGTCCAGGAAAAAACCCACTGGCAGATTGTTGGTGAAGTCTCTACTTGCTTGTCTTCATTCAGAACAAATAAAAACCAAAATAACCACGTGGCAAGTTTCAGCTGGTATTGACCCAGGAACAGCTAAGGATGTTACCTGTTTGTGATGACCTTGAGGCAGAGAAAGGTGACTATTGAACCAGTTTACATCTCAGGCTCTTGGTCCCTTGAAGATCTGTGGATCCTCCTTGGATCCCTGAGGATCAGGCTGGCTGTTGCTGATGGAGGTTGAGGCCCAGGATTAAGACCCTCAGACTGTGGAGCTGTTTCCATTGTGCATCACCGGGAAGCTCCAGAAATGGAGACTGGTAACAGGAAAGGTGGTTGGTCAAAGAACATCTTCTAAGGAAAACTGGATAGAGCGTAAGCTGAAGTTAGTTTCCTTATGGAAATATTACATAAGCAGCCAGTTTTTTTCTGTTTTTTTTAGGTTTTACACTGTTTTTCATTACTGATTAATAACTAAGCATGGTTTCAGGAGTAAGTTTTACCTCCTACACTCGGGATCTTTGCATTTTTGGTGCCATTTTTCCATACGCTATTATTCAGTGCTTAGAAGTCCTTAAAAGTTAGTAAAAGTTAAATGTTGAAAAGAAGAAATAGAATCATAATTTTAAAGCTTCCGACCTTATTTGGGAGAAGGGGGAGTAACGCAAAACAACGTCTTCTGAATTTGGACTGCTTTACATGCAACTTGGGCAAAGTTGATGCAAAATGATAACCATAGAAGCTTTAGTGAAGAAAAATATTAGAGGAAAGAGATGCTTTGCATCTATATCTATGTATCTATATCTATGTATCTATATCTCTATGTATCTATATCTCTATGTATCTATATCTCTATGTATCTATATCTCTATCTCATACTAGGTTGACCAATTTTGTTTTACTAGGTAAAAATGACCTGAGGTATTGAGCTGGTGATCTAGAAAACAAGCCAAGGATAAGAAACGTCAGACTCGNTCTCTATGTATCTATATCTCTATGTATCTATATCTCTATGTATCTATATCTCTATGTATCTATATCTCTATGTATCTATATCTCTATGTATCTATATCTCTATGTATCTATATCTCTATGTATCTATATCTCTATGTATCTATATCTCTATGTATCTATATCTCTATGTATCTATATCTCTATGTATCTATATCTCTATGTATCTATATCTCTATGTATCTATATCTCTATGTATCTATATCTCTATGTATCTATATCTCTATCTCATACTAGGTTGACCAATTTTGTTTTACTAGGTAAAAATGACCTGAGGTATTGAGCTGGTGATCTAGAAAACAAGCCAAGGATAAGAAACGTCAGACTCGTGTTTGTTTCCTCCTCTAACAGGCAAATGGATTGATGTAAATACCCATTGCCGAAAAGTCGCCTTATCTTGATGCCAGTAAAAATGATGTAAAAACCAAAGTGTGAGCCTAGAGACCCATGTGCAGAAGTTGCAGGAGCAACGTTGCCTTCTCGCACTGCCGTGTTTGGTAGCACCATGGTTATTTGCCTTGTGCATTGCCTTCCTATTGAGTCTCCTGGCCACTGCTGCACCAGCTTGCTTGCTGGTGTTCCATGTTTGTTAGGAAAAGCTGCTCGTCTCTTCCAGATGCTAAAGATCAGCTGCCGAGAGGTGTTAGTTTTGGACTGCTACAATGAAGGAAGGATTTATCAGGGAGGGAAAACTGCCAGTGTTTAGGTAAAAATGGTGAGAATTGGTGGCTGCTGTATAATACCAGCACCTGAATAGTGGATAATGGTTCTTTCTGCTGAGGGCATGTGTTATGGATAAAGCATATAACTAGATGTTAGCATTTCTCTGCTAGTAGGTGCTTATTTTGACCAGGGAGCAGAAAGCTACTGAAAATCTGAAATTTGGATGCTAGGGATCTCTGACATGTTGCTGAGAGACTAAGTAGCCTTTATCTTTGTTACCACCCTGAAACAAAATGCTAGTTACTGGCTGCCAACAGGTGTTTTACAGGGACTGATTTCTGTTTGTTCTGCCCACCAGCCCCATGTAGCTAAGCATATGCCACCACAGCCCCACTGGGAAGCAGTATGATTTTTGTCAGCTTGTTTGGCCAGTTTTGTGTGGTTTTGTTCTTTAAAAAAAAAAAAAAAAAAAAAATCTGCGAAATAGTCTGAAATAAAAGCCAGGGGATTTTCCTCCCTTTCTGCTTTCCTTCCTATCAAAAGCAGCTGAACAGGTGCAGTTCAGAGGCTGGTAACCTTCACTGAGGGAACAGGAGGGGAGAGAAATGGGGCAAAGTGCCTGAGAAAAACCTCTTCACTGAGCCCTGCTCTTGGTACCCCCAGTGATTTCTTTCCCAAGCAGAAAGAAAGGTGAGGACAAGGGTGTGCAGGATGAAGGAGTGAAAGAGGCTCAGAAGAGGGCAGCACCCAACAGGGTTCCTGGCACAGTGGAAACCAGAGGAAACCAGGGAGCGTGGGAAGAAAGGAGGCACTCGGGCCCTTCCCGATGGGATGGGATTGAGGAATGACAAGCCACTGGTGTGCCAGAGCAAGTAAGGCTGGATGTCCGAGTAGGGGAGGCACACAGGGAGACTTTGCACTCACGTACTCGTCAGCAAAGCTCCTGGCTGGTTAATATTATGGAGAGTTAAAAATATTAAGCTTGCAGATAAACAGTTCAGACATTAAGAAGTAAATTATGTGAAGTTACTGGTTTCAGTGAAGTTTCTGAATTTGGCCTTTGGTACTGAAAATGAAGATTGTGATGGAGGAGCTCTTAAAGATACTTTTAAATCACCTCTTCTACTCCTGGCATTTATACCTATGTGAGGATAACTCTAGAGAATATTTATCTTGTTTTTGAAACGCGTTGGGCTGCAGAGATACAATACAAACAAATACATTCCCGGGGAAGATGATTCTAGATCTCCTTAGTAGGATTTCTTTCCTCCTACTCCACAAATTATTTGCTCTCCAGACACTACTGACATCAGTATCAGTGTAAGGAAGCCTTTAGATTCTGAAATAGACAGTAATAGATCTTTGTAAAAAGAGGAGCCAAACTTGCATGCCATTTGTGGGAGGGAGGATTTCATAAAAATTATTATTCTGGTGTTGTGTTAGAAAATCATGTTGCTAAATGTATGAGAGAGAAATTATTATAATGGAAAGTGTCTTAACGTAGCTTAAATATCTGACAAGAGCATTTCAGAACTAAATCATTCATGCTCCCACTTGCTGCCAACTGTAACCTGCTACCTTTCTCATGATAATATGATGTCCCTGACTTGCAAATTAAACGTTAGCCAGTAATGGCATAGGAAATCAGAAAAAAAATCCATGGAAATGGAGTTGTGAGTTTGCATCATAGTCATGCAAAGCGATGCCCATTGTGATGAACTGAAATGCTCTCAATGAATTTTGCCATGAAATTCATTTGCAGTGAAGATTTTCCCCTAGACTGAAGCTGCTGGGGAACCCTGAAATCCTGAAAGTCAAGTTCCCTGAATTAATTCTTTGACACTTTTTAGTGGGTACAGATCTGCAGGCACCAAAACCAGTTACAGTCACTGAAGAAACCCTGAGCTGCCTTACTCCAGGTAAATATCACAGATAAACATTGTGTTGCCCATAATATACACTAATGTGCTTGCTGCTTTGTGCACTGAGGATTAAATAATACTTCTATAATAGTAACTGTGTTGTGGGGTTGACTGCATAGGACAGAGGGAAGGACACTAGAAAACTCTGCTAGATGAGCATACATTATATAAAGTATACCAAGCCCCTGACAGTTTATTATGCTTTGCTACCTAACATCAGTGATTAGTGTTCCTGCTTGCTGATTCAACAAATCAACCAAGTCCCTACCTGTCCTCTGTCCTCTTTGGTGGGAGGTGGGATCTTGACAGATGGCTCTCTTGAGAGCTGCTTTCTCATAATGTTGCTGCTATACTACATATGGGATAATTGCCTTTTTTCAAGCATACGTTGGCTAACACGGGGCAGGCTTTACCAACACACATATATTCAGCAGGACAGTGAACTCCTTCTATTTCTAAGTCATCTTGTCCTTATTTCTTGATAAAGTTATCTCATGAGCACCAGTTCTGTTTCAACAAACCTACATTTATAAACCAGCAAAAGATTGTCTACAGCTTCCCCTACCACCAAAGTAAAAGTTTAGAAGTTTTTTGCATGCAGACAAACTATGAGGAAGTCTGTGCATTGGCCTATGCTTAAGTGGTGGCCATGGCAGGTCTGTGCAGGCTGATGGTAAAGCTTTGGCAGTGATACAGCTCCATTGGCAGTGATTATAGGTAGGATATCAGTTCGATGCAGAGAAGCCTGGACCAGGAATTGGGGCTTAAGTCCAGCTTTGACTGTGTAAAGAGTTTGGACTGAACCTCTGTCCTAGAAGTGGTCAAAACAATGAAACCGTTGCAGGTCTTGCATATTACGGCCTGTTATTCCCTGCAGCAAGTGAAACAGTCACATTCTTCCACCCCACCACCCCAACAACAACTATTCTTTTCTCTTTTGAGAATAGTGCGTTTTAAAATTGAAAATCAAGTTCTCTGTGCCCTGCTTCAAATCTGTTGCATGGTGTGAACTGGAGTCATTACAGCAGAAACTTTACCTGGGGTCAGCAAGGAACCAAACGAGGCTGTTTATCAGGTTTTGTAGGACAATGTGAATGAGCTGACTGTGTGTGTGTGCTCTGCACCCCCTTTGATCAGAAAATAAATATGGTAGATCAAAGCTGCCTTTGACCCGTTAAGATCCAAACTTTTTCTGAACATTAAATGTAATGGAAAATGACATAGTACTGTGGCACAATAGACAAAAGTGTGAACAGTAGTAAGTTGTTATCAATAGGGCTGCAAGCAGATTCTACGTATGGTCATGTCCATATCCTTTGGTTACAACAGGGTGGCATCTTCCTTTAATGAACCTTATGCAATGTAGTGCTAACAATCTGAGATTTAAAACACTTAAGGTGCCACCGTATTCCCTTTTTAGTACTTCCATAACAATGAAGGAAGCCTGGCATGTGGTGGGGTCTGCGCTCTCCTTCATACATATGCACAGCTACAATTGATGCTGGTAGGAATAACAAGTCTGAACTGAAGGCAGAAGAGTTCCTACTGTTTTCACCAGTTCGATAGTCTTATATAAAAGCTCTGCAGTCCTCATACCAGGCTTGTTTGTCAACCACTGGACCACATTCTTCCCTGGGGTATCTTAACTAAATTTGGCTTTCTATGCCTTTTATCACAGAAATATTTGTGCCATTGAGAGAATTGCTGGGTTGTTTCTACCTGACGCTATTTGCAGCATGACAAATGCATGGAAGGTTAAGTTAGGAAGTTGTTGCTTTATTCTTGTATCATCTACAGCACAGAATAAAGAGCAAGAGAAAAGTGGTTATGTTCTGATGGATGGATTTATTTATTTTCTCTCAGGCAAAACATGAGCCTGAGAAACACTGAGATACTTCACTCCTACCAGTATATATTTTTATCTGTCAATTAAAGTCAATGTTCACCGTCACATTTATAGTGTGCACCAAATCACAAGAAAAGTAATATTCTTCTTTGAAGTAGTGAAGTGTATGCTTTCTGGGAAATTAGAAGTATCTTTTGTTTTCTGATATCTTCTGCTTCAGAAGTTTTAGCAATTCAGTTGTTTGGGCTGTTGCTAGGAAGTTTATTTTTTTCCTCATCTGTGATTAATAGATGTAGCTGTGAAAGTCAATTGCATAAAACTAGGCGCTGCACTTCAATATGCGTTGTGTTGCGGAATTGAATTTGTGAATGTGATGTCTCAGTTTTGTCAAGGTAATGGAACTGAAGGTCTGTAAATGTGTATAGCTTTGCTTGGTCATGGTCTACAGTTTCTCATTTATTTGTTGTAAGAAACTATTTAACCAGAATCTTTGCATGAATTTAATACATTTCAAATATACATCTGTGAAGTTGGGGGTTTTAAAATCTGTAGTTCTCTTTGCAACCCTTGCACTTACTGTGTGAATAAACTCTGATATGGGAAATAAAAGATGTCCTTGTCTAAATATTTTCTTTAACTTCTGTGTCAGAATACCACAGATAACAAAACAGAAGAATGATAAAACATTCAGCTCTTAAGGCAGATTTCTATGCTTAATTATACTTTTAAAAAAAGGTGAGAAATTGCATCAAAACCATATGAGGCTAGCAAAATCAAGCAAGTAAAACTTGTGTGAAACCTTGATTTGTGCATTACAACTTTGTGCATGTGTACTGGGGTGACCTTGGCTGGCTGCCAGATGCCCACCCAGCTGCTCTCTCACTCCCCCTCCTCAGCAGGACAGGGGGAGAAAATAAGATTAAAAAAAACCCTCATGGCTTGAGATAAAAGCAATTTAATGAAAAAAAGCAAAGACTGCACAGAAGCAAAGTGCAAAAAAGAAAAAAAAAAATTCTTTACTTCCCACTAGCAAGCGATGTCCAGCCACATTGTGGCAAGTAGGACCTCAGTATGTGTAATGGTTGCTTTGAAAGGTAAACACCTTAATAATGAATGCTCCCTCCTCCTCTTTTCTCTTAGCGGTTATTGTTGAGCATGAAGTCGTATGGTATGGGGTCAGTTTAGGTCAGCTGTCCTGGCTGTGTCCCTTCCCAACCGCTTGCCCATCCCCAGCTTTACCGGCCTTTGTAGGGGTATTGGAGAGACAGCCTTGATGCTGTGCGAGCGCTGCTGAGTGATAGCCAAAGTGTTGGTGGGTTTATCAACACCGTTCTAGCTACAAATATGAAGCACAGCACTATATCAGCTGCTATGGGGAAAGCTAACTCCAGCCTAGTCAGACCTGGTATGGCATGGGAGGACAGTGCAAAGCTATAGCTGAGCTTTACCTTGAAATGATCTCTTCTGTAACCGCTTTGGTGAAATATCACAGCGGAGAGGAAGCAGATGTGGTTTTGGTATCACTGCAGCTAGTTAAGGTCAGGTCTTGTTATCCCCTCAGCCAGGCGTTGTGTGGATTAGCTTCAGGTAAGGAAAACTCCAGAGCTTCATGTCTATATTAAAATATTTTTTAGTATTTATACTGCGTTAGCTGAGATGGTTTGGGAGCTGTTGGCTGCATAAAAAGAAGTGTGAAGGGAGGTGATTCTGCCCCTCTACTCCGCTCTGGTGAGACCCCACGTGGGGTATTGCATCCAGCTCTGCAGTCCCCATCACAGAAAAGACATGGACCTGTTGGAGCGAGTCCAGAGGAGGGCCACAGAAATGATCAGAGGGCTGGAGCACCTCTCCTATGAGGACAGGCTGAGAGAGTTGGGGTGGTTCAGCCTGGAGAAGAAGGCTCCAGGGAGACCTTATTGTGGCCTTTCAGTACTTAAGGGTGGGCTTTTTACCAAAGCCTGTAGTGACAAGACAAGGGGCAATCATTTTAAACTGAAAGAGGGTAGATTTAGATTGGACATAAGGAAGAAATTCTGTACCGTTGAGGGTGGGAAGTCACTAGAACAGGTTGCCCAGAGAAGCTGTGGATGCCTCATCCCTGAAAGTGTTCAAGGCCAGGTTGGATGGGGCTTTGAGAAACCTGGTCTAGTGAAAGATGTCTCTGTCCATGGCAGGGGGGTTGGACTAGATGATCTTTAAAGGTACCTTCCAACCCAAACCATTCTGTGATTGTGTGATTTTCAGAAATGATGTTCCTAGCAACTTTGGAAATTAGTATAGACTTTACCCTTTTTGAGAGAAAAAGGGGATGAGGAGTCAGGTTTAATATGGCATTTGTGACAAACAGTGACCACTACTATTGCTTCAGGGTCATTCCTTGCAGCCCTGCTCACCCCCTGTGTGCCAGACCAGCTCTGGACTCCATGGGCTGCCAAAACAGCCCAGCCACCTGCCCCGTTGTGAGTAGCTACAAATCTTTTTCATATTATGATTCCACAGCAAAATCCAGCACAAACATGCTGTAGATGTAGGCAGCTTCTGCAAAATCTTAAAATAAAAGTAGCATTTAGGATGGGAAAGACTAGTTGAAGCAGTTATATTTGCTCACGGTATTTTTTTTCAATAGTCAGTTTTTAAGAGGGGGGGATATCTTTCTTTTTTTTTTCTCTCCCCCCTCATCCCTCCCTCTCTCTTTTCTCCATCAAAAACTACTTTTACATACTTGAGTGTGATAAAAGCTGGACACAGTTCCATCTTTGAAAGAGTGGTGGGAGGTAGTGTGGGCTGGGGTTGGGTCAACTTATTGTTCAGGCTTTTAAGTGGAACTGGGGGAAATGGTGAAATCAAGGTTGCAAGGGGAGGTAAGCAATGCATTATTTCCTTTTATTTTCAGATTACCATTTCAGCTGCAGGGTATAAAAACATGTTGAACAAAAAAAAAATTGAGTAACTTAGTTTTTAATGATTTCAGATAATCCTTTCTCTGTATGTGAAGGTAAAATAAAATGCCAATGACTCTTCTGTGTTTAAAAAAAAAAAAAAATCCTTTAACCTTTTGTTCAACATTCTGTTATTTGTTGTAGTTTCCCAAGGCTATTATGTATTAACAATATCTGCATTGTGTAAGTGCTTGCGAATCCTGTTGTTACGCCACACATTTGTGGGACTGGAAGGCCAGCTCAGGTTGCAGTGGGATGTGTTTTCCGTGTGCTCAAGTGATTCTAGAGATCGGGCTTGAAGAATGGTGGGGGAATGGAGCTGTGAAGTGTTTGAACTGTGAGGATGCGAATTAAGTGACAATGAACATTTAGAACTTCAGAATCCCTTTAGGGTTGCATGGGTTAAAGTAATATTGGGTATTTACTTTCAGATAACTTACATAACAGGTTTTGTAAAGCTCAATGTTCATTATCTTATAATGAGAGCAACTTATGGAGGAGGAAAGAGATGCTGCTATGGACCCTTTGGCTTACAAACCTTGGCATGTAAGCTTAAAGCTTAGAATTACTGATATAAACAAGTTTAAGTGCATATTCATTGTTCGAAGACTTTGGAAAAAATACTGTAAGTTTTCTGGGGAGTGGAGAAGCTGAGACACTTATTTAAAGAAAACAAACAAAAAAAATCCCTCCAACTTGTAGATATTTGGGGTAGATATTCAATGATTGGGGTAGATATTTAATGACAGGCAGAACAGCAAGTACTCGAAAAGTTAACGGGAAGTGGATATTTCACTCTTCTTTTTTTTTTTCTTTTTTTCTCCAAAACTACTTCTTGGGATCCTATTATCTATCAAAATAAGTTGCATTTGGATAAGTCCCAAAAATCCCTGAAGCAGTTCTGAAAACCTTATTTCTCTCCCTCACCCCCCCTCCCCCAGATTATTTTTTTTGGGGGGTGCAAGACCATTACAGCCTGCAGCTGAAGTATAAATATAACTTCTTTGCCAGCTTCAAAATACTGTGCACTTCTGGTGGAAGAGGCAGTCAGCAAAGCAGACAGCAAGTAAATTTGAAGCTGCAGTCTTGAGTATTCAATGATCACACTGCCTAGGTTATTTGGCTGGCTCACTTTAGTACTCAGCGTTCCTTCAGCAGAGGTAGTTCGGGGATTGAAAGAGAAATTAATGAAAGCATTATAGGAAAGCCTACTGCTGCTATAAACTTGTGCTCACAAGCTGAACTGTGATTTCAGTGTTAGCACACTACTGCTTCCACTGATGTTTGTGGGAGCAGGATCAAGGACAGGCAATTCATAACCTCTTGAGACAGACTGATGGAAGAAGTGACCATCCTTTTGACATCTAACCAGTGGTTCCTGCTTTGGTTTGCCTCCCTGTTCTATAAGCTGGTAGACCTACAGGTAAAATAGATGAGGGACAGGACCCTGACTGATGACTATTCTTCCCCAAATTTTCTTGCAGCTTTTTTAAATATGGATCACTGTGTCCAGTTCTGGGCTCCCCAGCTCAAGAAGGACAGGGAACTGCTGGAGACGGTGCAGCAAAGGACTACCAAGATGATTAGGGGACTGGAACATCTCTCTTATGAGGAAAGACTGAGGGAATTGGGTCTGTTTAGTCTGGATAAGAGACGGCTGAGGGGTGACCTTATTAATGCTTACAAATACTTAAAGGGTGGGTGTCAGGAGGATGGGGCCAGGCTCTTGTCAATGGTGCCCAGCAACAGGACAACAGGTAATGGGTACAAACTTGAGTGTAGGAAGTTCCACCTAAACACGAGGAGGATCTTCTTTACTTTGAGGGTGGCAGAGCACTGGAACAGGCTGCCCAGAGAGGTGGTGGAGTCTCCATCTCTGGAGACATTCAAAACCCGCCTGGACATGTTCCTGTGCAACCTGCTCTAAGGAGACCCTGCTCTGGCAGGGGCGTTGGACTAGATGCTCTCCAGAGGTCCCTTCCAACCCTATGATTCTATGATCACTTCCCTGTTGTGACAAAGCACAGCTGTAGGAGGTGGTAAGCTCTGGCACAGAGGTGGGAAAGACCTGTGGGAGTGGGAATACTTTGTGGCCCGAAACCTCAGCTCTTCAGGTCACTTTTAATGGGCATCTTTAACCCTGTGTAGACACTGGAAAGCAGGAGTATACACAGTTTATGACCGGACAATTATCTTCTCTACTGGCTAAGCTGCAAAGTGAACAGCTGGGATGAACATGCTGCTAGGCTAAGCATGAACGTGCTTACCAGCCCAATGCAGGTTTGTGATGAGTATCTGCTGGCCAGGCAGTTGTTAGTGAGTCAGGAAGGTGCTGCCCACTGTCTCTTGGAGTAGGCTGATCCTTGGTCTTACCAGGTGTCCGTGTTCTGACCTGCTTTTCTCTGAGAGTTTTATATGTCTTGGTGATGCTCTTTCTGAGTCCTTGAGTGACTGCTTCTGACTCTGCAATTTTTTTTTTTTTTTCCACTTACTTATCGTGGTGACTTTAGTTTGGGCTCCATTTACAAGAAGTTTTTTCTGAGTAAAGTCAAGCCAAGGTCACAGTCAAGCCTCAGATCAACATTCTGATGAGCCTCAAAGGACTGGGCTATGAGTTAGTTTTCATCTTTGATGGTTTGATCTCTTTCAATCATCAATGTCATCGCTTTGTTCATATTAGGGTCTGTCATCAAGCTGAGCCTCCACTTACACCTCTGCCTAGCGGGCTGCAGCAGGGTTTGTAGTCTTAATGGCAGCGCTCAAACCAAAATCCAGTTCCACAGTGTATGCAAACACCAGCCTAGTTAATACCCCAAGTGGCTGCCATTCATCTGGTATGTCAGTGTCAATCCACCACTGCTGATGTTAAGTGGTCATTGCCACATAAGGAAAAAATCCAGGTGCAGCAGGAAAAAAGCACTGAGTCATTAGGATGATGGAGAATTCTATGTGAAAACACCGTTTCCTAAAATTATTTCTTTACTATGCTTTCCTTAGTAGACCCTTTATATCAGGTCCTCACACCAGGAGAAAACACTACTGAACCTTTTAAAAGCTTTAACTTCTGCAGAAGCACTTTTGATAGGGAGTATCTTTTATTCCTTTAGTAAAGATCTACTATGACCTTAAAACGTTCGCCCCTCTTCTTGTTTGTAGGTAACAGACTGATGAAGTATATTTGGACTCTTGTCCTGGATATGTCTATTGGCAAAGAGCTCTGTTTTTCATCTGTGTGTGTGTGCAACTGATTAATGCATGTGGCAAACACTTATCTATCAATGTTTGAGTGAGTGTCTTCTCTTATCCCTAGACGCCATTCTGGAAGAACTGTAGCAAGATCTATGCTATTTAGATCATAATTGTGATATCAGGTTTAAATTCAAATATCTCCTAAAGTTACAGTTCTGGTGTAGCTG
Organism: Dromas ardeola; assembly: GCA_013398915.1. Lineage (NCBI taxonomy): Eukaryota > Metazoa > Chordata > Aves > Charadriiformes > Dromadidae > Dromas > Dromas ardeola. The sequence continues at coordinate 320,451 of VYZM01000276.1, read as the reverse complement.
GATGTCAAGGCTGTGCCTGTGTGCTTCCCCAGTGTAATTAATGACTGATTCCCTGGGCAGGTCAGGAACTCCCCAGCTGGTCTCTGCATAGATGAGATGGACTGATTTGTGACAGTGAACTGACTTGAGATGAGGTGGTTGACTGCACTTCTAACTTCAAACCCCAGAGCTCTTGCAAGTCATTTGAAGGCTCTGTGTTTTCTTCCTGAACACTGCTGTCTGCCCAAAGGTGATACGCTGGGGGTTTGGGGAGCTGAGCAGCTCTGCTCCATCACTGCAGGGAGCTGCGCTGACTGGCCTGGATCAGGAATTGCCTTACCATTCATCTGCCAGCTCCCACTGCCTCGTGAATTCAGCCACCTCTTGCATGAGGGTACTGGTGGGGACCCCATCCCAAGCAATCATGTTTTATTTCCTTTGGTCATCAACATTTTCCAAACCATATTCTGCATGTATCTCTTCCACAACTAGTGAAGTCTGTGTCTCAGAGTAGCCCATATATCCTGCCCACTACAATACCCTTTCAAAGCCTGACCTCTGGCTCCTGCCTTGGCCTGGAGATGGTGGCCTTTCTATGCTGCCCTTTTCATTCCATATGGGTGGCCCATCTCTGCATGTGCATCTTTACAAAGTGGTTCAAAAGGTCCATCTTTCCCTTTCCTTTAGTTTCACACTTTTGTGCTGCCATGAAAATGTGTCTGGCCCAGGCCAGATATCTGCATGTCTAATGGTCCAAGAATAACTTTGGGTGTTGCCTTCTGCCTGGAGGTGTTGCATCTGAGATGCCAAACACCAGCCTTTTGCAGCAGAATCACACTGTTGAGCATGTTGTTGCTGATTCTGTTCCTTAAACACCTTATTCTTATATTTTGATTCCTCATTTGCTTTTTCCAGTGTTGTTTTCTCCATATTCTTCTTTTGCTGATTTTAATAGACCAGTCACACCTGTACTTCTCCCGAAAGCCCTTGTGACAGTTGTCTAAGCATCTGCTTTAGATGGTTTTGGTTTAGTACTCAACTGTGTCATAAATGCCTTTCCTCCTTCTCTCAATGTATCTTCTCCTCAGAAGACATACTGGGGATGGAGGAGGGAGGCAGACGGACACATCTTTTACCATGGGCAGACACTTTGAAAGCAGGACCTTGCTCCATATTCATAAACTGTGTAATTTGGGTAATGGACAGAGCAAACAGCTGAGAGAGATATGCTACTAAGCTAAGCATGAATGTGCTCACTACCCTAATGAAGGCACGCGGTCAGTCTTTGCTGGCCAGGCAGTCCTCAGTGAGGTGAGGATGTGCTGCCTGCCATTGTCTGATTTTGCCAGTTGTCCATCTTCTTCACCCCCTTCTCTGAGTCTTATACCCTTTCTTGCTGGTATTTTATTTCTTTTTTTTTTTTCTTGAGTCCTGGACCAACTCCACAATTTCTTTGTTTTTACTCTTCTTATCTTCCTGGCTTTAGTTTGTTCTCTCTCCTTTACAGTGCAGAAAAACTTTTTTTTTGTGGGTTCTTTTGTGTTTTTGTCCCCCCCCCCAGTAAAGCTGAGCCAAGGTCATGCCACTGCATTTCACACAGCTGGGCCTTAGGTCAGACAGCTGAGCCTGAGAACTGGAACGAGGGTTGCAAGGCTTTGCTGCTGCCCTCCGTCCTTCACTAAGTGACCTCCACTGCAAGTTACCATGGGTCTGATAACATACACCTACTTCTTAGACCGCAGTAAATTGATGACTTTTGATCATGGGAATTTATCTTTAAATCACAGGAGCAGTCCAGAGAATGGGAAATTGGAGGACTCTTAATTGGCACAAAGTCAGATTAAAAAGTTGAACTGCAAAAGCTGTACTGAAGGAGTAGTGCCTGGGCATGGGAAGCAGAACACTGTAGTCATCAATTTGCCTGTTGCTCTTTCTATGAGAAGATGTTCATGTATATTTATGTCCTTCAGATACCATCATATACACTTTCTGACTGGCAGTCATTTCTTTTTACCTTAAGCCTGCAGTGTGTAACACTTGTATATATAATTTTGCCTGTTAAATCAAATGGTTTTAGGCAGAATCATCTAGGTGTTTATAGAAGCAAAAAATACCCTCCCCCTCCCAATACAACTATGGCCTCTTCTGCTCCCATCAAATGGTAAGCAAACTCATAAATATCATTTAAATGTTTTTATAGTACAGGACTAGTTTTTTTTAGTTAGTTCTTGCATGCTTGAAGATCTTTCTGCTGGAAATGTCTATACTGTTAAAACCAGTTCTGTCTGCCAGTGAAACGTTAAGAGGTGTGCGAGCGCCACTTGGTTGGCCTGTATAATGTTCATATTCTGTAGGTGTGGGTATTGTAGGTGTGGGTCTGATTTAGTATGGCTGTTAGCCAAGGACATCTTTGTAAGAAAAAACAAGAATCATTCACATTCCTGAAAAAATAGGAGCTGAATTCTTGAAGGCTCCTTACAGATGAACTGTGCTAGCTTATTATCAAATACTTTGATTTCTCACCTCTCTCCCTTCTCACACTTTGTGTGGAGTCAGCGACTGAGCATCCCTAAATGGAACTGTCAGAATCAATTTGCCATTCACTTGTCTCTCTTTTGGTGACTCAAAGGCAGTTCTTCCTTTTAAACCTTCCTATTTGTGCTTGCAGTGGCAATCATTCAGTGCTCCCCGTTTCAGAGCTCTCGGAGCTGAACAAGTTGACTTGGCAACCAGGAAGTGCTTCAGGAGATGGGAGTGGAAGGCGCTGGCTGGCAGGGCGTTAGTAATGAGAAATGCTCCTACTGCTACGAATCTGTGGCAAACGAGTGCTGCCTGCTCTTTGTTGTGCAATGGAGAACACCCCTGAAATTCAGAGGTCTATGAGTGTTCCCCCCGTTCTGCAAGTTGGGTGAAACAAGGGCAAATGTGTCACAACGTTTGTCAGATAAATACCTTGGTCAGCTTACTTTACCAGGTACTCCGTTGCTCCCAGGAGCTGCTGGGTGGCAAGAGAGGGAAATGTGGCTTTTCAGCTGCACAGGCCTGGTTCAAGGGCATGGGAAGAAAACGCAGTAAATCTGGAACGCAAGCTCTGAGGGTTAATCACTATAATTTAAACTATAAGGAAAACGATTTTTCCATTTTGCCATTCGCAGTACAGGATTTATGACACAAGGTGAGCAGATCTGGGTGCAACTCTTCATGAAGCACATTCCCTCGCCAGTATGTGTTATTTTAAGGGTTATCTGTGCACTGTTGCACACAAAAAGATGCTGATGTCACGCCAAGATGCTGAATTTCCTGCATCATGTTTCTTGCAGGGAGGGACTACCCCTTGTGCGCCTGTAGCTCAGCACTTCAGCCTTTCTTTACTCTTGTGCTCTCATGCATTGGGAGGAAGCAGGACCGGTCACCCCTTGGCCAGTTGCAGCTGGTGCCTGGAGTCGTGAAGGGGGAGAGAGGGGCTGTCTCAGGGCCACCTTGCTTAGCGGGGCCCAGAGCTTAAAATGATGCTGCTGGGAGGCACTTGTCACCAGAAGCCACATTCCACAGGTTCTCCCTCATCGTCACCTGATGCACCTGGGAGTCCATAGAGCCCAACAGGAGGGTGTTGGAAAGAAACTTGAGAGATGTGAATTTACTGCTTATGGCAAAGCATTCAGGTGTACTGGGCTAGGAAGCAGTTTCGTTAAGAGCCTTGACTGGGGAAAACGCTGCTAATTGTATTCTGTCATAATTATAACTAGTTGAAGGAAATACACTGTTCTTTGTGGGAAATTTTACTTTCTGCTTTGAACAGGGTCATACAGCAAAGCATACAGAACAATTACACTACTATAAAAAGCATCAAAGTGAGACCAGGATGTCTCTTAAATAACGATGTTTTATCATGAATCACTGCAAAGATTTGTCAAGCTACATGTAAGGTGTGGATAAAGAAATACAAGACTTGATTCCGCTAACTTTCAGGATTTTACTATTTCTCAATCATTTTTTTCAAGTAAACTGGTCACAACTTTTTTTTTTTCCTAATATTCAAAATGCATATTTCATGAGTTTGTGGTCTCTTAGCTCAGATTTCTTAGTCACGTTTCTGATCAAAATATCTGTCCTGAAGTCAAGACTGGAGCATGTTACTAATCTAATCAAAGGCTGAAATATTTACTTAACACATTCTAGCGCTTCATATTGTAACAATTCTTAGAGTACTTAGATTCAGTGTTTCTTTTTCCAAAAGCATATTTTTGTGACAAAGAAAATATTTTAGCAAGTTCCGAAGCAGAAGGCTTTTGTGAATGCATGAGAAAAATGGAATAAACCCCAAGTTTTCCATCTTAATGCTCGTTAATCCATTAGCAGAAATCTCTTATCTTTACATGTGCTTTTGTGCATGCTTGGGTCTTAAAGAGGTTCAGAACTTATGCTGCAGGGATCTGCGGGTTTTGTGTGTGTTTATCAGTTTTGTCTTTTAATAGTTTGTTTACTGTTATGAAATGGTTTCTTTATTGGCTTGTTATGGTTTCCCTAAATAGTGGGCCTAGAATTTTTACACATGAAAAATAAGGCACTGAACTTGTTCTCTGGCAATTGCAAAAGCTCACTTGAACTTTACAAAAAGTGTTTTGGATTGTTATCTCTCTGCCTGCACGATTTTTTTTTTAGTCTCTTGCAAGAAGAGGAGCAAAGCTCATAGGAAAAGCTGAGATGGATGTGTTCAAGTCTGAATATTGGCAACATCATAGCCAAATTTTCAGTACCTTCCCTGAGCTCTGGTGCTCATTTGGCTCATCTCCAAACAGGTCTTTGCTGTGAAAGTGAAATGAATTTGCTGCACCAAGGGAGAGGATGGGACAGTGCAGCAGGGAGGGGAATGGGGAAGGGTGGAGAATCCCTCCCTGTGGTGCCGGTGGCTGACCACCTGCTTCTGAAAGCCAATTGTGCTCGCTCACCTTCACTCCATTGAATCGGCCTCTTCCACCTTCACTTTCATGAAGATGGAAGTCGGTCAGTCAGTTGCTGTCAGTCTTTTTCTGCAGATTCTTTTAACTTCCTGAAATTATTACTGTGAAGAGCTGATTCTTCATACAAAAGAATATTTTTATGACTCTGTTCATAGATGGAAGGGAATACTAGTACTATATGGAAGTGAATGCAGCATTGTACAGTTCTTAAAGGTGGCCTAAAGCACAACAAAATGGTATTAGAAAAGACACATGAAAATAAAATAAATCCTTGTATGCATGTCCAAATGCTAACAATTCACAGTTATTTAGTCTTCCCTCCTTTGCTAGACTTGGTGACCCGTTGTAGATTGTCCTCTTGAAATGACTGCAGATGTGTACTGAAAAAAATAAATGTGAAATAAAGGTTCCATTTCAAACTGAGAGGGTATAAATAACTGTTTCCTTGGCCCAAATCACCTGCTTTGCCGAAGGTGTGCAAAGGCTGCATGAATCTAAAGGAAAATAATTCCTTCCTGGATTACTTCTCACAGCCAGCTGGCTCTATGTGAGCACTTGGTATTGGTACTATCGGAAGAGATTGCTCAAGATCCTGTCTTCTAATCAGCAATAATATGTGCAAAGTACTTATATAAACATAACATTAAAAATCTCTCTCCCTAGCTAATCGCCAAGGCTAATTGCCTCATGTATCACCTCTCTGAAATGTGTACATAGTTGCTATGAATTCTGCTTTTCTTAAGACACAAGTTTGTTTGTGGATACTTGCTGTAAACATAGGTACGATTAAACTAAGCTAACAGCTGCCTAACGATAATGGAAAAATCTCTCTGCTGCTTTGTGTTCCGTGTTTAAACCCATACCCAGAGCTGGGGGTCAGGAAGAATCTTCCCTTGGGTGAGATTAGTGAGGACCATTGCTGTGCTTGTTTACGTGCTTGCCTGTTCGTTTTTCACCTTGCCTTGAAATGCGGAGAGGGGCCTGCTTACTTGAATCTTCTGGGAATTTTCACCTTTCGAAGCTCCTACTGGTGCAGGGACCTAAAGCATTGCTGCTGCCTTGGGTGTCCTGCCCGTGATCTCTGCCACTGTTCTTCTCCGCCACATTGCCCATTGGAGGCCTGTGGCTTAATTTGGGGTGTGAGATTGTGTAGTGACCTGGGGTATGCAGAGTTAGACAGGCAGAAGTCTCATGAACTAAATGTCTTTTTTTTTTTTTTTTTGTGCCTATGATTGTGAGATTGTGGATCTGATGATCCTTACCAGTCGTCATGTTACTGTGCAGCTATGTGGTCTGTGTACCCTTAGCACTGAAATTGATCCTATGGGTAGAAAAATGGTAAAGCATCATTTTAAAAAAGAATGAATTGTGATGGGGTTACGCATGAAGGAGCCAGACTACGTTGTTATGTTCTTGCACGTAATGAAACATAGACTTTTACATTTTTTTTTTTTTAAATCTACCTACTTTCTCGCTCCCCTGCCCCAAACTCTAGTAATACCACCATGTGTTTGTCTGTGTAGGTACAATGAGGAAGCAGTGCTTCTGACACACTGCTTCCTTTGCAGACCAAGATTTCTATTTCTTTGCCCATCCACTATTTTGATTCCCCTTGTCTCTCCTTCTGAAGTCATTCAGGTTATTGGGACGAGGCATGTGTGCAGGTATGTGATGGCTTGGTTGCATGTGGGTAAATGCCTCTCTTCTGTTAAGAGAGTTGTCGTGACAGTCTCATGGGACCAGTTGTGTTCAGTCACAGCTTGGTATCTGGATGGTACTGGCGAGAACAGGGAACCTCTTCTAGTTTTTCTGTCATTGGTATGCCCTGAGGCAAAGAGAACAATTTGCATGGCTGAAGGTATTTGGTGGTTTAGTTGGCACTCAAGCAATACCTGGTCTGCTCTTGGCCTTTCTGGGTGGGCTGGGAACAAGACGCCCACAGGAAGCAGGTTTATGGAGGCAGCTGTCCACTTGACTTGACATTACCAGACTACCGATGGGCAAGCTACTGGGGGACAGCCCTTGCTACATAGGCATGGACCACCCCAAGCTCCTACCTGGTCATTGGGGCAGCGATCCTGAAGGAGCCAGCAGAGTGGTACTTACTGTTTCCAACCTGCAAATGAATGAATTAGTTGGATCTCTCCTAGTACTTCACCATTCAGGGCAGGATTGAGTTCCTCCAAGGCCACAGACCCAGTATTTAGGCAAACACAAAAGTTAGCCAGCTAGGCTCCCCCTGTACTTAAACTAAAATTCACTGTAGAACGACGCCATCTTGGGGGGTGTGTGTGTGTGTGATGTCTGCCTAATTAGCTTAGGCTGGAATGTAAATGAAATGAACTGCTTTCTAGGCTTCCCACTTTTTGCAAGGGTAGTTTGCTAACAGCTCAAGGTCTCTGGATGAAAGCTGCCAGTTGCAGTACAGAGATTTAGCCCAGAATAGGTCAGTAGGAAGTAAAGGGCAGATGGCTGCCAAATGGGATAATACTGTGTGTTGGATCTCCTGTACTTAAAATAGTATATGGCACATCTGAAGTAGTTTTGCTGCTTCTGACTTTTTAGGAAGATTTGGCTTTATATATATTAAAAAAAAAAACAACCGCCACCTAGCTGGCAATTCTCAGTGCACTCACTTTTCATATAATTTTAAAAATTCAGATTATAGCAGTAAGATAAATGAAAAACTCATAAGCATTATAGATTTAGACAACAATGTAATTCTAACCATGAAAAATATGCTTGTTGAATCTCTGACGTTTGATTAAAAATAAAATATTAGCTTACACTATATATAATTCAAATGAAGCTTCTTCTCTTCACCAGCTTAAGTATGCTGATGATTCAAGGATTCGTTATGGGAACCTATTTTTTAATGAGTCAGCAGTTTGATCAGAGCAATAGAACTGGTTAGTATTGAAATACAAATCTGCTACATACATAGTGATGGTAGCTCTGTCGCTCATTCCCTGTGGCATGGCCTCCATCCTGCCGTTAACTGTACAGGGACTGTGCACTTAAATTTGGCATTAACTGTTATATGCCTGAAGCAGATAGTGTGGAAACCCCTTCTCCTTCTCCCTTCCCTTTCGAAGTAGTATTTGCTGATTTAATTCTTTCGGGGACAGGGCAGCTTTGCACTGCCCTTCTCTCAAGAGGCAGGGCAGAACAATCACCTACGTATTGCACGTGGTATAAAAAGGTGTTTGTGTGTGTGTTTGCGTGGTGCGGGTGTGTGTTGCGTGTACGTTTCAAACCACCCTTCTGCAGCTTAATTTCCATTTATTCAAGTGTAGCTGTATCAACAAGGAAAACAGCCAGTTCTGCAAACAGGGTCTAGCCTACGTTCATTTAGCATCAAGGACACTTTGATCTGGCCAAAAAAGCTTGGGTCTAGCAACTGTGTGGCTGTAGCAGGCAGCCTATTTTTGGATACCTGCTAAGAGAAGTTGGAGTTGTTGCTTGTTTTACTTATTCGTGTTGGTACAACTGAAGAAGGAGCAGCTGGCTTGGGGAGGGAGTGCTTTGGAACACACACAGGGTGTTTGGTTGTCATTTTTACCTAGGTGCTTTTAAATTTATTTAGGTAATTTAAAGAATATAGCCCTAATGATAACTCAAACACTTTAAATTGTGGTCTGGAAATGACAAAGTGTAAAACCTAGACACCTGCAATATATGTAAAAGCAGGTATATATACAATGTATATAAAAACCAGGAAAAGCAATGCTCTTGGCTCCTTCCGGAGGGTACGTAATGAATCTGGCATTATCGTGTGGAACAACAGTACGTTAAAAGCCAAATACTGATATGAGGAAGCTGGCATTGAGGACACTGGCTGATGAGAAGCTGTTCAAGCAATGCAGCTCAGTTTCCCCTCCAGGCTGGAGGGGAAGGAGCAGATCTTGATCTTAAGAGCTCGGGCAGCTTTGCTGCATCTGGCGAAGTTGCACTGGTTTGCACCATCAAAAGATCTACTTCCTCACTCTGTCTATTGTAGTGTGCCCTCAATGTTTTCACATCATAGATAAGGCATGTCTGTGGATTACTTTCGCACAGCAAAGTATCTTTAACTTTGCAGAAGAGGGAGGAGAGAAGAAAAGAAAAATCCAAGGAGGGGAACAACTCACTAGTGGTATAATGAGTGAGTTGGAAAGCAAAATAATGGCTTTCATGATTTGACCGGCCACAGCCCAAATCATCAGGGAGAATGATGCCTGCCAGGGAATCAAATGGGATGCAATGATTTGGATGCATGCGCTAACTGGTTGCGGCTGTTCCACTACGTGCTTACTCTTCAAGAGGGGTAGCGGGAAGGAACAAAGGCAAATCCACCAACAAATTTTGGTGCAAGTCCCATGAGGATCAGAAATTTCTCTCTGACAAGACGGAAAGGAAAATCTTTCAGTATTGCTTCATTTGTGGGATAGTCTCGGGAATGTTGTGGGAAGCAGAAGTCTGTCATCATCACATGTATATGGCAAAATCGTGTAGCGTTAATTCGTTTGCAGCCTGTTTTTAACACTGTTACCCCAACCTTCATTTTGTTGTATAATGGTATAATTTTTATTGGTTCTGGTTTTGCTTGAATTGCTTTCAAGAATGGCTTCTGTAATATGGAGAATCACATTACACTGGAGAATCATACTTCAGTAGTGTGCAAAATGAGACCAAAAAATCAAATTAAAACATAAAGGCAAACTGAAATCTGATCAGCAACACTGTTTGGACAAGAACGGAATTAGAGCATTAAAAATGTTTTGCTGTTGAAATTCTATTATTTATTTAAAAAAACCCAAACAACCAAGGGAGAAAAGCCTCATTTAAAAAGTGGAACTACACCCAGAGGCAGGGATCTTTTTGGCTTTCATGGAGCTAAGGACTACAAGTTAGTGTGTGAAGGCAATATGTGGGGATAGGTGCATTTACAGGGGATCTTTCAAAGCCGTCACATCTTCCTTTCCTGCTACAGCCTTTTTCCCACCAATTAACTTTGCAAATGTCCAGACCAGATGTTCCTGTGCCCCCTAGTCTTACCTGATTACGAGTTGCACTGGGAAGGTATATGATACAGTAGTTTGTTAATATTGCATTTTTCCTGGACCCATCACAAAAGATGGACCTCGCCGCTGTTAGCAGACTGTGTCTAGTTGGAAGACGATGATGATTTACCATATTACCGTCTGCAGGCAGTCTGGAAAAAGTATAAGCTATTGCCAGGGATCCTGCTGCTCAACTTTAGTCTCCTCACTAAGCTACCTCTTCCAGATCCTAGATGCCTCAGGCTCTCTCGGTTCTCCAAGGACAGAAAGAGCTTCTCCAAAGAGCAATTCAGATTTTAGGAGCTCTGACTCACCTTTGGGGTTGCCTGTGCACTGCAGGGGGAGCCTCAGGATTCCTCATTTGGGCACCTCAGCTAGGTACCTAAAATTAGGTGGTATAGATTCCTTCTGTGTTTCTAAACAAAACAACACATTTCCTCTGAGTTGCAGACGTGCTTGAAATAGTTAAGATGAAGTACGAGCTCAAAATAATATTACTTTTTTTTTTCCTTTCCTGTGCCCGGAATTTATTGGATGCATTTGGATATTCATCCTTGGTGTGAAGTCACTTTAAGACAAAATGAGTGTATATTGGAAATAGAAAATAGCACAAACAAAGACAATACTCCAGCACACTGGTGACTGTTCCTTGTCAGTTTTTGGTAAGGAGGAAAAAGGTAAAGCTTGAAGCAAGGAGAAAGCATCAGAACAGCTAAGCATTAAAAAGTCATATTGCCTTCTGGCTGTCACGCCTAAAAATAACTTAAATGTAGTGGATATTCCTGACAGTGACGATATCAGATAAAATCGTCACAACCTGCAGACACGGAGTACTTCTAGGAAACAGTAAAACAAAGAAGCTTTCAGGGAAGAATGCCATCTCTCCATGAACAAGCTGCAGTACAAAATGGCATTGTTGCTTGTGAGAAATATACCAAGCACCTCAGGGGATTTCAGCCTAATTTCCTCTCTGAAGCTGGAAGAACATTTTCTTAAGAGATTTATCAGTTCTTGGTGCATCATTGCCCAGTCCTGAAAAGTGCTGAGCTCTTCTTTGGGATGTTAAATGTTTTCAGGTGACACCGACACCAGTGATGAGAGAGCCCTCTAAAAGTGCTCTGAAAAATATCTGCTTGTAAAATTGATTCAGTTGAAGTTTGTGGAAATAAGGTGTTCCAAACAAAGTTTTCAAAGGCAGGACCTGCCTAGTGCTTCTGTGGTCCACTCTCACCAGAACCCACAGTTTCAGGGGTTCCTTGCCACTAGAAATCCTGAATGCTGGGGGATCCCTCTGCCTCTCAAAAAACCGCTCCTCACCTTTGGATTCATCACCAGAAGGCTATCAGAATCGATATCGTTATCAAAGTGAGTGTTAGGGTAAAGAGCAACCATGTAGCTAGAAGAAGAAAGATTTAAAGCAAACAAAAGCAAAATGTCTTTGTGCTATGTTTAGTTAAGCTGTGGACCTCCCTGCCAAAGGATGCTGAGGGTGCTGAAGGCTTAAGCTGATTGAACAGAAAACTTTTGACTGTTTATGACCATACAGAAAACACAGCTGGCTCAGGAGGTACCCAAGCTGGAGGTGGCTGGGTATCTAGCATCAGCACAGCCTGCCTTGTTCTTGATCATTTTTAGCATCTTTATAATTTTATTAGCTTCTGGTTTTGGGCAGTGATGGAGATATGATACAGAGCTGGATATAGGACACTGGCATCTGTGGACCTTTGGTCTGACCCAGTAGGGCTGCATTTTTGTTTTTAATAGTCAAATTTTCAGCTGGTTTCTGGTACCTGGGATACTTCTGAAACGACTAAAAATTTGGAGGTCCTAATTCTGCTAACTTCAGTGACAGGTACTACAAAAGCATATGGATGCCTGAAGTCTAAATTCATCACTGCTCGGTGGAGCTTGATTGTGTTAGGAACCAGGTCAACAGGAGCACAGGTATGGAAAACCAGGAGGACAGAGCTCTGGCTCTGCTGAAGTGAGGGACAGTTTTGCCCTTGACTTCCATGGGGCTAGGACTTTACTTAATGTTTTTATTTTCCCTTTCTCACGCTACAAGAGCCAGGGGATACAGGACTGAAATAACAAATCTCATGCCTTTGAGCTGATACATAGAAGTATTTCTCCATGCCATTGATTTTCAAAGTTTATTCTTGGGAAAGCTTTTGGGTGGGAACTGCAATTAAAAATCTTTCAGTCTTGCTGAGACAAATTTACATAAATAATATGCCTTTTTGTACTGCAGGGCAGAAAGAGACGGCTTAGGGATAGGAAGGACGGTGTTGCATATTTGTTTGTTATAGGTGGCTTTTTTTTTCCACAACTTCCTCTAGCATGTATGTTGGAGGATGGGAGATTGGATGGATCATTGGTTTAATTTGATATGCTCTTTGGTTAAAACAGACTTCCTGAAAACATGCAAACTCTTCTGCACATTGAAAAGTAAAGGGAAAAATACTAAAGTAACTGCTGGTTTATGTGTTGACAAATTAAATGTTACCATGGATACCCTGGTCTGTTTACAGCAATAATAATAAATATTTTCAATTCACACTGTGCTTTTCATCTCAAAGGATTCCCAGGTGGTTTACAAATGACATACATGGATTGCTCTACACGGCACTGAACTGCAGCCACAAGAACTACCTAACCCACCTATATTGGTGCTGCCAGGCAGTGGAAGGTAGAAAATGTACTGTACCCCGAGTGAATCTGTAGGGATTGTTTGGGAAAGCAGAATGTAAATGGCAGAGCTGAAATCTAGCCAAGAGCAAAATGCAAAGAATCAGATAGGATCAGGTATCACGTTACTGATACGATTTGGTAATTCTTTGAGCAGCCGGATTAAACTTTTACTAGAGCTGGGAAGAAACTATTTCCTTCTTGAAAAACTTGCAGGTCAAAACGTTTCCCTTTTCACCTGGAGGTGAGTACCTCTGCAGTTTTGAAGGGAGAGAGCATCCCGCTGCAGCCAGCCAGTTCATGACCCCCTCCAGGGATGCAGGCGATCCCGTTTATAGACTTATTTGATCTGTTCACCCTGATGAGTGACCACTGAATTTTCCCTTCCTGGGGGAATTGTTCACTTTGATCTAAAGAAGCTTATAAAATCATTACAATTATTTGAGTTAGTATTAGTTGGGGCTTGAACAAGGTATCGTTGCAAGGTAACTCAGCTGCGCATAGCTGCGGAATGGCCGGGACCTTTTCTCTCTGGCAATCTTTACAAAGTGGCCGGAGCCACAGTGAAGGAGATCAGGGATGAGCAACATGGCAGGAGCTTGGTGACCTGGATATTCTCCTGAGAAGAGAAACTCTAATAAAACTCTTCTGCTTCCTACGTGAGAACGTGGTCCAAGCCAGGGAGCAAGCGAGACTGTGTCTGCCTGTCTTTTATGGAAGAAAGTTTCTCCTGGAACTAAGAAACTTGACTGAAACTTCATGATCATCACTGGTGTCTTCCCACAATTTTTCTTCATGAACCAGTGTGTTATGGCTTAAGGAAAAAAATGGTGTCATCAAGTAAATAAATTTTTAAAAATCCTCAAACGCTGACAGTTCTAATATTTACCTTTCCTTTCGATGACATTTAACTTTGTGCTTTCTAGATACAGTGTGAGTAATTCTCTGTGCCTTTGCTTTCTTAGGCAGAGCCTCAGTGCTTATGTAGGTGTGTGACCTATATAACCAGTGACAGAGAAAACGATCCCTTAGAAACACTTTATAGTCAGACTGTTTTTCTACGTTGTTCAGGAGACACAGCTACATGAGAGAGTCTGGTGAACTGCTTGAGAATTCTTCGTTGTGGTGGCTGCCTTTACAGCAGCAGCTCTTTTAAATTACTGAGGTGTGCCTACCCTTCTGAGGTCAAAAATAATTGCAGTTGCAGGTGATGGAAATGTTATACCTAAGTAGTTGTTATTATTTCACACTTCAGTCTTGAAAGGCTGAGAAACCTGGAAGATCAGGTCCTCCTTCCTGCAAAAAAACCCCTCACTACTAACAGCCTTTTTCTTAATGAACTTGCCTTGTATTACTGAGCATCCAAATAATTTAAAAAATTGTTAACAGAAAAGGTCTGTTTGGCTGAGGCGCTTCACTGGGCTAGAACTAAGTGGAATTTAAATTAACTGCTGGAGTTCAGTAGTGACTCTCTTCAGTCCTTTAAAGAGAGGGGATTTTAAAAGTGCAATATTTCTGACTGAAGCTTTTGTTGAGAAACCAAGGTAGGCTTGCGATTTATACCTTAAACACAGACTAGGTTTGCTGATATTTTGTAAACTTTTTGGTGTGCATTGTGTAAGCTTTTAGCAAACTGTGTCTCACTATTTTGATGTCAGTCTTCCTGAAACTCAGTGTTTCCATGTCATATCCACCCAGAGCAGTGCAAAACCTGATTAATTTACCTAGAGTTTACTTTTATGCTTGGGAACTTAAAAAATTGGCACTTTAGTAGCATGTTCCTAAAGTAACACATACAGCAGAAAAAAGAAAAGGATTGCACAGATTTATGTGAATTGGAATCATTAAGACATTTGACAGTGTTTTCTTGGATACCTATTTATAAAACCTTGGCTTGCTGCTGGCCTTCTGTGAAAACTTTGCCAGCCTTGACTCTAAATTTTGTCTGTTCGTAGGACAGGGATGATTTGCCGGCCTTTTTCACCGTATTGCTGCAAGCACTCTGAATCACATTTTTAAACATCATTGGGTAAAAAAAACTGTAGAGAGGAGTTTATAAACCACATGATGAACTACCAGGAGGAGGAAGAGCTCAGAACACTTGTTTTGTGTTTGCGTGTACATTTTGCTCAGTTTATCATCGTTACTGCTAAATTACTTCTGTTGTTTTCCCACAGTCACTTACGCTCTTACTTACTGATAATCTCTTGCATTCTGATGTCAGTTGTGTTTCCAGAGACTTGCCGTTATAGTGTAAGTTGTAGATGATTGATGGTGTATTGTAATCTTGGGTTGATTCATTATATCTCGAATGATTAAAACATGCTGCTTGCATTTGAAGGGCTGAAATCTGACCGCAATTTGCTGCAAGTCAGAAATCCCCATGAGCAAGGGGAACCACAGAAGCAGGGGCTGCAGCATAGCAGGGAATACAAGGAGCGTCAGTGGGTAGATCACAGCAAAATCTAACCTTTCGTCTTTTGTTAATCGTGTGCTGAACTCCTACACAGAGATTTGACAGATACAGCTGGCTTATTGACTGGGTAGTCTCACACTAATTGACTGCCGGTTTAGATACCGGAGCCCCTAACCAGTTGTTAAACTCTGAGCAGGCACGTCAGTGACATGCCACCGAGAGCGTCTGGGGGAGGAGAGAGCTGCTGGGTGCATGCCTCTCGGATTCGGCTCCCCGCGCCGGGAGATGTGTGAAGTTGGGTGTGCGTGCTGTCACTGGCAGATGCTCAAGGGCAGCTAAGAGTGAGCTGGAGCGCTCAGCTTCCAGCGGGGAGAGCGGGGCTGCTGCTGAACGAACAAGCTGGCAGGACCATGACAGAGCCAAGCAGCAGAAAGGAAGGATTTAAAAAATGCCGGAGTGCTACTTTCAGCATCGATGGCTATAGCTTTACAATCGGTGAGCCTGATTTAATTCCTCTTCTTTCCTTCCTTGTCTCTCTGCTCCTCCTTTCCTCGCGTTACAGCTCCAGTAAGTACAGTTAAAAGGCAGCTGTTGACAACTGTCTTTTGCTTTTATATGCCTTTAAAACGTATAGATGCCCTGCAGCTCTTGTTTGGGTTTATTTTCCATTCTGCCTTCTGTATTTTCTTCTGCCTCAGAAACTTGCCTTTGATACGCAGCCGCTCTTAATCCTTTTGGCTGGGTTTTGGCACGAGTTCACTGAGACGTCTGCAGAACTTTTGTTTTGGAGCCTTATCTCAGGAAAGCCTGGGCTTCAGGATTGCAGGTTTCCAACTTGCTAGCTACATTTCTTTCCGATGAGCCCAGAAAATAACCCTTGGGAACCTTGGCTTTGTTTCCAATATTTCTTTGTTCACATACCAAGTGTTTCCAAATTCTGTGACCTTTTGCTGCTTCTCAGTTTGTGTAAAGATGCATGTAGCGGTTCTTGTTGCCTCTGAAAGACAAAAAGCAAAATTGCTGGGGCAGGGAAAGATGCGGGGAGAGATCAGGAATTTCAGGACTGGTTGTTGTAGCTGTTTGAAGAGTGAAGTTTATTGTTTGTGTGCACTGTCTTGGGTAAAAGTGAGGCTTCTCAAAGCGACAGGTGTCTCTGTGTTTTTCCCAGAGACTTGCTGTGCCCAAGTGAAAATGGGAGGCTTCCCTGAGCCGGCTGCTCTGCCACAACTGCCTGTCTGCCTCGGCTCCATTCCATCCATCCCTATAGATGCTGAAAACAAAGCAAGCTTCCATCCCCTTTTAATTTTTAGCTGAAATCCAAGTCAAAATAGGTGGATAATTTACCTGTTATAATTGATACAAATTCCCCTTGAATACCTTTAAGATGATAGAGATTCTACTTGCAGTTAGGAAATCAGGAAAGTTTTTTCTGATTTGTACTAGTGTAATTGGGTCACTATTTCATATAATAATGATGGATACAAGCTTTTGATTGGTGTGGGAGGAAGTACCTATTTATCTATTTCTCTTCTTTATAGAAAACTTGTTTTGCAACCGTTAACATCATGCAAACATTAAAGATGAAAAAAAATTGAATACGGAAACTTACGTTTCATTAAAACATCTTCATGTAGTCATCTGTTTATGTGCATGTAGCATTTTAAAGGTGAAACTGCCAGGAAAATGCTACTTTTCACATCTCCTTCTCTGATGGGAAGGTGGTAGTCCCTCCACAGGTTAAGTTGTGACATGCTCCCTTTTGAACTGCCTGTCTTAATCCCTCCCCCTCTCAGCATCATTACTAACAGTGTTATTTCCTCAGCTTGTGTCAGTCTGGAGGATAAACATTTCCTTTTTGACCCTAGGCAGGAGAGAACACTATCTGAAGATATGGAACATTTATGACTGTGCCTAATTATTTTGTTAGTTTATGAACAAACCAACAGGATTGCTGTGTTTGTTGTTCCGCTGTCTTTATTGCTATTCGTGCTCACAAAACAACTAGACCAAATTTTGGATCAAATGACTCGGGTTTAGAACTGCAGCTTCTTCAGCTTCTTAGGACAGTTGTTGCATAGGAGTTCCTGTGCTATTTTCTTCTTCTGTGTTTGGTGCACACAGCCAGCGTATTGATTCTGTGAACTGTGCGTTATATAACACTTATTTTTATATCTGGGCAAATGTGCATTGGATTGACTCACATAACCGTGAAAACTTTGTAAACACGCTATCTAGTATCACCAGCACTGTGTGGCAGACAGACCGGAATGATTCATGTATTTGTTAATCGTTACACTGAAGGAAATTAATATATCCAAAAAATTCCGCAGCAACTTTAGAGTGTCAGGATGGGCTTAAACTTATTTTTTTCCCGTCAGATGAGACTTCTGTGTAGGTATCTGGTTTCAGGTATGGCAAATTTTTGAGAAGATCTTGGGAAATGCTGAGCTGCTGCATCTGCTATTGAAGCGTCAGCTGGGAGAGAAGGCTGATACTCTTGAGGAACACAGTAGTATCAAGTTAAGACAAAAGAGCTTCCATTTGTGTGAAAAAAAATTAAAATATTTTGCATTGATTCACCCCTATTCTATCTGCTAAGAAAGGATGATCTTCACAGAGTTTTGAAAAACGATCGCTTACAATGAGACTTAACGAAAACTTTCATGAAAGGCCTGGGCCTAATGTCAAACGTGAAAGTCTGTGGGCATGGAAAAAGGCTGGTGCACTTGCTTTGGCTTGCAGTTAGATAGCCTCGTGTCTCCAGAGATGGTCAGCGCAGCCTAGAGCAGCTTCTTGACTGCTCTAATTTTCACCTTGGTGGTTTACAGAGCTGGCGGTGGGACAGGAGAGCTGTGGGAATTCGGTACTTCTAAAGGACTTCACGGATCCCTGTGGAAGAATCTGGTCTGCCATACCCAGAAAGACAAATGTATGCTAATACTTGATAGCTTTCTTCTCTACAAAGACACAAGGTAGTTGCAAGTCCCTTTGCTCCAGACACCATCCTTTCAGCAGAGACCCTGAGGAGGACTGAGGTCTGCTGCCCTATGCCCAGTGAGGATTAATGTGCGGTTTTGGATATTCTACTTTTACAGCCTTTTTGCACTAGCGGCATGATGGACTACAGTGGAGCCACAGAGTGAGCCATTTAGCAGGACCATTCAAGACAGGAATCATGCAATTTAGTTTGCTCTAGAAAGTTTGATGTATCTCAGATGAAGGCTTCAAGATCTTTATTTGCCATGGTCTACATCAGCAAATTTCAGAGTCCATGAAGTTTTTGTATATACAAGTTATTGTATTTGAGCTTTTGTTTAACTTTGGCAAAATTTTCCTTCACTAAAAGTAAAACATAACAGAATGGCAGCTGAGCTTAAAGGAAAAGAAATTAAGAGTTAAGGCCTATTTAAATTTTTTTGGTCCGGTGCCTTGTCTCATCACTCCTGTGCAAATGAAATGCTATTAAATCAGAAAACCAGTGTGTTATTTACTGACTTTGCTGCTATAATTGACTGACTAAAGGTGCAAGACAGAGAAACAGCCGCTGTCTTTAAACCTGGGAAAATGGTAAACACAAACATTAACAAGAGGATATTTTCTTTCTGCATTTATCACCTTCCTATGACTAAGAGCTAACTTCATTAAAGCTCCCACTCTCTGCTTTTCATATCCAGAAGCACCTGGCAACACTCTTTTGCCCTGTCCAATGTATCTTATAAATTTATTTTTATGGGTTAGAATGAATTGAAGTGGTGGGGAGCTCTGCTGTAACTCAGGGGTTATTGGAGAGGAAGGATGTGGCACTGAAACAGTTTGGCTCACAGCAGTTGTTTCTAAATCTTGCAGAAAAGTTTCTTCAGGAGGATGCTGTCTCCATTTTGCATGCAAAAGCTCTCCCTCCAAGTATCACAGAAGATCTGAGTTTTGCTCAGTGATGCTTTTGGTCCCTATTTTGAAATAATTCTTTAAAAATGTGGTTTTATTAATGTTGCTGGAATACTCATGTTTACAGTTCACTACTTGAAACCCATTTCAACATCCCTTTCAACATCACAGGTAGAACAGTCAAAGTAGTTCTTGATGGTCCCTCTGACAGATCACTTCAGCAACGTCTTCTGTGTTTTGGTCAAAGAAAATGTTGCTTGAGGAGGTGCGTGCGCTGTGTTGGTCTGAGTTGGGGTGGGGAAGATTGGAAGCAAACTAAATATTGAACTGGGCTTTATTAGGATAAGGAAGAATATCTTCAGCTCTGTGTCGCGTGCTTAACTTTTAAAGAAAATGCTGCTGTGGGTTTTCTGCTATTCTCTCTTGAAAGGAATTCTGCCATTCTCTCTTCTTAACTGATTCTAGAAAAACAGAGAAATAAGAGCAGTTTCATTCTTCATACTGTATTTTGGCCAGAGAACTGTGTACATTGTAGCAATTAAGTGAACTGTTGCGTTCTTGTGTATTGATTTTCAGCCTTATTAGAGTTTGTCATTCATCGGAGGGCAACGGCACCTTTGCAACCCACAAAAGGGGCAGGTTGCAGCAGAAAACACCCGTAGGCCTGAATGCAGTGCATTTTCACAGAGATTTACATTTAATTCTGCCCTTAGTTACTTGTAATAAAAGAAGTCATTCTGACGGAAGGCACACTGTAATTATAAGGTGCTGACAAATCTCTCGCTAATTCTGCGTGTGCGTCACTCGTAGCCTTCCTTCAAAGGAGGTCTGGGAGAAATGTCTGTGTGTGGGGTCAGCCCGCTATTGGGGAGGGGAGAAGATATCTCTGCCTGTGCAAGAGAAAAGTCCCAGGCCAAATAGGTTTGGAGGGAATTCCTAACCACCACTCCTGCTGTGGATTATAGCACCTCCTTGTCTTTGTACCTAAGCTCTGTATCATTTTCTTTGTTATGACATAATACAAAAGATTTAAAAAATGACAATACAACCCCCAAACCTTTGCTTTTCTTTCCCCCCTTTCTCTCTCTCTCTCTCTCTCTCTCTCTCTCTCTCTCCTGATAGACCTTACTATGAGAATACCCTCTCAATAAGGGCTGGTAGGAAGCACTGATGATTTCTGTATAAACAGTGGAAAACTGTCATCTGAAATCTAGGAATGGGGAAATATAAGTTTACTAATTTATAATACAAAGGATGTGACATTTTTAATGCAATTTAAGGAAGTCTAATATAGTTATAATAGACTATAAAGAATAAAAACCTCTTCTAACATAGTCCTACCGCCAACAAATTCACATAGAGCAAGCTGTCAGCAAACAGATTCTGAAATAAAGCTCTAAAGTTATGAGAGCTTTTTCCGCTCCCTCCGTTACAAAGTTGTGTTTTAGCTTGAAACCTATCTGGTTGCTGTCTGCTCTGCCTGAAAATACACCTGAAAGGAGCCTGCCTAGTTGGCGTGCCTGTGGGTGAGATACCCAGCTGGCCCTTTGTGTGGGGTGGCTGGTGGTGGATGCCTAGAGTGATGGGCAGCAGGAATTCCTGCTGTTGTTACTTGACCTGTAGCTGCTTTTGTTTAGGGGGGTGGAGATGGTGATTTCTGTGGCATCTCTGGGGTCTTGCTATTGCACTGACATCTTTGAATGTTGCAGGGGTGGACTGCTGTAAGCTAAGTAAGCAATCTTTGAAAAGACTGCAATGCTAGTTCTTGTGTGGCAAAAAGCCTGGCAACGTTTTCACGGAGCTCGCTTGCTTCTGTGGATGGTCTGCCTTATCACTGCTACCTGCTGTTCACAGCTGTGCTCTGCTGCCTGTATCTTGGCATCCAGAAACACAGCTAGTGTTTGGGGCTGCCACCTTCTCTGTCAGAGGTGCTTTGAGTGAGAGGTTACCTTGCAGGGTTGCACGTCAGGTTCATCAGCAGCTCACAAAGGATCGGATTCAGATTGCAGGTCCCTGTAGCAGGGTGACATCGAAAGTGCTATTTTCATTCCTCCTCTTGCTTTTATTTCTCAGGGAAGCTGTGAACAGTAAAACCTTTGCAGCATGTTTTGATGTGAGTTAATGGCATGCCTGTTCTCTGAAGCTGAGTTCCATACATGGGAAAATAACCTCCAGAGCCCTGGGTGAGGAGAGATGTTAATAGATAAAAACCATTATCATCACTGTCAGAAAGTGTTCCTTTAATTACTTCACATGATTATTTTTATTTTTTTTTTAAGGTTGGTGAACTACGTATGTCCAGGTCTTGGTGCCGGATCACCTCTGAATCTAACTTCAGGACTAACGTCACCAAATTCCCCCGCAATGTCTTGGGAATAAGATTCCCTAATGGGAAGTAGCTATGAAAACTGGGCTTGTGGGGCAACAGGGCCCTCAACACAAGGTGCAAATAGGGCAGAAGGTGATGGGAACTTGTTCCCTTTGTGCCAGATCCCAGACCCACTGTGCTGTTTGCCCCCTTGCTCATGTCCTGTGGCAAAGGAAGCACAGTCAGTTCTCTTCTAGAGACAACTAGGAGGGACCACATCTTACCATGGCAAGAAATAGCATTGTCCCTGCTTTTGTTTTCTCGCTGGTCTTTGGCCAAATCCTCCTCCTTCTGAATTGACACAGTGAGATTAATTACAAATTTCAGATTTTCTAGAATGCCCAAAGTTCAAAAGAATTAAATAGGCATGAACTCTTTTGTGCTTCTTGAGCTCAGTTTTAGGCAGGCAGCCAGGCCTGCTCCTGAGCAGGCAGGCTCTGACCCAGAGCAGCCTTCCCTCGTTTGCAGCCCCAGCTGGTTCCCTCTCCTGTGTTGAAGGCCAGAGGTCTGCATCCTCCTCCTCGTACCGCAGTAAGGACTGGAGTCTAGGGGACTTCAAACCTAACTGCCTTTGGGGACTTGCATTTCTGCTGCAGATCTTCTGTTTTAAACCCTTGTGCTGTACTAATTGGTCTGTTTTCCTGATGCAGTGTAAATGTAAGCTCACTTTTCCAAGTTCCATAGCTCTGCATGAGTAAGAAAGCAAAATGGCTCCTGGATGTATCCCGCACTTATTTGGGTACTAGTGCAAATCAAGTCGAGGCAGGATCCTGGCCGGTGGTAAATCTGCATCACTCCACTGCAGTTGTGAGAACTGCAATGATTTAAATGGGCAAAGGATCTGTCCTGGACAGCCTTTTCCAGTGAAAGCAATCGCTGCTGTAGGTTAGAGAAGAAGCTGCCCTACATACAAGAAAGGTAAATCACGCAACTTTTCCATGGCTCGCTTCCAAGACTCCATCAAGATTATGCTGATAGGATTTTCCTCCCTGCTTCTCCCTCCCTGGTGTCAGAGGCTGTATCTAATGATCCAGCTGAAACTCGACCCCAGATTTCTAATAGCTACGGCTCGAAATTTTCAGGGCTGGGAACTTAACCCTCGTGACTACATCAATAGCCTCGCGTTATGGCTGTGTGCGAAGTTGGAAGTGTGATGGGGGGAAAGTTGTAGTAATTACTGAACAGACGCACTTAATGAGGTTTCTACTGGCTTCCCAGCTGGTGAGTCGAGCTGTGTGCTGGGACAACGTGACAGCAGTCACTTGGGTCATTGTGTGACATCACATCCTCCCTCTTGTTGTCATAGCAGCTGCAATCAGCCCCCTGAAAATTTCCCTCAGGAAGACTGCAAACATCATCTCTCTCCATTAAATGGCAGTGCATGGTGCTTGGTCTTGTTGCTGCACGACGCTACGTCTTATTTCTGTTGATTTAGTGCCCTTTCCACCTCCTCCCCCCTGCTCCCTTCTCACAGTGATGCAGAGCAATGAGTCCTGTCAAATGGTGCGTTCTTGAGAAAGGGGAGCGGGTAGACAACTTGCTCAGCCAGTACCACTTAACTCAGTTTCAACTCCAAGTGCCTCTTCTACGTTCAGTTTATAATCCTTGGAGGTGAGGATAAGGAACACCGTTTGGTTTCAGGTTCATTCTCTTTTAGTATTGACAATGAATGCTTACTAGGAGTGAAAGCTTTCCAAAATCAAATTTTACTAGTTCCTTCCCCATGTACGTGGGTGGCTGAAGTCCTCACAGTTCCCCCATGTGGCATGCCGATTGCTTTTTATGGACTCACTTTTTCACATTCTTTTTCTTTCCATTTCTTTGTCTCGTACTCTTGAACTGCAGTAGTGGATCTAGTCCCCAGAATTTGTACTAGTGTTTTCCTCTTTATGCTTTACCCTTTTCCCTCTTTTATTTTGTGCTTCATGAATGCCAGTGTGATTTAGTTTGAATCAAGTCAACTGAAAACTAGGCTTTTTTGCTGGAGTCCCACCACACAGCTAAGTACATACAGAAAATTTCCACGTTGGTTTTTTTTATTATTATTGCTAGTTCAACTACAGCAAATTATTAAACCACTTTGGAAACAGACTTGAAGTAAAAATTATAAATATGTTAACTTTCTCTGAAACTACTTTCAGCAAAATGTTCTTCTGCTTAGAATACTGAGTTTGAGTTCTTTTTTTATGATCCCCATAGATAAAGACAAATGATTTACAGATACCAGGCAGATACCCTTAAGAAAACCTCACAGGAGTTTTTCGTTCAGGCTGTGATTCTGCTGTTGGATGTGCACATGAAACTTTACCGAAGTCGCAGGATTTTTCAAACAAGTGGTCCTCAGCTAGCTGCAGGCTGAGGAGCTCTGATATGTAGTGATAAAAGCGCACTCTGTGATTAAACAAGACCAACTGTCATTTTCATCAAACACCAAGTGGGTATGATTGCAATTGTACCAGTCTAAGTAGTGAGCAAAGAATGAAGATGTATGAAAAGAAAGGACTCCCTGAAATTTATAGGTGCTACTGTCAGCTACGGCCCAAGTGCAAAGTGTTGTTTTCCTCTCCCATTAAAACTGGCGTTGTGCAGGACAGGATGTTTTATACGCTGCTGAGTGCGATGTGAATAACAGAATAATAAGCCCATTTAGTGTATATTGATTTCATCCCCCACTCCCAAAGCTGTGATTATTACCAGACACGTATACTGTTAATAATCACTGTTTCTCTTGAAATGTACTCTGAAAACAGCACCTTTAGGATGTTCAGACTTCTTTATTTGCTCTTATTTGGTGGCACTTTACCAGATTATATTAGTCTACAGGAGGGAGATGGTCTTTTCTCCCAACTGCTGGCCCTTGGTTTAAAGACAATCTATGTTCTTTCCGCCTGGAACATTATCTTAATTCAGAATTACAGATCTTGCAGGCCAAATTATGTTCAGACTCTTATGCGATTCTGGTAACTCAAAACATAATTTGGCCTGTGGTGTGTATTATTTTTCTTAAAACTGCCATATGAGCAAATCTAAGAAAACTTTGGAAAGGTGTTTTTTTTCCGTGCCAAAATCTGGAATATTAAAATAGAACTTGGTAACCAAAGCTGATTTCAATCTGAATCATAGGCAGAGTGATCTATATTATAGTCCATGTACTACATATATGGGGTATAGTAAAAAAAAGTGTTGAATGTGTATATAACTGTTATGGAACACAAGAACATAGGGACCATGGCAGATTCTACTGCTTCTCCTAGGAACATAAATGATTTTTCAGCATTCATTTACAGAATCTCATTTCATGGCTTCTCAAACAACAAAAGCAGCGGGATTTTCCAGAGCCCCAGCTGTTGGCTAACTCTGCTGTAGCAAAAATCAATGGATAACTTTAGACAGTCCAGAACAGGACATCCTGTGCTACTTTTGAAAGTTCCTTTGCAGCTAAAGAGTTAATTTCTTTCTGGTAACCTCAACACTTAAATAGAATTCCGGCAGGAAATACCTAAGACCTAATGACTGCTGCTAACCTTAGCTTTTAGTTGATTGTGTGCTTTTCATAAATTATGCAGCATATATAGATCACCTGATAATGAGCATCTTGCTTCGCTTCAATGGAATGAATATTGAGTTTTCACAAGCATAATTCAGGGCAGATTTGAGCTGAAAATGTCTAACGTCATTTGGGTGCCTGTTTCTTCTGCAAAACTGTCTGATTTTTCCACGCTGTGAATTTTTGATGGTGAGAGAGGTGGATATTAAGGTAGTTGTTTTACCTCTTCTCCCTATTAAATGTAGATAGAAACGATCACGTGGAAACCTCCTGCCTCACAGCATGCTGATGTGTGTTGGTGCTGGAGCCTGGCATACTTGAATGATGATCATCCCAGAACCTGGTTGAACAGGGGGTGCAGCAGCTCCTCCGTGACCGCAGTTTGCAGCCCACTTTGCTGCAGAGAGCAGACACTGACTGCTGGGAACTTTAATTCATCTGGCTATAAAGTTAAGTCCTTTCCTCTCGGCTGCAGAAGCAGCCTCTGGGAGAGCCACAGGACAAAGACAAACAGCTGGTGGAACCTTTCAAGCCGTTGCTGTTTAAAATGTCACCTGGGAGTCATCCCAGCAGCCTGGGGAAATCAGGGGATCTTGGCTGTTATTAAGCGTTGTACACGAGTTTCACTCGGACAGGCTGAAGCTGCGACTTGAATATGGCTCCACGTCAGCTGGTGTTAGATCCTGTAACTACACAAATGCCTCAACTATCAGTCCAGTCTGCTAGTGCTCCCCAGCATTCCGCCATTCCCAAAGTATCAACAGGTTATTATTACTACAGTTGCTAGGTGGCTTCATGATATTCCTGTCTCCATGGATAATGCTTAAGGCTTAATTGTTCTTGAGTCAGGGGAAGTGCAAGTACTGAGAATGGCAATTACAGCACTGCTGGTAACTTGGATCCACTTGCTCCTGGAAGATGCTCCTGTCAGCTTGACAAACACGATCAGCGTAAATTTTCCTTCATGGGAGAGTATGTTTATTCTTTAGTGATGTTTGCTGCCTTATGTTCCAGTCTAATGCTTCCTATTAATTAGAATTCATTGTGCCATTTGAGTGAAGTGGCATTTTTGAAGCGAAATTCTACACAGTGACTTGTCATTCACTTTCTGATTGTGTTTGCTTCCTTGCCCTCTGAAGCAGCAACAATAATTTGGGCCTTCTGTTTTATTAACTGTCATTTACAGTAACACTTTATGTGCCTAATTATTTTCCTCTAGCTCTGCACTGATACTTAAATGAAACCTCTGGGATGTGTTCCCAGCTGGTTGTGTGTTTACGTGTTGTATTCAGTCATTTGCATTTGAGCTCTCTTATGTTGTTTGTGGCAAGCAAGTTTGATGTCCTTTTGGGAAGTTTTTAGCTGTGATTATTTCAGTGTTTATTAAGCACTAATCTGTTCAGATGCTTTGGATAGGCCTTCTCAGAGAACGCCTGTATCTTTGGGTCCCTAAGGCAAGAGGCAAAGGAAATTTGGCCTTTGAACACTTTGGGAAATTTTGCCTGTAGTGCGTAAGTGCTGTTACAAACTTCTTTTTGAATTGGGAAGAAGAAGATGTTTCCGTGCTGGTGAAATGAGTGTTACGCTGGAAGGAGCGGGGGAAAAGATTTTAGACTTGGGGTTGCACATCTTTCCCCAGCCCCCATAGTCCTCTCCACCCTTTGGCAGGAAGATGCTCGAGCCCTGCCGCTTGCTGGCACTGCTGCTAACCAAGAGGAGGGGATGGAGTTTTTTTGGCATTGAGAGTCTTTCAAAGGAACCTGGAGGAAGAAGGGAGGAGAGGACATGCTTTGGGTGCCAGAATCTCTCTTGATGGCTTTGCTAAGACTAATCTGTGTTTCCAAAGAAAATGATACCGTACCTTATGGACCTTGAACTCCTAAAACCAAATGATGCAAGTTGGAAAATGCATGGGGAATTTATGAAAAGAAAGGAGTCTACTCCAGAATCAAGCACAGGGAAAACTTTGGACACACAAAAATGAGTCTTATTTCATTCAAAATATTCCTTTTCAATTTTAAGATTAGCTTGATGTATTTAGTGGATTTATCACATCCAGTAAACTGCCTATGCAGACAGCACATGCCACGTTTGTCATCATGACTACAAAATATTTATTTGTTCTCGTTTGTAATAAGCTGATTGTTGAAGTCACTGAACAGCATTCAAATGGCTAAGACATTTGTGACAGCTATATGAAGTTATATGTGGTACCTGTGGGCACTCAAAGAACAAAGAACAGAATCTTTTGGAATTGTGTGTCATTGCCATCAAATAATATCTGATAGCTAAAAAAAATAATTTTTGTAATATTTTGAATTTTCTTTTGTCTTGTATTGCCTTTCAGTCTATCTAAGGTCTGTACTTGTTACATACATTTGTATTTGTTAAACTGCTATAAACTGCAGGAGGGATTAGAATTGGAATATGAAGTGGACTCTTAGTATGACTGCTGAAAACCAAAACAGCAGCAGTTCCAAAACCGTTAAAGAAAACTAGCAGTGAGAAGCAGGAATAGTTAAAGAAAATAGGATTAAGGATTTGCTTTACACTTCATTGTGTCTGGAGAGCCATGTGCCACAATACTTACAGGTGAAGTGTCTAATCTGGTAATTTTACTTCTCCTTGGAATTCAGTGATCTGAAGTGGGCAACAATTTCTGGTCTTATTCTCTTTTCTCCAATCATCTATTGATGCAATTCATGCCATCGTAAGGCATTCTTTGATCACGGAAATTGTGGGACATGGATGAACAAAGCAGTGAGTGGAAAATAAATTAGACTTAACAGTTGCAGAAGGTACAGATATTCATAGAATAGTTTGGGTTGGAAGGGACCTTTAAAGGTCATCTAGTCCAACCTCCCCTGCAATAAGCAGGGACATCTTCAACTAGATCAGGTTGCTGAGAGCCCCATCCAACCTGACCTTGAACGTTTCCAGGGATGGGGCATCTACCACCTCTCACCACCCTCATTGAAAAAAATTTCTTCCTTATATCTAGTCTCAATCTACCCTCTTTTAGTTTAAAACCATTACCCCCTGTCCTGTCACAACAGGCCCTACTGAAAAGCTTGTCCCCATCTTTCTTATAGGCCTCCTTAAGTACTGAAAGGCTGCAATAAGGTCTCCTCAGAGCCTTGTCTTCTCCAGGGTGAAGAACTCCGACTCTCTCAGCCTGTCCTCACAGGAGAGGTGCTCCAGCCCTCTGATAATTTCTGTGGCCCTCCTCTGGACCCACTCCAGTAGGTCCATGTCTTTCCTGTGCTGAGGGCTCCAAAGCTGGACGTAGTGCACCAGGAGGGGTCTCACCAGAGCAGAGGGGCAGAATCACCTCCCTTGACCTGCTGAAGTGTAAGGATAAAGTGGTCATGATGAAGCATGAGGTTTACAAAACACGCAGTTGGATTTCCCCACTAATGACTTTGTTTAAAACCAAAACAAAACACAGACACCACACCAACACCCCAAAAAAAAACAAAAAAAAAAACCCAACACCCCCCCAACCCCCAAAAAAAAAAAAAACCAAACCAAAAAACAAAACTGAAAGAGAAAAGTTAGAGATGATACTGTTAAATATTTTTAAAAAGATGTCATGTGAGAAGATTCTGTAAAGAAGCATAGCAGAACCAAAGAAAATCAGTGAAGGCAGTAACTGAGAAGTATTTTGAGCTCAGTCATGCATTTCTATGTGATTAGTCCCATTGCAATAAATTAAGAGTACTTACTACTGTAAGAGCTGCCAAATTAGACTTGTTTGTAACGATAACTTTTAAAATATCAAAGATACTTTGCTTCAGGAGCTCAGTCATATAGCTTTTAAGTGCTATGCCAAATACATTTATGAAGTAGTGTTTTTGTGGGTTTTGAGAGTGCTGTGCTCCCAGTACCTTTCAGTAATACGGGCACATGCTTCCAGTGAGGTATCCACATATTTGTCATGCCTCCTGCCTCTTCCTGGGATACATCTGAAAAAATAAGAGGGGTCGTCTCAGAACTACTCAGTAAAATGTAGTCAAACTCCTTCCTCTGCCGTGAACTACTGCTGTAAGATAGCATAAAGGAGCACGGGTTTAAACGCTTGTACGTTGTATCCACAGGATCACATGTACTGAGGCAAGAAGCCTTATACAGTTGTCGTATAGCTCCTTGAAGGTATGGATACTTTCTGCTGTGCATTCATAGGGCTGGCAGATAGCTCCTGAAGCACAGAGAGACCACAGCTGTTTTGTCCTGATGAGCAGACGACCACCTCCTGGCTTCCAAGCACAAAGCCCTAAATTATATCCCATTTTCAGGCAGAAAATTGAGAGTTTGCTGTGTTGCACAGGCTCGGCATTCACCGCGGCCTCCTTGCCCTTGGAGCTGCTGAAGTAGCACCGTGTTCGGAAAGAGCCAAGGGATTATTTTTTTTCCATACAGAATCAGGGATGTGCCTTAAAAACCACGATGTCTGTTGGGAGATGTGGGAGACACGTGGCATGTATTATTGCCCAGTTCAGTCTGTCTGTCTGGGTCCTGCAATGAAGTCACTTTTCACAGTACTACTGATGGGGAAAAAAAAAAAAAAAAGAATAACTTTTCACAGGAGTTTCATTTAGTGGCTTTCAGAACAAAACAAAGTATTTCTCCTTGGCTTATGTTTCTGTTTGAACAGCCATAAGTAACTTTTGAACTGACATTATGTATTAGCCAGTGTCAGTGTTCTGCTCAGGGCCTTCACCAAGGGTGTATATTCAAGTGCAGTGCCATAAATGCTCTGATGCAAGCCTTGGATCTTTCCTCCTTTTATCACAGAAACTTGATGTGAATTTTTGCGACTCTTTTAAAGATATTAATTTTAAATTTAAGACAAAGCTGCCCTTTAAATTGGGAAGACAGCTTTGGGGGAAGAGTATACATTACACTGGTCACTACTTTTATTGATGTTGGTTGTTTATGTGAAGTAATAATGATAATGCTGGCAAGTAGTCCTGGTGGCATTTTTCATGTTGGAAGTGCTTAATGGTTTGGCTGTACTTGCCTCAAAGTAGAGATTAAAAA
>VYZM01000276.1:277464-290516 GCA_013398915.1 Dromas ardeola | reverse complement strand
AGAAAAAAAAAAAAAAAAAAAAAGGGGGTTAAGGAAGAGGTTGTTTTATTTTGAAAAGCACAGCATCTTTGAGTGAACCCTTTTGCATCACGACTGGAGACCAGTTGCAGCAAAGGGGACTCTGAGAAAAGCGACCTACAGGTCGCTGTCAGATTGCCAATGACAGGGAACTGGGAAGCAGCTCTTGGGTTTTATATGGATCAGAATTATTTTTTTATTATTACTATTATTATTTATTGACCTGAATTTCAATTGCTTGAGACCGTTATATCAGACGGGGTCATGTCACCAGTCCACCTCTGCTGCCAGCTGGTAGAAAGCAGACAAGCTGAAAAGGAGAGACGCGCATAACGGTGCTCCTAACATCTGCACTGGCGGCTTATGTAGTGGTGTAACATTACTGTACAGTTGACTTGCTGTGTTGCATGTTAATGAGAAGTTTATTTACCAGGATTATCTTCCCTAGCTTTTTGCACATGCCGTTCTCTATTTATAAGAAACCCTTCCTGCCTGTGCCACCTGGCAGGTGGGCCAGAGCAGCGCTAGGTTTCGCTAATTAAAGATCGGACTTGATTTCATGAGTTGGAGGAGACCCTTCTTGCCCCTGCTCTTGGCTTCCTTTCTCAAGCACAGGGTCTTTTCATATCGTGGGTTTAAGGTTATGCAGTGCAGGGTGTTTTATTGCTGCAGGGGTGGTATTTCTTTCCCAGAGGCTCAGAATGGAGTCCTGAAATAGGTCTAAATGTCCTTTATGTCGGGGGCGGGGGGGGGAATAAGGGGTGTGCATGCACTGCTGCCAAAGTACACGGGGAATGAATCTCGTGACATCTGACCAACATCTGCAAACCAACCGTGAACAAAGGAAGCCAGAAAGTCACAGCATTTCCAGTGCTATTCCACTTTTGCAATATTTTTGGACCCATTCTGCACAGGGTTGTAGCTGAAAGAAAAATTTAAATATTTATTTTCATCCTGTAACTCACGAGGAATGTGTGCTTTAGGTTAGCCTTACTTTGAGCAAGAATTGGACCTCGTGACCTTTGGAGGCTGGTCCCAACCAAAGTTGTTCAGTGATTCTATATGTGAATGAAAAGCTTCTTCAGATTAAGATAAGGCAAAAAATAAAATCAGACATTTAAAATTATTTTTTTCTTTCCTTTTCTACCTCCTTTCTTATTTTTTGCATTTTGTGAATGGATTTTATTCTCCCATTTGAAAAGAATGACAAGTTCTGCTTATTTCAGTTGGAGCACGGCTTGGATTTGTACAGACAGACATGCATTTACGTTGCATTTAGGCATAACCTTCTTTAGTTTGAAGCTTCTCTTGCAAAGTTTTTTGAAAGTATCATGGGCAATGGGCAAAGTTTGTGCAGTGTATTTCTCTTCCCTAAAAGTAGCAGGAAGGCTGTGACAAAGGACAAGTGACAATAGCTGCATGGCACCAGGGCAGCCTGAGTGATTTGCTGTTCACATTCAGTCTTTCCTGTTCCTGCAGCAGTGCACAAAAGAGGGAGAAGGGACGCTTCTCTGATGATTAAAACTGATTTGCTGAACATCTAAGGGGAGGCATTATGGTGAAGTCTTTTCAAAAAAGAGAATGTAATACTCCTTCTCTCATGTGCAGAACAGGCAACCAGGGATAGTCTGTCTTGGCCTGCTGTCCATGCAAACCTGCCAGTGTTGGTAGATGAAAAAGCAGTAAAGTGCAGGGAATTTCCAGGCAGAACTACCATGGATGTACTTGTGTTATGAATCCACTCTGCTGTGTCGCACACGTGATGGTCATCTGTCCTGTGATTAAAAGAGCTAACAGATCTGTCTGCCTCTGCTTGTTTTTCTGTCAGCGTGCAGCTGAAATGCTGATGTTTTGGGGAAAGAAAGGAATTTCCAAAGACTCATTCTAAATACGGATATGTGTATTTGTGTGAATTCATGGAAGCAGACGGAGATAAAGCAACTGTGCGGCAATTGTACACGGATTTAGCAGAGGTATAAATGACCAAAGGTATAAGGCAGTGAGGACGTGGGATTTAAGGAAGCTTAAATCTATTTGCTTATTTAAGCAAATAGAAGAGAGGGTTACTTAAATGATGCCTTTTCACACTTAGTTGTCTTCCTTGGTACACTCTTTTGACCCATTGGCTTTTTGGATTTCACAGGGAAACATTAGGAGTGACATGTAGGGAAACAGGAATGGAGCAAATTACACATTAGTAAGTAGATGTAAGTCTCCTCCAAGGGAAAGGTGGAACAAGGTGTGGGCTTCCTGGCATACACTTCCTCAAGTGCTATCTATCTGTGCTCTGGATCACCTCCAGGCTTGGATGATGCCCGAGGTCCCTGCTTGGCAGGGGAGGGAAGGAGAGCAGGCATCGGAGGAACTTCCTCAGGAGTCCCACTCACAGCCAGAGGGCTAAACCTGGATCCCCCTGGGGCTGCAGACCGAAATAGAAGGGCAACGGAAATGGTGTATAATTGGTCCCTATTGAAAACAATGGGATTGTTGCCTTGTAAAACCAAATATTTTGTGAATGAAGCTTCCAGAGACTGCATGTTTTGGAGTTCCTCTAAAGTGAACTCTCCTAGGAGCTGGTAACCAAGCCAGAACCCATAGCACGTTTCTATTCTCTGCTGAGTATGACCTGACCATGCGTAGGAAGATACCTGATGGAAACCTGAGTGGACAGAGTGATGATCCCAGAGATGCATACAGCTTAAAAATTAAAATGGGATGCTGGAAAGGAAAATATGCATAACACAGAAAACAGTGAATTCATCTCTTGAGAAAAAAAAATCCGACATGCCCATTTCTTCTCCCTGTCATCTCTTGCTTTGTCTGATATAAACTCAGCTGAAATCAGAGGCAATGGGTCATCTTCTCTATTTGGCTTTTGGAATAGACCCACTGAGAGAAAACGTGGGCAGAGCCTACTGCTAGGAAATGCTGATTTAACCTACAGTTAACTCTCTCAGCCATGCTTCCCAGGTCCTGAAAGTCTTTTGTATGTGGTCCAAGCTAACGACTGTCACTTTTTCAACAGGAAAAATAGCACTAATTAATAGGAATAGTAGCATTTATCCACTGCGTTCATTGTAGCACAGAATTATTTTAGTGACTCCATCATTAAGGCTTAAGGAATAAAAAATTTTCAGCCGTGTCAACCATTTTCCTTATTGTATAGCATCTTTGTTAGTAAAGAGACTAGCCTGGAATGTTTGGCTTTACAGACCATCACAGAAAGCAGTCTAGTCTGTTGAGTATTGCAATCTTTGCATAGGTTGAGAATGGAAGATGACGTATTTCCCAAAATTATGTCCTAACCGCCTAATAGATCTAGAAGACCTAGAAGGATCACAAAAGCCTTCTATTCTCCAAGCTCCTAGGGAGGCCCATCTGCTCAGTGCAGCTTGCAGATTTGTCAAAAGGTGAAACCACACAGAATCACAGAGGGGTTGACGTTGGAAAGGACCTCTGAAGGTCATCCTGTCTCAAGCAGGGCCACCAAAAGGCAGTTGTTCAGCACCGTGTTCAGATGGATTTTTTACTATCTCCAAGGACGGAGGCTCCACCAGCTTCCCTGAGCAACCTGTATCACTGCTTGGTCATCCTCACAGTGAAAAAGTGTTTCCTGGTGTTCAGAGGGAACATCCTGCATTTCAGTGTGTGCACATTTGCCTCTGGTCCTGTCATTGGGCACCACTGAAAAGAGCCTGGCTCTGTCCTCTTTGCACCCTCCCTTCAGGTATTTCTACACATCGATGAGATCCCCCTCAGCTTTCTCTTCTCCAGGCTGCACAGCCCCAGCTCTCTCAGCCTTTCCTGATGTATGAAGTGCTCCAGTCCCTTAATCATCCTTGTTGGCCTTTGGACTCTCTCCAGTATGCCCATGTCTCTCTTGTACTGGGAAGACTGGAACTAGACCCAGCACTCCAGGTGTGGCCTCACGGCAATGCTCCTCCTACTGAAGCAAGCCCAAGATACCGCTAGCTGCCTTTGCTGCTGAGGCAAGTTGCTGGCTCATGTTCAAGCACAGCTGGCCA
This sequence comes from Dromas ardeola, assembly GCA_013398915.1. Taxonomy (NCBI): domain Eukaryota; kingdom Metazoa; phylum Chordata; class Aves; order Charadriiformes; family Dromadidae; genus Dromas; species Dromas ardeola. The sequence goes on along the minus strand of VYZM01000276.1, from coordinate 286,473 downwards.
CCTCTCACCCATCAGCGAGGCCAGGCCTTGCATTTGGGCATGACGCTGCTGTGACATCTCCCCTCATTTATGAACCACTGTGCCGGGGAACAGCCAGGGCCAGCAAGCACAAGAGAGAAATTGTGGCACGGTGCAGTGTACTAGCCCACTTCACTCCAAGTATCCCAGCTGGAAAATGTATTTTTAGGTTTTGCTCCAGTGCTGCACCTCCTCTCCAGCCACAAAACCTACCATGGCATTGGGTTGTGCATTGGAAAATGGGGTTGCTGTACAGGTATGCACAGCTGGGCTGTAACTGCCGTTGAGGAACTCGGTCTAATACTGTGCAACCTCTTATGTTCCATCTTGTGGCACATGTTGGGCAGTATCAGTACAGGGGGTTATTACAGGGCAGTTGAAAGCAATCCAGGGCAATGATGAGTAAAAGGCAAATGCAAAGTACTGTGGTTGGGTGTTCTTTTTTTTCCTTTGATTGTTCCTGTTACAATAGCCTAAGATACTTTTGCTATGGACACAAAGGCTCTAGCGCTCTCAGTTCTTCCGTAACAACTTGTTTACAGCCTGACTGCACTAAAATCATAAAGAGGTGTGCTGTTGTTGATGGCTATCAGAAAAGCACTTCTCTGTCTTCATAACAGATGACTTTTGCAAAAGCTCCTAATGATCTGGGAGCTGAGGCTCTGCTTTCAGGTGTGACCCAAGCACTTAAGGACTTACATCTCAGTGATCTTTGAGAGTAGGACTTGCACTCCCAAACCATTACCTATTTTTGTATCTTAGTACTGATGTAGAGTAATGGCTGCATCAATCTTGTATTTCCAGATAACAGGAGTGCCTGTTCAGCTGAGCGAGGAAGCCATTGTATCACCATCAATTTAAGTACCTGTTGATAAAGTGTTCTGGAGCTATTGCATTTCTCCTATGCTAGAGAATCATTTGATTTGCTGCATCGCATGGTTTTATGACCAAGCTGTCGTATCAGAGCTGGCCGGTACATGTGGCTGAGACAGCCTGTTGCTCTGTGATGGTTATGGATTCAGTTACTTTTAAAGCCAGTTCCTTTGGTGAACAGGAAAACACAAACCTTACCTGTATTGGAGGCTGAACTTCTGGTCTGGCATTCCTTTAGCTGTGCACAGCTCAATGATTTTTTTTTTTTATATATATATATTTTTTTTTTTTAAGATCACTTTATTTCGTTCCTGTGTGGAACAGCAGCATACATTCTTTCCTTTTTTNTTTTTTTGGTTTTCAGCAAGGGAATAAAGGTGCCTGGGAGAAATTCACAGGAGGCCTCATTTACTGGTATTACAAAATTCAAATCCAAAGGGTCACACCCACAAAAGCTAATTGTCAAACTGTGCTCTACCAATGGAAAAAAAAAAAATGTTTCCATGGTAACTTTCTAATGAGTCTGCCTGAAAAACCTTTCCAAGAAGAACTTTTTTCCAGCAGATTAGACATTTGTGAGGTCAAGCGGCTCCTATGCTGTAGTTATAACCTCACATGATATTACTGGTGGTTTCTACACAGCCCAATTATTTTCAAGGAGAGGGCCTCAAACACAATCTGTACAAGCAGCACGTGAAACCAGGTCAGGGCAGGATTTCACCTAATTTAAGGCATCCCCATCTGAGGTAATCATGTTGGCTTCCTTTATAATCAATGTAGACAAATAGATTCTTGCGAGGTGTTGCTCATCTGACCTATTTTAGACATCAGTCTCAGGCTGAGCTGAATCATGCCCTAAAAGTGCCATTTTCTTTCTATTGCCTATAAAGGGAGTCTGGATGACTGTATTGCACTTGTAAATGTCTAGATCTGAAGAGATGCCTCCCTCACTTCCCAGATGCTTTTGCAATCTAGAGGTCTAGAAAATATGCTTTTGGGGAAAAAAAAAAGGTAAAATGAGTGATGATACATTCTGGAAAAGATAAAATGAGGGACACACACGTAACAGTCTTCAAATACATAAGTCGCTTGAAAAGAAAGGAAAAGTGGTTGAAATGGACAGAAGGAGTGGGTTAAACACTTCCAATAATAAGGATAGCGAGGCACTGATGTCTCACTGAGAAGTACTGACTACCTACTTTTTTCTGTGGAAGCACTCCACAATTTGTTTCATTTCCCAGCACTCTACAAGTTCCAGCCTTCTACTTTAACAGAAAGCTGCTTACTGATATACTTTTTTCCTGTTGTCAAGACAACACATGGTTGTATATCCTCCTTTTGTTTCTCAAGGATGTATTAAAAAAAAAACCAAGCAAACATTTTTTTCTTCTTTTTGCTTTTTTTTTTCCTTCTTTCTAAAGGGATTTTTTTGATCAAGGTTTTTTATGGTTTCGAGTGGGGGGGTTGGGAAAGAATTGGTTGCCTAGAATTGTCATACAGTATTTGAATGGAAATAAAATCTGAAGAAGATAGTTAAAATGTCAGAAAAGCAATAAAAATTGCATAGTTAGTATCTACAAATTAAGCGCTTCACAGGACACCAGAGGGAGATTTCACATGGTTCAAAACAATCAGTAATGGTGTTTTAAAAATACCAAACACAACAGTTACAAACTTCTTTCTCATTCCTCTAGTTTACCTGTTGTAGTAACAGGAATATTTGGCAGTGGGTGATTTGAAATATGACAGTGGATGTTCTTACTGTGTGTATTGCTTTTTTTCCCCCCTCTACTGATACAAGTCAGTCGGAAGTCAGAACTGAGCAGTTCAAGGTGTTTCAAGCCACTGGAACTGTTGAAAGAAGTAGTTCTGCCGTCTCACTCCACCTAGCTGCATCCACATCACCTTCGGCCCCTGCAGATGGTGCTGCATCTGGGTAAAACATCAGAGCTAGGAACTGACCCTGGATAAAATCAGTGTCTTTTCTTCCAGTGTCAGGAAGAGCTCGGTGCAGGTTTGGAAATAAATGGAAGATGTAAGGATAGACTCATAGAACGGTTAGAGTTGGAAGGGACCTTAAAGATCATCTTGTTCTAACCCTCCTGCTGTGGGCAGGAACACCTTCCACTAGACCAAGTTGCTCAAAGCCCCATCGAACCTGGTCTTGAACACCTCCAGGGATGGGGCATCCACAACTTCTCTGGGCAACCTGTTCCAGTGCCTCACCACCCTCACAGCGAAGAATTTCTTCCCAATATCTGATCTAAATCTACCCTCTCAGTCTAAAACTGTTACCCCTCATCCTATCGCTACACTCCCTGAGAAAGAGTCCCTCTCCATCTTTCCTGTAGGCCCCCTTTAGGTACTGGAAGGCCGCTATAAGGTCTCCCTGGAGCCTTCTCTTCTCCAGGCTGAGCAACCCCAACTCTCTCAGCCTGTCCTCACAGGGGAGGTGTTCCAGCCCTCTGATCATCTTCATGGCCCTCCTCTGGACTTGCTCCAGCAAGTTGGGGGTCTAACTTGGGGGACTTATGTTGGATAGGACTGCTTCTTTTGGTCACAAGGTTAACTTAAAGTGCTGGTGAAAGCTGGAATCGAGTTGTGTGATGCTTGTTTTGACTGATTTCGAAAACTTCCTCGGTCAGTAGTTGGCATCTTTTAGGAACTTTGCTAAGGATTAAGTTTAAATATCATTCTTCCAATCACAAACCATCATTTAGGGAGCAAATGGTGCTATAACAAGAAAGTACATTTTGATCTTGCTTTGTTTTCATCTGCAAACTAAGGACATTTGTTATTCTTCTAACGATTTGAGAGTGTGATGGGGAAGTCTGGACCCGCTTCCTGTGAAATCATTAAAAATAATCCAACTAATTTGTGTGGGCTTGGTCTCTCTTTTCTTCCATGCGCTCCGAGATGAAACAGTTAGTATGTAGGTTCATTGCAGTGCCCACCTGCTATTTGCAGAGCAAGCCGTTTGTTAGTGGACTCACTTAAAGGAAATTTAGCAACTGGCAAGACAAACATGGATGCTATTACTCTGCTGCGTATGGAGCTACTTCAACTTGTAGTTTTTAGCCTTGCAAATACAGCTGATTTTCTTCTAGGAAGAAAAGAAAAAAGGACTTTCCTGTTTACAAAAGCATACGTTATAAATCCTGTTAGAACTTCTGTTTTTAACAGCTGAGTTCAGACATTTCATAGAATCATAGAATCATAGGGTTGGAAGGGACCTCCGGAGATCATCTAGTCCAACCCCCCTGCCAGAGCAGGGTCACCTTAGAGCAGGTTGCACAGGAACACGTCCAGGTGGGTTTTGAATGTCTCCAGAGACGGAGACTCCACCACCTCTCTGGGCAGCCTGTGCCAGTGCTCTGCCACCCTCAAAGGAAAGAAGTGCCTCCTCATGTTTAGGTGGAACTTCCTACACTCAAGTTTGTACCCATTACCTCTTGTCATGTCGCTGGGCACCATTGAAAAGAGCCTGGCCCCATCCTCCTGACACCCACCCTTTAAGTATTTGTAAGCATTAATAAGGTCACCCCTCAGCCATCTCTTATCCAGACTGAACAGACCCAATTCCCTCAGTCTTTCCTCATAAGAGAGATGTTCCAGTCCCCTAATCATCTTGGTAGTCCTTTGCTGCACCGTCTCCAGCAGTTCCCTGTCCTTCTTGAGCTGGGGAGCCCAGAACTGGACACAGTACTCGAGGTGTGGCCTCACCAAGGCAGAGTAGAGGGGGAGGATGACCTCCCTCGACCTGCTGGCCACACTCTTCGTCTCTAAAGCTTCGTCTCTTTCGAGACATTTCGTCTCTAAAGCTTTGTTTTCCAGTATGCTTTCCCAAATGGAAGCGCATATGTTCAGGTTTGGTCATCATCCTCTATTATTTTTCTGTTTGACCCAGAGTTCAGTTGCACAACTTGGTCACGATGATGACATGCATAACAAATTTCTGCCCATTTCTGCAATACTTAAGTTTGCCCAGAGGTTAATGTCTCTGAGTTCTGGTTTGCCAGCTCAAAACATATTGTGAGTTACTATAAGTTTTAGTTAAGGTGACATAGCATTTTTTTCTTAAAATGTTGAAGCCCTTAAACTCCTTTTTCTATTTAGTAGTGTTCAGAGCCCAAGTCTGAGACCAGAGGAAGGCAAGTGCAAAATCCAGTAGCATGCTTTCTGAAATATTTTGACATTTAAATTACTATTTGAGACTTCCTGGCCTTTACCCTTTCAGGGTACTTTTCTTGCCTCACAACACGGAGTTTTATATTCTTCAAAACTTCACAGCTAAATGCATCAGCATTTAGAACATTAGACGAATCAAAGCTTTACAGTCTGGATCCTCCTTGCAGAGGAAACAAAGTGGGAGGGAGGGAAGCCACTGAAATTGCTGCCACGTTCTAAAACCTCAGAAAAGTGAATGCATGGGAAGTTTGAAACTGCTTCCTCAAACAGGAGCCCAGAGATTTCTTGTTCTTCACCAGTCAATGTGGAGATGCTAGTGAAATTTTAGGAAAAATGGATTTGTGCAGTGGATTTGCTTTTGGGACTGTAGCACAGCTTGCTGCATTGCAAACAGAAACACTTTATGTGCCAAAGGCTATTAAATGTGATATGCGCTAGAATGCTGGCTATGGATGCTGCAGATTAGCGGCAGGCTAGGAGTTCTGGAAAGGTCTAGAGGAGTTGTACAGGCACCTTCTGTGGGTGGCTGGTGGACTTACTCAGTGAATGTCTATACAGCTGTGTGCACACTTATTCAAGCTGGCTCTGAAGTGGATGGACCCCGGCTGGCTTCAGGCTGGAAGGTATCTTCTGGTTATGTTACCTCCCTGTTGTACCCAAATGAATAAAGCCTTCTGAAAGGTTGCTAGTTTTATAAATGTACTTCTTACGTGTATTTCTTAAAGGTATTTTAACTTTGATTAAATGGTGGTGTTTTGAAAGGGACAAAAGCACGCTAAAGACTAATGCTGTGGGGTTTTTAGCTATTTTGATTCTAAGCTAAACCTGTTCAATGTGTACGTTAGTGTTCATATACATGCACAGACCAATCTAAATCCAGGTTGCCGCACGCTTCACTGAGGTTCATGATTTCTAATGACTTTGCTTGTACAAATGTCACCATCTGGAACTAGCTCATGTGACTTTTTATATTGAAGGAACAGACTGATTACATTTAGAAATCTGAGACTCTAGATTTTCTTGCGATATTACATTACGCTGTCACGTCAAATTGCAATAAGGGGGGAATTGTGCGGTTTTCATCTAAACCAAACAGCTACAACATACACAATGATTACCCAATAAGGTTGTATCACTCGATTCTTTCACAAGAAATCAAAAGAAAGAAAAAATGTTTCACTGCTGCTGTGCAGATTGTAAGTTTTTCAGCTTTTCTTATTCAGCTCTGCTGAAACTTCCGCATCTTAAGGTGCATTTCAAAATGTACTTATTAAAGCTGAGTACATTAGAAACTTCTCATTTGAGACTGAAAGGACGCTGCAAGTTCACGTATTCAGATAATAATCAGTTATATCTGCAGTTCTAGTCTGGGAGACTGAATCCTGCTGTGGCTGATTTTATCTGCAGCTGAAACTGGTAATAGTTCAAGAAATCTTGATATGGACAGTTTGGGGTTGCTCTTTGAAAGTTTCTAAGGGTGTCAAATTTTAGACTTTATATTTCCTTCTGAATTATTATGCCTACATCTTGGCTTGAATCCAGGGATGCTGCTTATGCCACAAATAGGTTTCTTCAGAAAAGCCTGAAGAGATTACAAGTCAAGCCTTCTTTTACAGACCTGAAAAATGGTTGTTATTCTTATCTTCCCCTTAACTGTTTTCTTGGGAAGAACATGATCTTAGAAAACACACAGGGGAGCTCCTCACTAGAGGAGGGTTAGGTGGGTGGGAGAGACCTGTCACTTTCTTGGCTCTGCTGTGGGTACAGCAAGGCTGTCACCACAGGCACGGTGGGTTTTATTTCATTTTTTTTTCCAGCCCAGGCTGGAAGAGACCTTGAAAGATCATCTGGTCGAAACTTTTGTGGGAAAGGGAGCCTAAATAAGATTATCCAGCACCTCGTCCAGTTGCATCTTGAAAACCTCCAGTGATAGGAATTCTACTGAGTCCCTGGGGGAGGTTGTTCCAGTGATTGATTGTTCTTCTGTAAAAAATTTCTTCTATTGAGATGAAACCTCTCCTGGTGCAACTTGTATCCGTTGCCTCTTGTCTGCCCCATGTGACCCCTTGAGAAGAGACAGCCTCCATCCTCTTTGTAGCTGCCCTTTAAGTACTGGAATACTGCGATGAGGTCCCCCCTGAGTCTTCTCCAGGGAGAAAAGACCTAACTCCTTCAGTCATTCCTCATACAGCAGGCTCTCCAGACCTTTGATCATCTTCATGGCCCTCCTTTGGAGCCTCTCCAGCTTGTCTGCATCGTTTTTGAATTGCAGGGACCAGAGCTGGACACGGTACTTGAGGTGCCACCTGATAAGCGCTGAGTAGAGTGGGATAATTGTGTCCTTGTCTCTGCTAGTAATGGCCCTGCAGATGCAGCCCAGGATCAGATTTGCCTTCGTTGCTGCAGTGGCACACTGATGGCTCATCTTCAGCTTGTTGTCCACCAGGACCCCCAGGTCCCTTTTAGCAAGGCCCAGCCACGCGGAACCTGGCCTGTACTGGGCTCTTTGGTTATGATGTCCCAGGTGCAGGACTCTGCACATGTCTTTGTTGAACTTCATACAGTTCTTGCTAGCCCACTTTTCTAGCCTGTCCAGGTCTCTCTGTAAGATGGCTCTTCCTTCTAACACGTCTACCTAACTACCCTATTTAGCGTCATTATCAAACTTGGTGAGGATGCTTTCAATTTCATCATTTATGAATAGTCATAAATGATCCCAGATCATTTATGAAGATGTTGAACAGCATGCGGCCTGGTATCGATGTCTAGGGGACTTCATTTGTGACAGACTGCCAGCCTAAGTAAAAACCATTGATCACCACCCTCTGACTATGGCCTGAGAGCCAACTTCCCACCTTTCTTGCAGACCACCCATCCACTCTGTATCTTGCCAGTTTGGCCAGGAGAAGGCTGTGGTAAACAGTGAACAAACACTTTGCTGAAGTCCAGGTAAACAACACCCACTTTTCTCACCATGTAACACAAAATATTAGTTAATCAGGTTACTTTGGCATGATTTGCCTTTGGCAAACCTTTTGCCAAAGGTTGCCAAAACCTTTTCCCAATCACCTGTTTAATTTGATTTGTAATGATTTCTAGGAGGACTTGTTCTATTACTTTCACAGGGACCGAAGTAAGACTAATGGGCCTGTAGTTTCCTGGGTCCTCTCTTGGGCCCTTCTTGTAGATGAGTATAACATTTTCCCTCTTCTAGTCATGCCCTAATATCCATGATTTTCCAAATAGTACAGATGGTGTCCTTGCAGCAATGTCGGCCACTTCTCTTACCACCCTGGGGTGGATTCCCTCTGGGCCCATAGATTTATGTGGGTTGAGACTTTGCAAGAGGCTGCAGACCAGCCCTTCCTCCACAACTGGTGGGTCAACACGTCTGGTGGTGTTGCTGCTTTGATCCTCTGATTTGGGGTCTGCCTACGTTGGTAAAGACAGAGGCAAAGAAGGCATTGACATCCTCTGCCTTGTCAGTTTTGTTAGCAACTAGTTTCCCTGCGTTGTTTAGCAATGGACCTATGTCTCCCCTGTGCTTCTGCTTTACTGCTCATCTGAAGACCTCTTTGGCCCTACCTCCGGCTGGCAAGACAGAGATCACTTGGGCACCCATCTCTTTCACTTGCGCCCTCACAGCTCTTAAGTCCTGCTTGATCTTGCCCGGGTTTTGCTTTATTGTGTCATGGTGCCCACATGGAAAAGCAGGGGATAGTAATCTGGGCTTTCAACCAGTTGTGGCAGCCTCCCTGTGCCGCCCCCGAGCACTTCTGGGCAAGCAGCACCATGGGGCCCCAGTCCTTCTTCTTGCAGTCTCGAAGGATACTCTATAGCATGTTCCCCTTCCCCAATGCAGCACAGCCTCCTCACTTCTTCCCGCCGCTCCCCCACAGGCTGCTGAGGGACCCCCCGGAGCCACTCGGG
>VYZM01000276.1:241027-276917 GCA_013398915.1 Dromas ardeola | reverse complement strand
TGGTGCGGGAGCGTCGGGGCCCGGGCGGGACATGGCGGGAAGAGGGGGGTTGTCCTCAGGCTCCTTCCCAGAGGGAACATAGTTCTCCTCGGCTTGCTTCTCCCATCCGTGGCAACATTTTTTCCCCCTGGGTTTTGTTTTCTCCTTCGCTTTTTTTCTTCTGTTGTAAGTGAAACGTTTTGGATTGCTCCAGGCGTTGCGGTGAAGAAGAGGGGTAAAAGGCGTCCCAGAAGCCGGGGAGGGGGCTGAGGCCTGTGCGGGAGCCACTGTCAGTCAGAGCCCCAGGCTGCTGCTGGGGAGGTTTTGCCAAGCGAGGGAATGTTGGGTTTTTGCCAATCGATTTACGTCCTTTTAATTTCTTCCTGGTACAAAAGCCCCGTCAATCGTCGTGAAAGTGCCAAGTGTTGTCTCCCCGTAGGAAAAGCAGCTATTTCTTTCCTTGTAGTTACAACCATGGCAGACAGTAAGCTTCATGAGCGTAACAAAATCCAGGAACTGCATTTTAAAAACTATGTCCCAGAATGCAAAACCACGTTGTTTGTATTCAGTTCTTGCTGGAGACATAGGCCGTGACAGACAATGTGAAAAAACCCTTTGATTTGGAGAAAGGGCATTATGAAACTGTGTTCAAAGGGCTACACAAATTACTTCATGCAGGGCTTGCGCAGTCTTCTGTAATGTCTCTGGTGGCCTTTCTTGGCATCTACTCTGCTGTTACCAACTGTGAACTCCAGGAAATCCAGAAACGTTTTGAAATCCATCTCGGGAGTGTAGGAGTCAGGGCACGAAATGCCCAGATGTGAATATTCTTGATCTTTAGAGGCGTTAAGGTCTGGATGCCCACAATGTGTTGCCATCCCTCTCCTTAATCAGCTGACAACCCAGATCTGAACACCCCTGGTACCTGTCGAGCTGTGGGTGCACGTTTCAGTGGGGGATTGTCAGGAGTTTGTGGTATTGGGGAGGTACTTTTGAATCTGGACACATCTAGAATATATTTTTGATTATATGCTCAAATAAGCAAACAAAGCCTCACCAGGTGGCAGTGGAGTGATGAAACTGAACAGATTCTCTCTCTTCTTGTTGATAGTTGTTTTGTCGTTTTTTTTCCTACGTGATGGGATACAGAAAAATGGGCTCGAGCCCCGACCTGAGCTCTCGGCAGCGATACCGCTCTTCCCTTTGAGTAGAACTGGCTCATTGATGCCCAGAAAATTGCAAATTAGTGGGACTGCAATTAAGAAGCAGCAGCAGTGCTAAAGGTGGGTGTGACTTGTGCAGTAGAAAAGATGGTCCTTTTCTAGGTGATGGAAAGCAAATTCTGCTTTCCCTGCCTCCCACACAGCTCTTTTGTTTTCAGCAAGCTTCCTACCAGTGCCTCTGCAAGGCTGTTCTTAGGTGCAACCGAAAGCAGAATTTTCTCTTTATTATTCCCACACTTCAGGGGCAATTCTGCTTTCACTGAACTGAATGGAAATTTGTGAGTAAGGATGATGTTTAGATTTGTCTGCAGTGCCACAGTAGAGTTCATGCCGTCCTGCCCGCCTTCAGTAAATGTCAGCTTTGTGTTGTGGTTTTCACTGAAGTGACATCTACTGAATTGGGGAAGACCCATGGGAGAAAATAAACTGAAGGCAGATGTTTTAAACTATGGGCTTGGGAACAATAGATGTACATGTTTATAGAGTACATCTCTTTCAAGCTCCTGAGAGGATTTTTTCCTCTCATAACTTGAGTAGGATGGAAATCTTTACGGTCTGGTGGATTTGATATTTTTAATGTTACTTTTTATTGTGTTGTGAAAGAGATGAACACAATCTTCTCATTTACGTCCCACAGTGTTACCCGCTGGTCCAAAATGTCTGAGGCTTGCACATCTATTCCACACCTCTGCTAACACCGTGCCAGTCCTGATCAGGTTGAATGAGAGCCGCTACCGCGAGTAATGTTATCGACTTCCCTGTCTTCTCACTCTGGTTTTCCTCCGTATCTCAGGTCTGCTTTCTAGAGCCTGCACATAAGGGAGAGAGATTACTAGAGTGCTTTCTTATTCCTGGAGGCATCAGAAAATTCTGTTAGGAGTCAGTTGCTGTAAAAATACCTCTTGAAGTCATCACAGAAATACACAAGATTTTGTAGAATTCGTTTGGAGGCTCAGGAAGGTTCAGTCCTTTTCTTATGCTCAGTTTAACAAAAGTCTCTGGAGTCTTGGTCTCATCTTCTTTAATGCTACATTTGAGAATTACTCGTTCTCCCAGACACGGTGCCCTGCTGTTGTATTAGCCAGGCACAGCAGAGAGCCCTTGATCTGGCCATGGAGAATATGTTTTTGGATAGACTTGGACAAGCATTGTAATTTTACGTTATTTCAAGGATTTAGTGCAATGTCTGTGGCATTTTTGACCCAATACTGAAAGCCTTTTAAAGCCATATGCTTTTCCTTTTTCTTTTTCTTTTTTTTCAATGAACAAGTCTGAGAATCTGTAGCGCATAGGATTATTGCAGTATAATATAAGGTATTAATATAGTGGCAAAGTCGTCTTCCTTTCTGGTTTCCTCCTGCCACAATAAAACTGGTTCGTAATATATGTACTGGAATGAAAATGCTAATAAATGCAACATGAATATTTGCTAACTGCAGGTGTTTTTACAGTGCTGATCCCTCTAATACCAAGGCAGATAACGATAGTCATCTGTGTACTTGTATGAGTCTGTGCTATGTTTAGTTTTTTAATGGATTGGAGAGTGATTTCTGATTATGATTCATGCATTATTAGAAAGGGGAAAAGTGGGTGTGGAAACGACAGGAGAGACTGGGAGCTTAAGTTTATAAATAATCGTAGCATCTGACAGTTGATCCAGTCTCAGTGGAAACTCTTTGGAAACAGTACTAAGCACTGGATCTTGGTGAATGGTCAGAGTAAGGTGGGAGAAGGCTTTATTCAGATCCTCCCTCCAGTTGACTTGAGTGGATGAAATCCCTCTTGTAAAGAAGCACTTTTGAATCTTCCACCAGACTTTGAGGGTTTTTGCTTTTTTATTTATACTAATGTAGAGTCTTTAAAATATTTTCCCCTGGAAAAGTTTATCGATCTATGGGTTTCTTACTTATTGAAGAGTGTTAATATTAAAACTATTACATAAAGAATCTCTATTGTATCAGAACCACTAGACGCATATTGTTACAGAACTGTATGTAAGTGGTGGTATAATTGAACTATGATTATTCAGATATCACAGTAGGTTATTTTTATCAAAAGAATTGGTGCTGACTTGGAGTTGGTAACACTTATGCAAGCTCATTTTATGAAGCATAAAAGGATGGGCGAAACAGGTGTCTTAGAGGTGATGGTGGGGTGGGATTCAGTCTGAGCCTGACACACCAGGTGAAATTTTGCAAGTAGATAGCTTCCTTGTGAACTGGTAGTTGTCTGGGACTAATGCCATTGCACAGTTATGGCCTGATTGTGCATTTTTCTTAAAGATATTTTTAAATATGCAGCTGAGTTTTCAACTTAAATTGTTGATTTGTTGTTAAGTCTCTGTTTCCTCTGAGAAATATTGAGTTTTCATTGTAAAGCTAAAAGGTGCCCAAGCTGAAACAGCCTTAGCTTTCAAACAAAAATCAGTACTTTCCATGGGAAACATCCATAGACTCTTTAAAAATATTTTTGTAGAACCCTTCACACACCTTTCTTAAAGACCCTCCTTTTTTTTCTAAACAGCTCTATTGGCAGTGTAATTTCTTCAACTGCCAAAATACCCTTTTGAAATCCAATTGCTAAACTGCTGTGCAACTTTGAACAAGGCATCTTTAATTTACATTCTGTCAAATTCCAACAAAATGGAAAAAACTGCTTCTTTTTCTCTGTTCATATTCTTAATTAGAATAGCATAGTTCAGCTGGCTAGTGGAGGGCTGGATCTGCTGGATGTGACTGTGTGGATCTGGACTCCCAGCAGGCTACTGAGGGTTGAAAGTACCCTTAACACATCTCTCAGACTCCACCCTTCACACTTTGATGTCATCAAATGTATGAAACAGTGAAGTTCATGGTCAGGTATTTTGAATTTAAATTGCAGAAAAGCATTGTTCAAGGAACGCATGTTTCCCTGTCCACGTCGTATTTTGGATTTCATGGCTTCCATGAGGCAGATAAAGCTCTGTCTCATGGTATAGTTCTATAGCCCCCATCCTCCCTGCCAGCTGAAGCTCTGACAGAAGAGAGCTGGCACCAACGTACAAAATGACAAGAATAGTATCTCCCTTACTCTTTCAGTACTCAAAATACTAAATCCTAAAGGAAAAAGAGACTTGCCAGTGTTTTAGATAAGATCTTCCCACAAAGTGAGGTAGGCAAATAACTCTGAGAAAGTTAAAGTCACAAATGAGCTCTGAAAGTTTTACCCTGTGGCTGAAGTGTGTTTTGTGTCCCATATAAACATGACCAATGTTTAGCAGAGGAGCTGCGCAGCTTGGCTTCAGTGGGACAAGGGGATGTGACGGTGATAGTAGCAATGGGTTATTTTCCCAGTTTGGAAGAGTCGCTTGCCTGGCTGTGCTTTGGGCATGGATCCAGATGTTCTAGGTCTGAGAATGACCAACCTTTCCACCACACCAGTGTAACCTCTGCTCACGTGTTTTTCAAAACCTGTGTTATTTCCATGGTGGTCTGTTGGCACTGTCCATGCTAATCTGTGGCTCTGGTTACGCTTTGGCTTTTCTCCAGGATGCAGCTGCTGAAATCACCCCCCTTACACCCCAGGTAAAGGGTTTGTGTCCAGCCAGATCGAGTCCCTGGTCCTTCTCACTGCGGGACCTCACGGACGTTAGCGTTAACTCTGGTGCAGGGAGGGAATGACTAATAGAGGTGGTCTGCGGGCTGGTTGGTTTCTGCCATGGCCTGAGAGTGACAGCGCGAGATTTGTCCTTGGGAGCAAAATGGCAAAGGAGGCATCAGGGACGCCCAGTAGCTGTGCCCAGTGCACGGCCACCGAGGGCAAAGACAGCCCCCTGGGCCTCCTGGGCACAGGCATGGCCTCAGGGCCAGCAGCCCAAAGGCCTTCCTCCAAAGGATGTTGGGCACAGGGGCGGCAGGTGGGGCCCTGTCACCCCCATGTCACAGTGCCATCGCCCGGCAATGCAGCAGTGACAATGTCCTGGGGCAAGATAAAAGGGAGCATCCTCCTGTGTCCCACTACCATAGCTGGCCTGGGGGCAGCCCGAAGACATCTGAGAGGAAGTCCTTGAGGAGCCAGTAGAATTACTTGGTGGGGGCTTAGGGAGGAAGATCAGAAGCTGGATGAGGCTGCTGGAGATTCTTCACTGCAAGTCCAGCTCCCACTGGGGCCATGTTCAAAGCCCATCTGATAGATGGGAATCCTGCTTTAGCCTTTGGGGAACGGACGCAAGGCCCTCAGGAGATGAGAAGAACCACCAACCCCTGGAAGTGCCTGGATACCTGGAGGCTATCAGGGTTTTTCAGCTTGATAGTAGTGACAAGAGCAAGGGAATGCCTTCTGGAGGAGCACTGCAGAGCTTGCCATCCTCATCCCCTGCAGCGCCAGCGGCAACAACCGTAAGAAACAGGATGCAGAGATGTTGCAAGAGATCCTAGTGCTTTGGAGCACTGACTGGTGTCCTGCCAGGCATCAGAATGATTCTTGCCTGCAAGGTCAATCAGGGCGGGAGCGTGTGGCCACTCTTGGAAGCCCCTGAGATAGCTCCGTGTTGAGGTTCTAGAAGGAAGAGGGGGTGCAAGAGAGCTGGTTAATATTTAAGCACCACTTCCTCTAAGTTCAAGATTGGTGCATCCCTAGGAGCAAGAAATCGGGCGAAGGAGGCAGGAAACCAGCACGGATGAGCAGGGAGCTTCTGGAAAAACTCAAATGGAAGAAGGAAGTTTACAGAATGTGAAAAAAGGGACTGGCCACTTGGGAGAAGTATAGGAGCATTGTCAGAGTATGCAGGGATGCAATGAGGAAGGCTAGGGCCTGCTTGGAATTAAACCTGGCAAGGGATGTCAAAGACAATAAGAAAGGCATCTTCAGGTACATCAGCAGTAAAAGGAAGACTAGGGAAAATGTGGGCCTGCTGCTGAATGAGGTAGGTGCCCTGGTGACAGAGGATGCAGAGAAGGTGGAGCTACTGAATGTTTTCTTTACTTCCATCTTTACTCCTAAGGCTGACCCTCAGGAACCCCAGATCCTGGAGATGGGAGAGAGAGCCTGGAGTAAGGAAGACTCTCCCTCGATTGAGCAGGATCGGGTTAGAGATCATTTAGGCAAACTTGACACCCACAAATCCGCGGGCCCTGATGGGAGCTGGCAGATGTCATTGTGAAGCCGCTCTCCATCATCTTTGAAAGGTCATGGAGAACAGGAGGGGTGCCTGAGGACTGGAGGAAAGCTAACGTCATGCCAGTCTTCAAAAAGGGCAAGAAGGAGGACCTGGGAAACTACAGGCCGGTCAGCCTCACCTCCATCCCTGGAAAGGTGATGGAACAGCTCATCCTGGATGTCATCTTTTAAGCGTGTGGAAGAAAAGATGGTCATCGGGAGTGGTCAGCATGGATTCACCAAGGTAAAATCATGCTTGACCAATCTGATAGCCTGCTACTATGGAATGACTGGCTGGGTGGATGAGGGGAGAGCAGTGGACCACTTTCATGTGTCTGGTCACCATACTATTGTTTATATGATGTATTTTGTTCTGGAAGAGAGCTAGAAGTCATGGTAGCCCACATGGCAGAATCCTGTTCTAAAAATCCCATGGTTTATGATTTCCATCTGTCTGTCTTAGATTCACTGCACGGAAATATATGACCTAGACCAAGCTTTCCAGATGTATTTCTCCCTCAGGAGAAAGATGCGAGTGGGTTTGCTACAAGGGCCAATCCGTTAGAGCTGGAGTAAGAAATCTCAGCTAAATGTAGAAAATCAGCCCGGACATTTCCAGGTTAAAAAAAAAAAAGTCATACTCCAGAAAACAAAAGTTAAGACAGCTTCATCATCTTGCCGTGGATAAGTTTTATCTATCTATATAGTTCCTTTTCCCTCACCTCCTGATTCACAACTTTTCTGGTAGCTATTTTCAGGCTCTTAGCAAGCAATTACAGGTCCATCACATGCTGTTG
Organism: Dromas ardeola; assembly: GCA_013398915.1. NCBI lineage: Eukaryota > Metazoa > Chordata > Aves > Charadriiformes > Dromadidae > Dromas > Dromas ardeola. The sequence goes on along the minus strand of VYZM01000276.1, from coordinate 269,782 downwards.
GTGACTGGGTGCCAGAGCCGTATGTATCTGTATGGCCAGGGAGACGAAGGGGCTGTGCTCTTTGTACTCTGAAGACTGGCATGGTAGAGATTGGGAATGAGAACAGCTTGTGTGACCAGAGCCATTTGTTCTGTGAACTTGGAGAGCTGGGAGATGTTCAGTCTACAGAACATACATTAATAGCATGAATAGATTACACAAGATTGCCTCTCAGTTTCGAGGTTAGGAATATGTTTAACATGGGCCTTCGTGCAAGGAAGGTGGTTTTGGGCCAGGCAGTTGCTGGTGTATGCTCCTATTTTCTTTCATCTCCATAGTGCAGCATCAGTGCTCTCCAGTCTTTAGGTGCCAATAGGGCCAGTTTGCAATCTCAGTGCTTGCATCTCTGCCTCTAAATAAAATTTGGCTGATGCTCAGTGGGGTATCGGATGGTTTTGCTTCTTTTCACATAGATATTTTGCGCCTAATTCCCTGTTACAATTCCCCTGGGTACACCTTGCCCTTCTGAAAGTGTTTCTGTGGCTGTTGATGAGACGCAGAAGCTCAGAGATCTGTGCGTGGAGTCAGAGTCCCTTCAGAGAGTGGCAGCAACTGTCTTCAGTTGTCTGAGGGAACAAAGTGTTTTCCACTGCAGAAGCAGCTTTCCCATCATAGATGCAAATAACCTACAGCGTAAGGATCCTTTCAAAAGGAAAATGAATCATCAGTTGTGTATGGTGTTCCTCTCCCTGTTAATGAAGAAGGACAATGTTTGGTGTACAGTGTCGTTGCCAGGCAAACAGCAGCAACAAAAATCCGTTAGGAGTTATTTCAGGAAATGCTGGGTGGCATATGCCTCTTGGTTATTACTTGTAAGTGAAGCTTACGGACTGCCTTCCAGAGGTATTTTGAAACACAGCTCTTGTTTCAAACGTGTTTTGTCATCTTCAGGGTGTATCCAAGGAATGCGTATTGTGCCTTTTCCATCCATGTAATTGATTTATTACTTAATTGTAGTAACTAATTACAAGCTTAAGTCCAGAGAGACTATCAAGTTATCCAGTATTTTTGATCAGCACAGGATTGATGCACATTCTTGTAACTTTGTGACCCTACTGGTTTGTTTTATAGGGTGTGTTTGTGCTACCTGTACTGTTGATCTTTACAACACAAGCATTTCAAATCATATTAAGTTGCTGGCATTTCCTGCGTGATACTGGGATTCAACACTCTGGAAAACTCTTTGGGTGACTGACTCTGGAGGGGCCTGAATAATTTCCGGTACAGGAACGCGTGCACTGGCTGCACGGTTCCTTGCACTTTAGATTGTGCTGGGTAAAAACTCTCAGAAGCAGAATTTGCCTCATTATGAGGCATTATTCATATGGTCTGAGACTTTTCTGATCTCCTTATTTGACTAAAAATCCCCTAAGAATAGGTTTTCTTGTGAGGAACCTTGGCTTCTGAATGGGTCAGAAAGCCGCCCGGAAAGCTTTCCTTTGGTACTATTGTGCTTCACATCCCTGTGTGGGATTCATCTTGTGTAGGATTTTTGTTAATGACTGTGACAGAGAAAAAAGGAAAGTGCTGATAATTGCTGCCGACGACACAAAGCCTTGCCAATGCAGGGTATATCTCACAGTAAGATCCACGTGACCTAGAGGATGGGGCAGACAACGAGGGCTGAAATTAAGTAGTACGGAGTGAAAGATCATGCACATGAGGAATTAATAACAAAACTTCTGCTGTGATCTGAGAGTCTGTTAACTGGATGAGGGGGGTATCACAGCACACAACTAATGTGTGACCAGGCAAGAATAAGGCTTCTTAATGTTTGCATATAGTACACTGAAGAGGTTCAGTAAAGACGGGGAGGGGATATGAAGATACCTGCTCTGTAAGGCAAAACTAGACAATCATGGTGTGCTTAGTCCACAAAATGATGGTGGAAGGGGGAAATTCAGTCTTCCCGTGCCCAAGTCAGAGGAGGATTAAGCGCCAGAAAAAAGAAATACTTCAGCTTAAAGAGATTGCTGGTGCAAGAACAAATGGATATAAATTGACACAAATTAAATGATAGGTCATAACCGACACTGCAATCAGGTTCTGGCAAAGTCTCATAATATTAGATAGGTAAGCATAAAAAACAAGCTACTTTTAAGATTGAGTTTGATGAGTGTATAAAATGTCTCATGGCATTATAGTCTTTGAGAACAAAAACCGCTGGAGTTCCCAGAGATGATCTTACTTTGATTTGCCTGTAAAAAATAAACAGACACAGTTGTCTCAGCAGTTGCAGTACTGTCTTTTATTCTCCTGAGTTTTAAGGGAGAAGATTACTAGGAGATGATATGTTTGGGCAATCCAGAGATGATTTTTTTTACAGGAATGCTATTCAAAATATGTGACATTGAAGGGGAAAAGAAAGAAAAGAAAAAGAAAAATCCTTTTTTTTTTTAATTCAGATTTTATGTTCAATGTAAATTTATCTATATATATATCTGTGTTCTCACCTTATCTAACATACTTTTTCTCTTCCTAACACTGACAACTTTTGTAGCAGCGTGAAATACATAGTTAAGCTCATCTGCCCTTTGACTGATTAAAAAAAAAAGAAGTCTCCTTGAAAGAACGTGTTTACCGGTGGGTAAAAAATACCTGACTTTCTTTTTTCAGCCTCTCAGCTGCTTAGTGGCAAAATATAGATGATCTGCTACTGTCTGTCAGTCTTGATGAGTCAATACTACGAAGTGGTATATTTTTCTTTGCATTTGTACGAGAAGTTTGACAAAGGATCTTTGAAAGCTAAATTGGCTGAGGGGGCGTACTGGTGAAATCAATACCTTCTGTAGAAAAAGGTGGCAAGCTGTAGGAAATAGTTTAACAGGGCAGGCATTAAAAAATGAAATGCCTGTGAAGTGGGTACGCCGTGAACTCGCATATGAGTGATCCACATTAGTCAAAAAACTGATCATGCCTAGGAGGATGTTTTTATAATTGCAGGGAGGAACTCCTGAGATTTCCAGGCAGTTTTGATACAACGTAATATTTTTGAAATGGAGGAAATCTGGCTAGGCCTGCTATTGTATTGTCTACTTGGACAAGAGAGCACAGACAGCATGTGAATGTTGTGCCCTGATGGGGTGATTGCAGGACGATGTCTCCTGCCTGTCATGGCTGTCTTTCTGAAGGAAGAGAAGTTACTTACAAGCTACCTGCATGCTGCTGTACCTTCCACCAAGATTTATTTGCTTCCAGGTTAGAATGGAAAATAACTTCAAATGTGCATGGTTTAGTATTAAAAAAATAAAAATGCTGGGATGGAACTGAAGAAGGTCCCACCCACTTAGGACATTGAAGTAAATGTATGCATGCTGATAGTTTTATCTAATCAGAGACAAAAATCAGCCTACACTTCAGCATACAAGGGTATAGTGTGGCTGGAGAATATGCATATCTGAAAAGACAGCAGTACAGGAAATCTTTGGAAATACCAGAAATCATCTTTGGTGTGGGTTATGACTTGCTCTCTCAGAGATTCAGCTTTGTTCTCCAGCTTCATTAATTCATACCTGCTTTCTCCCAAAAGCTGATTACTATTAATAAACTTTAATAAACACAGGGTGGAGAAGATTTCAGGCCATCTGGAGAAAAAGTCTTTTCTCAGTTACGTGTGTCACATACATAGCTCTGTTAGTTCTTTTTGTCTCCAAAGGCTCCTGTAAGACAACTGTAGGATATACATGCAGAATTTCCACAGGAAAAACTGCATCAAGTGAAATCTTCTAAGATTTTCACACGGAGCAAACCCAGAAGTGCTCTTTGCCTCTGAATCCCTTTTGATTGCAGGGCTAAACAAACTTGAGATCTCTCCTACGCACACACCTCATTAGTCCCAGGCAATTCCCAGGCAGCAGTTACCTGCTCGCTGGTACCAGGAATCATGCTAGTACTGCAGGTTCAGCATCCCCAGTGCTTTCTGTCCTGCTCATTGCTTTGCTGTTCTACCTGCGCCTTTGCTCCGCGTGGCTGTATGCCAGATGGAAGGGCATTACTCTGTATGTGACACCATCTGATGTCTGGAAAGCACTGACAACCGAAAACAAGCCTATGCAGCCTGCTATTGGAAAATGCTTATTTTTGAGGGGGTTAATGACACCTGTTGTGTTGGATGCTGTGAGTCTGGGAGCTGAGCTGCCCAAGCACAGGTGCTGGGTGGAGGGCTCTGAAACGCTTGTTGCAACATCCAGCTGGAGGGTGGTACAAAGGTGAGACCTTGTGTGCACCTGAAGCCCCTGGTGACCATGGAGTGCCATCTGCCACCAGAGTGGAGGAAATACTCTAAAGCAGATAATAGTGCAGTTAAAAGGCCCTTAGCAGTCTCTTTCCTCATTGATCTAATAGTTCACTTTACACCCCAGCTTAGGACATCAGTGCACGTTATGAATTTGACCAGGCTCTGTTGTGATACGGAGAGATACCTAGGATCCCAAAGGGGACCAGTCTGAGAGGCGATCTCTCAGCCTGCCCCATGCAAGCCATCATCACTGAGTTAAAGACAAAGCCTGGCTGCTTGACCATTACATATTGGCTATAGCAGCGTTTTCTGGCACGGTTTTCAGTCTCACGGGGTCCAGCTATTTTGATCCCTGCCCCATGGAGGATGCGGTTGCCTCTTCACCATGTCATCACCTCAAGCAGAGCCAGATTTGACTCTGAAACTACGAACTGCTCTGAACCTGCCTCACTCTGTGCAGTCGCTCCAGTGTCCCTGCACACAATGTCCCGGGAAAGCTTATTTGGTTGGGGTTTGTGCTGCAGGTCCCTGTGATGGACTTAAGCCAAGGAAGGTTGTCTTGTAGGAGCTGGGAGACCTCAGGGCCCCTGCTTGGGCCGGCCTGGCGAGTTCCCCAGGCTGATAGAGAAGCACCAGTGTTTTAAGGGCACCATCTACTGGCTAATGGGAGCAAAATGAGGCAGTGATTTGTTGAAGTCCCTTTGTTAACTACGATAAGTGCTGGAGCCACCTTAATCAACAGGTAAAGATTGGACAGCAAGTAGGGAAAGCTGGAGTGACAATGGATATAGGTCTTAAATAAAGCCAAACTTAAACTGACAACCTTAAGACTTGTCAGAAGAATTCAATTTCATCAGAAGTCTTTTCTGGCTTCAAAAAGTCCATTAGAATTTAGTTGACATTATCTTGCTAGGAACTTGTGAGTCTCAGTTCTGGTCATATTTTGCATCCTTTTGTGGGATTTGTTACCTTGATTGGCCTTGTCTCTAGAACACAGCGTTTTTAAAGAAAGCAAAGAATTGGCAAGGTGTCTGTGTGCACTTACAACATGCTCTCCTCCCTGTATGCCCATCAGTGCTGTTCCTCATGATTATTCTAGCTACAAAAAAATAAAGTTATGGCTGGTAATTTCTCTCCTTGATAACTCTCCTCTTGTTTCAGCTGTACTTTAATATTGTGAGAACTCCGGAGAGTCATTTATGCTCTTGACTAACTGCATACCAGCTGGGTCACAGAACTGTTGAGAGCTATGCCAGTATGAATCTGAGGCAGAAAAAAGAAGGATTTGTACAGGATTGTTTTTATCCTAGGTGATATCTAGATGCAGTTCCAAATGTCTGAGGATTCCTTTGCACAGATCCTTAGATTTCATTTAATTTGCTATTAAATGATCCTCTGGGCTTTCAAAATTGCTAGTGCATTTCCTTATATAGGTGGAATAATCTTACTTTTTTCTTACTGGACTCATTGATGCAAACGGGAAAAATTATGTTTTATTTAGGACTTAGAAAAAAGTCCAATATAAAATAGAATTTGTAAGGATTACTGTGATCATATATTGCTGTGTACTATTAATGGTTAGTGCTTGAATGTTGGGCATTCAAGCATATGACTCAATTATTATGTGGGAGAAGACAACGTTCGCAGGTGCCTGTCGTGTGCCCTGCTGACTCTGAAAGTCAAACATGCAAAGTAATATATTTGGTGGCATTAAAAAAAGCATTATATATCTACGTGTGTGTATACCTATACGTATATATCCAACTGCTGTTACTGTGAACAATCTTCTCTCCTTTATATGCATGAGAACTGCTATTATAATTAATCTTAAGGTAACATTTAAATTGAATGCTTTTTATTTCTCTATATTTTCTCCTTTCAGTTGCGAACGAGGCAGGTGACAAAAATGCACGACCACTTTCACGATTTGCCCGTAAGTAGCCTTTTTAACTGTCTGATTTCTGTATCTACTGTAGAAATAAACACATATAATGTTATTTTGTCTCATATTATGCCCTCCCTGTTCTTACAGTTCTTTTCCAGTACTCAGCTGAGGAACCGTAGTACGTAATTGGAAAAGTCACTCACAGAAATTTAGTTTTATTGAACAGAGCTGATACAAATTTAAAAGGATGGAAGGGTTTGGGCCTTACTATTGTTTCAAGCATAAAAAGTTATAACAATATAAGTGTCGCAAAGCCAGCTGAAGTTTACTACAGTGGCTACAAAGAGATTTGGATCAAGCCTTAGAAATAGCATATGAAAAATGTAATTAAGCCTTCCTGATAGCTCCTCCATCACCTTTTGCTTCACATAGCAAGGTTAGGCACTAAGGCTTTGGATTTGAAATAAGTGTCCCAAGTTTGAAAAAAGCAAAGGGATGCATCTGATAATCTAGCAACAACTGACCATGACTTTGACCATATGGATCGTTAAAAACTCACATGACAAAATACGTAGGAATGAGGAGGAAGATAAGAAATCCTTTCCATAATGCATGCAGTTTTATGATGATTTGTGATCACTTAGCAGGGAAAAATCCCCTCCTTATCATTAAAAGGGGGCATTTGCCGTCATCATGGGTGGTGCAGATCGAAACAGCAGAAGAATTTATATCTATGGTGCAGTATTTCACACAGTCACAGGATGGCACTCTGAGCATGCCATACCTCACATAGGTAGCTTAAGGTGCATAATGTAGAGGGACTGTCTGTAGCTATGAAATCTGTTGCATGTAGTGATGCACAAGGTGATTGAGCAGATTGAACAGGACTGAGAGAAAATTGTACGGGCATTCCTTATTCCTGATATAGGGTTTATTTTCCTTCATGTTGCAGACAGTAAAGGCTTAAAAAGGGGCTCTATTCATCAGTCCTGGCTGGTTCAACCCTGAAAATGCATATGGCAAAGGAAATCACAGAGGAGAGAAATGTAAATGTAGATGCAAACATTTTCAAGTTCTTTATTGCGCCACTTTTTGTCTGTTATGATTACTGGATATTAGGTACCGAGTTGGAAGATTCAGCCCAAGTACTGTTTATTCCTGGATATTTGGGTTACAAGGACTTCATGCTGCAATGTTGCCTGACAAGTAGGTCAAGCATAATGTCATGACATTTGGAACTGAGCTGGCATTTCAGCTCTGATTCTGACATTCATAAGAACTTGCTTTTTGGTGAATACGTACAGGGCGCGGGTCTGAGACCCAGGAACAACCAGGTTCTGTTCCTGCTTTAATCTTGGCTCTCAGCCAGGCAGCCAAGCCTTGTTTGCAGAGGTAGAAGTGACTGACATTACGTGGAAGAGAACAGAGTGGCGGATGGCTGACTGGCATTAGATGGAAGAGAACAGACTGGCAGATGGCTATCAGCTGAACGAAAGCACAGGTTGCCCCCTTATAAGGTCTCATCATACGACCCAGTGCTGCATGGGATTAAGTGTGGAGGTGAGATCAAGGCCACAGGCTGTTTGACAGTAACAGAAATGCAACGCGGGGAGGAACACTTAGATAAGCCTGGTTGGGAAGTGGTCACAGAGGCATAGTATGGGGATGAAGGGAGATAATTCCAAGTGTAAACCAGACCTTCACTGTTAGGAGTGAAATTCAGTGATCTGGGAGTCAGGTTGAGTTAGCTTCTCACAGCGTATCATTAATAATGGCTATGTGTGCAGTATAAGGTGACAACTCTGTGGGAAGGAAAATTAGAATGGGAACTGTGTGATGGAAAGGAGGGAAACGTCTGAGGCACGTGCTGTGCTAACTAAATAGACGATGCCCAAATTTATGCTGAGTACTATAACCTACTCTACCATACCACATTTCATTGAACAAACATCGGACTGAAGATCAGACATTCAAAAACATCCTGACTGAATGGCAGAAAAAGCCACAGCATTTGAGGACAAGGATTCAAGCAATAACTGTCGTCATAGAGGATTGTCATTATCCTTGTGTCTGGTTCGCAAACCTCAGAGACTGGGTATATTCCTGGATCGTCCCTTTCGCATTCACTTGAATGATTAATTCAAAGGCAATTATTAACTTCACGACAGAGAACAGGATTTCCATTGCTCTGTAACAGCTGCCCATTTGAGGTCAATAGTGAAACCTTCAGAGATATCAGTGGGATCACAGTTGGGCTGTCACTGAACATTTAACAAACCATACCCATTTTAGCTGACCTTATTTACCTGATCTAACTTCCTGTGCACTTAACCAAATCTACAGACACACCCAGATGAGCTTTGTCCGTCTTAACTGTTGCCTACAGCTCTCTGGAGTGCCTAGCTGTTTTCCCTTTAGTTCGGGAACAATGAAGAAGGGAAGGATGCTGGTGTTGAGGCAATAGGAATGATAGTTTTGTGGTTATCAGTGATCCAGGTAGCTAGACGTGCAGTGTAACAGTATTTTCAGGCTATATCAAAGTATTTGAACACCCACCCGCAGATTCTGTAAGCAGCATTCTGCTTTTTAAATTATAACACCTAAATCTATTTTGCTTTTGCCTCTAGCTCAGCTATAATAATCTTTGACAGGGTACAATAAAATGAGGGAGGAGCATTTTTGCAAATGTTTGCACTTACAAGGATTTGGAATTAAAATCAAGTGTTATTCATTCCAACGCCAGGGCTACCCAATCTCCTGTACTCTGAAATGTCAAATTCCGGTCAATTTAGGAGGCTTTGAATTTAAGAGGTTACTACTCTATTTAACAGAAGTTCACGTACCTGGTATGTCTCTATGTCATTTTGCTACAAGTACTGCTATGCCATTGGCCTTTGAACAGTTGTGCCCGCATGAATTTAGGTTCATCAAGCTCTCAGCACTTTGGGCAGCTGGGAGCTCCTGGCTGGCGTCTGTTCAGGCAGGCTCCTTAAATAAAAAAAATTATTTGCCAAATGCCTTTCACCTGAGCATAGCTGTGGGCAGGCTGAACACTGATTAGGAGAGGTGGGTATTTCATTACTCTAGTGAAGTTGGTTAATTCATGTCAGTTGGCTGATTTGCCGCAGCTGATCTTCAGAAGAGCAAAGTAGATCTAGGTCTGCAGTCTAGATCTCATTGTTGGGAAAAGCTGCACAGGATGGGGATCCATGCTGGATGAAAAGGTATAGGTGTATGTGTGGAGAACATAGAGGGGAAAAAGATATATAATACTGAAACAAGTACTTGATTTTTTTGCGCTGTTTTTGTTTAAAGAAAAAAAAAAAGGTTTGATTTGAGTGATTATATGGTTTTCAGTGTCAGTTATTAGCTAACCTGTCACTGTTGACTTTTAGTGGTAGTCCAAGCAACAAACTACTTGTAAGTGCAGAAGGAGGCTAATATGTCTTTTTCCTGGACCACGGACTTGTCCTGAGCCTGAAAAGCTGGCAGGCCTGTGGAATAAAAGAAAGAGTAGAGCTGGGGAAATACGAAGAAGAGGGTGGTTTGGGAAGCTTAGCAGATTCCTTGGAGTAATTGAAGGGGAAAACCTTAAAATTATGAAAGTGGCTTCAGAAAGCCTTTTTTCCACAAAATATGATTTTAGTAGCACACAGCAGCTTTTTCTGGAAGTGTTGATGTCCTGCTTTCCTATCTTAGTGTGTAGCATATATGGCTGGATGGCAACTTATTTTTCTTTGTTGACTGTCTGGTTCCAACGGTGCCGAGTATGACATACTTTTGCAAAAGAAATGGTCCTCTCAATATACTACAGGGAGTCACAAAGTTTTTGGCTCTATCACAGGTGACCTGTATGGTCAGATAATTTAAAACTCTTACATCCTTTATATATCCCCTTACAGAATGGGAAACCAAATCCTTACCTATTCAAGTAAAATGAAGAAATTTTGGGAAATTTGCATGTTATGGTCTAAAGAACAGAAACAGTGGTATTGCCATAACATTGGAAGTCATTGAATGATGAAGACGTATGGATGTTGCGTTTGTTTCTGCAGCTGTTGTGTAGACATTACTTTGGACTACCTGGTGTGAGGAGTAATTATTCTAGCTATTGTAGCACAGAACTCAGCACAGGATGACAAGGCTACCTCTAAGCTGAGTAAATATGGTCCTTGCACATTAAATAGCTGCTGACAATTAAGAGCAGAGAAGCCTGTGAGCATGGAGCTTTCCTGATTAGCTGGGAAATACTCTGAAAATTACTTTGGAATGGGGAAGATAGTCGAGGATTCTTGCTGATCTGTCTTTGCACCATTTAGGCTGTGTGAAAACAAGACATTGAAGACAACCAGCAAAATAAGGCTGCCATGCAGATATTGCTGCTTCTGACAGGGTAGTTTCTCATGATATATTCCCACGAGACTTGAGATAACAGCTCTGTTTGTTTCCTCTTATGTACTTAGTGTGTACTGCCACGAAAAGTCGATCTTAATCTGTATACGTTAGGTCCGTTTTTTGTCTCTTAATTGTCTCGTCTGGACACTGGAGTCTGAATGCTGGGAAAATATTTGAAAATTTTACCTGTACAGTCTCTTATAAAAATCACTTGCTGACTTCAGAAATATCCCATTTGTCAGAATATATATTTTTTTCATTTTGCATATTAATAAAAAGCCCATGGGGAATGACTACCAGCAGAATCGGTATAACTTATTACATTGGAATCCAGTGAGATTAATGCTTGCTGCACGTGCGTTGTGGGAAGTCTCTTAACTGAAATAATCAGTATTTCAGTACTTAACTGCTCTTCTTGGGATCTGCTAACTCAGTCATGTATATTCTTTAATAAGTGAAAGTTAGAATGTGACACAGGTGTTCAGTATGGGAGTATCACTGGGATTTTCAGAAGCGCCTAATTTATTCAGAAGCTATTTGGTAACTTTTGAAAATGTGAAACAGATACTTAAATGTTATAAAGTGTAAGTCACGTATTCTCTTCTCCAAAGGCCGGGAGGAGATCTGACTGAAGGATGCTAATTGTACTTTGTCAGTGGAACTAGACTTACAGATGAGGATGGGGTTTCTGAATGACATGGAAGAGGCACCTGGTGACACTTCTAAATAAATGTAAAAAGATCATCCGTATAAATATTTTGGCATTTGAATGCCTACTGAGAAAAGTTAAAGTTTCAACAGAAAAGACGTATGTTTTCTGATACTAGTCCTTCAGTGATATCTTTAATCTAAAATTTAACCCCTATTAACTTTAGTCTAAGAAAGTCAATGATTAATATTGTATTGCTTTGATTCTTCGTTTTTTGGTTAGTTATTTGGCTTAAAATGTTGCCACATCAATACATGCTAAGCTATAATTTAAGTATAATGAGGAGAGAATGTTTTTTATCGACACGTGAAAACTCCATGTGCTGTAATCAAATCTTTTTATGAAAAACATTACAGTCTTGTATTTGGAATGACCTGAACTTTAGTGCTTATTTCTACTTTGAGTTTTAGTTCAGGTTTTCAGGCTTAATCCCAAACTGTGGTGATGCAAAGGTAAAAAGATAACAGACCATCTTTGCCAGACAGCTGAGAGACTGGACAATAGGCCTATGAATTTATTTTCCTTCTTACTCTCTATTTTTCCAGGGTCTAAATCACAAAACTGCTTGTGGAACACCATTATCGGTGGCCTGACCGGCAACCTCAAGGAAAGACCAAAGCCGACCATCATCAGTGACCCTAGACCTCCTGAAGAAATCCTAGCGGATGAACTACCACCAGTGGACAGTCCTGAGGCGTTGGTGAAAACATCTTTCAGGTCTGATGAATATGGGTATACTTTGTTTATCCTTGTGAGGGTATCTTTTTTAAGATTAAGTCTGCAGTGTGGGTTTGGTGGGAGAAATCAATGCTGGAAGGTTCTGCGATGCGGTTTGTACCGAACAAGAGTGAAAAAGAGGTCCCTAAATAATACTGACTGGACTTGTCTTTGGCTTCTCAGACCTCATTAGCCTTCTTAAAAGATTATGGACTAGACAGATATGAATACTGTGACTAGTCAAAATGGTCAACAAAGACAGCTCATTATATGAAGATTTCTTTGAAGGTTGGTATTGTTTCATTTGAAAGTGGTTCAGTGATGAAGACACGCGCTTCGGTCAGATGATGTGCTTTATTGATGCAAGGGAGAGCTAAACCTTTTTCTGTTGATGTAATGTCTTGAGAACTGTCTAGTGTTAATTTATTTTGTCAAGGAGAAGGATTCTGACCAGGGGCTTGCAAGCCAGGGATTGCTGTTGTTGTAAAGTGCGTGATATATCTATTGCTGGGTTTTCCTCCCTTTTTTTTAATCATGGGGACGTACACTTGTCAGATGTTTCTTGGAGGCATGTTTTCTGAAAATAATTTTCTCAAAATGAGGTAAAGTAGAGAAGCCATGTGCATACGGTGGATCTTTGACCAAAATGTATAATTGGTGTGCCCAGCGCAAGAGAAGTGAATGGCAGAATTGATTTTTCTAAGTGTTTTTGAGCTTTTTTTGTTGTTGTTGTTGGGAAAAAAAAAACCAAAACAACCCACCATGCTTTACTTTTCTGTTAAATGAACATGTGTGCTAGCATAAAATGGTTTTTGCTTTGGATAAATTTCTCTGATTGCAGTGATTTTGATTATACCTCAGTCTGTCAAACTTATTTCAGTCTTCATAAAATCATTATTTAGAACGTACTTATTTAAGTCATTATATTAGGTAGTAATTTCAGATCTCTTGTTTATACTGCTTGACATTTAAAAACATGTTACCATGAAGTGAGTTTATGTCAGTCTATATAAATCAATCCTGTAATTCCATAGCACATTTTCGTTCTTTAATATTTCTATTGAAATAGTTCAGGACAGTGTTTCAGAAGCTTTTATGATGACCTGTGGTATTTAAAAGCTTTTAAACACTTTGTCTCTCTGCTATTTGAAATCTATAATTTTAAGAGATCTAACTCTTTTTCAGCTTTTACTTCTCATAACAAATTCTGGGTTAGCAGCAATCCTTATACTGCCATCGTCAAGATAATTTCAACCATTTGATATGACAAAATAATGTCACAGCGTTTCAAATGGCATGATTTGATTATGTGTGTAGGGGTGACTCTTGAAAGAAGTGAGCTTGTATATAGCATAATAAGGACTGATGAGTTGGAAAATGTGATTTAGCAAAATAGTTTTGCTAATGCAGTTTAAATGGCTTTATAAACATTACAGAACCCTTGTATTTCAACAGTATAGAAATTCCTGTACAATGTGGCATTTTGGGGGGGTTTTATAGATGGAAATACAAACAAATTGGTGTTACAAAGTAAATTGTAACTGTCTAGTTTTATAAAGGAAGGAAGCCCCATGTGTGTTTAAGAGCTATGCAGAGGAGGGGAAGATAAGAGAGAACATTGCAATTACTGTCTGAAGACATGAGAAAATAAGAACACTGTGGTGTTTTTATTCAGTTTGGGATCATGTTGATATTATGGTGCAAACTGGGGCTTATGAGGCAGTAGCATCTTTTGTACGATGGGTTGTGTGTGCGATTCATCAGGGTCTTCTGTATGTAGTGATCTTCAAGTGCTTCCTTGACGAAGTTTGACTGGTGTGTCTTGAGTGCTGGTGATTGCCTGGCAAACGTGGGCTTTCCTTGTTTCCTGTTTACTGGACGCTAGTGGAAGATCTTGCTACCCCTGTTGCCTTTTGGGGAACTTCAGAAGTTGTCCAGTCTGGCATGTCTTAATTAGGAATCTGGTGGCTGAATCTCAGAGGGGGTGTAGGGCAATGTTGGGCTTGTGTGAACTGATTTTACAGAAAGAAGAACCAGGCCTGGTTTTTGAACGTGACTGCTACAAACTGTAAAATGCAGCAACTCCCTTACTACTTCTGATTCACTGCTGTTAGAGCAGCGTATGGCAATACTATCCCTTTCATGCATAGTTAGAAAGAAAATGTCTCTCCAGTGTCAAATGAGTCACACTTCCTTGTGATTGCATATCTTTTTATGTGAATACATATAAGCAGCATGAAATCCCAGTTGCCACCTCTTGTATTAGATCTTGTTTTCTACTATGCAGTACTTATTGTTCTGTAGCTTAGAAAATTGGGAAGAGGTCTAAATTTGATTTTTTTCAACATCTAGATATGAGCTTGAAACACGTTTAAACGTAAAAGGAGGACTGTGATTATTTCAATAATTTCAGTTGTACTTTTCCTGCAGTAATAATCTATCTATAAGATGTAAAGCAAAAACCAAACGAAACCAAGCCCTCTCTCTACACCCCAAATAAGCATAGTGCAAGGTCTCCTAATAATTAAAAAGTGTTCTGATAGTCTAGATTTTCTTATACAATTATTTTACTATCTCTTTTCTGAAGATACTAAGAACAAGCAAAGATTGGTCTAAAAAAGGTTGAATACCTTTCGAAAGAGAAAACTGAAAGTTTGTAGTATCTTGTTTGCAGTATTGCACTGAGCAAGCAGTTATAAGTACTTTTGTGTCTTGAATAGTCATACTACTGCAACGCTTAAAATATAGACTTTTAAAATCCATTCTCACTGGCATTTAAGTTTTTTTGGCCTAGTAAAGACAGGGGAGTCCCCAGTTTGAATTATATTTAGCAACACAGTGGAATATGGAGAATGGCAGACTATATTTTTTTTCCTTGTTAGAAGGGGATACTTAGGCACATAGAAGCAATTAGCTTCTTGGCCCACACTTTATGCAACAACTCTGATATATCCACTGTCTTTCTTTACACAAATACACAAGTTCACAAGTATAGGAGCTGTGATCACTTTCTTTTTGAATAGCTGTGCATGGATCAGCATCCATGTATGTACAAACGTTGGCAGTGGCTGTGGACTGATGCTCAGGAATATTTGGTAGTGGGTGTAGGGTCTTGTCAGGGCTGCGTGATCTGGATATTGGCTGGAGATGTCAGTGGCTGCCGACACTGAAGTCTGTAACTCAGAAACTCTCTTCCTAGATCAGCTTTTTGATCTGCGAGGTCCCTGTAATGAGCAGTGGTGCTATTGGTAAGAAATAGCAGTGGTAATTAATGAGCTTTTAAGGAGACTGTATAATAACTTTACAGTAATAACTGTCTAATAACTTCACCTTCTGTGTGCAGCTCCCCGGCAGCACTACACAAGCAGGCATTTTGATAATGTTGAGCTGGCATCCACCAGGGGGAGCAGAGAAACAAGAGACGGGTTTGGGTGCTGTTCTCCAAATACCGCCTAGAAGTTTGTGGAAGTGTGTCATGTTGGAGGATACAAGATAAACTGTTGTATTTGTCCCCAGACTGTCGCCTGGAGTAAACCAAGTCACCAGGGTGGCACTGCTCCAGCTGAAAACTTGATGTGTCCAAGACATCATGATTTCTCCTAGACTTGTTTGGTTTTGATGTATGGGAGAGATGGAGCGTTACATTCAGTCCAGAGGCCTGTGACACTGGGGTATATGACTTGTGATGGTGCTTATGGGATGTAATGGCTGTGCTGGATCTTGTGGCAGGAGAGATCCCATGGTACAAGGTGGCTGAGACATCCAGGGAAGAATGGAGATGTAGGGGGAAGGAAGGGAGGTGATGCCCCTTATTCCCATTGATGCCACCTTGACCCACATGATTGAGGCTTGTGGGCTGACTCCCAGCATGTGGTGCTGTGACTGAAGTTTTCACTTTTGGACCACTGCAGTATCACCTCTATCCTGTAGACCAAGTGGCCAGTAGCTGGCATGAGCAGGAGTTTACATCACCCACGACTGAAACAGAAATACAAGAAGATTAGCTGCCAGTGTGATTTAAGACTCCCAAAGCAGAACAGAAGCAGATAAGGAAAGCAAAGTCCTTTGGAAGATAAAGAAACTTTGCAGCTGATGTAGGAAAAGCAGCTATTAAGGTAAGCAGGGGTGTTACGAACCTCAAGCTAAAAGCTGGAAATATTTTGAAAGGTGACAAAAACTAAGAACCCATGCAAGCCTTGAGCTTAAAAACACTCCGACCTTGAAGGAACTGAATCTGCCTTTCTGGTTCCCAGGATGTATGGCCTTGGTAACAGATGATACATATCACTTCCTAGTTCAGCGTAGCTATGTAGGTATCCAGTAAGGCTTGTCTGGTGCAGGTCTTTGTCTCATCTGCTGACTGTTCAGCTGCCTGCTACCTGGATTTATCACTTCGGAAACACTCTGGCCCCAAGCCCCCATGTGCTAGATAGAGCCAGCTGGACTACTTCGCGAGTCATAGCAAGAGCCCACCTCCAGTCACATGTTGGAGAGGGACCTGCAGGACTCCTCCTTTACCACCTCTCATGTTTTGACACACTCTGGGTAGCAGCAAAACTCGGCTGTAGCTACCTGAGCTAGTACGTGAGGTCTGAAAATCAGGGGGAGATGATGCCGAGCAGGAGAGCCGTGACCATAACTGCAGAAGGAGTTAAGCGTGGATCATGGGGCAGAATAAAGCCTGCCCTCCCTGCCTCCTTCCTGGGTCTCGGTATTTCTTTATTGCCTTTTCTATTTGGATGTTCTCCTTGTTTTTTAAAACACACACACACAAATGAGACATGAGTCTCACTTCCCCTAACTTGTTTTTTTTTTAAAAAGAAAAAAGACTGTGCAAGGCTGGAAGTGTGAAAGACAATTTCTCATTGGTTTTTATACCCATCTACAGCAGATCCAGGTCTCAATAAACAAAATGTAAGCAATCTCTCTGAAAACCACCCTTCTCAACATCTTTCTCAATCCAGACTTCTTATAAGGCACTTTACTTGCATTAAACTTAAATTCATCTATGTTCTATTCAAACCTGTTGCTTATTCCCATTATTTATTGATATACATTACAATGTATAAGAAGTGGAAAGTGCTCTGTTCATGAAGGAAATGTCTCTGACATAATTTGCCTCTCTTTTCCCTTCCCTTCTTTTAATTGTGCCTCCCTTCTAGGTGCATGTTACGCCTTGTGAGAACTATGCACTTGTTTCTTGGTAGATTGAGGTTTGTGAGTCAGAGAGGGAAATGATCAGAGGAGAAAGATTTATACCAGTTACTGTTCAAAGGCTGCGTTCTCTCTCTCTCTTTGCGTATATTCACACAGGTCCAAAAGGAAGGTGTTTTTTCAGGCAGTTGAAAGAGAAATGGACTTCTCTTTCTTCTTTTTTTTTTTTTATATATCACAGTCGTCTTGTTCTTCACAGGATAGATGTATTATTGATGACAAGCAAAGCCAACGATTCTGTCCCTGTAAATATCAGACACATCAAAAGAGCCAAGTTGAGAGTTTCGGATGGACTGTGGGTGTCCTAACAGAGCTGTGCCTCTGAAAGGCGGGGAACAATTTCACTTCCAAGATAGGGATGAGAGTTTGAGCTGAAGCTCCATTGATAAACAAAGCCGTGGTAGTAATGAAGTCCTGCTTTGGGGACTGACCGCTGCCTGTCCTTGACCACACTTCTCTGCCTGATGTACGTCACCTGAATCTTGTGCCATAATAAACTCTGAGCATTTGTTTTGCAGCTGTGCAAGGCTTCCAGTTCTGGCTTTGGAAGCATACAGATCACTCCCAGTCCTTGACATGGACTATGCAAAACCCACCACAAACAGAGGGCGGATGTATTTTTAAATCCAGATGTGGTATACCTGTACAACCACGTGGGTCTCAAACATCTGTGGGGCACTCATAAGGGTATACAGGGCTGTTCCAGGGGCCGAGATTAATTAATTGCTTTGATTACTGAAGTTGCCAGCTCAGTCTTCCTTGCAGATTTACAGAAGAAACTGTATATGAGCAGGGAGCAGTATATAGAAAAACACATGAATTTAAGGATAGTCTTTATCCTGATAAGGAAGTGTTTAATAATGCACTATTTAGTTGTCTCCACTGCGAGAAATTAACAGCCTCTACATACTAATACCAGACTGGGATGCCTTGCAATTACCTTTGACATAATTTTTAGCCTGATTTCCTAAGGAAAACTGGCCATCCTTTTCCTAAGGAAATTGCCACCAGTCAGCCTTCCCATTAACTTCTTAAATATAGCTGAACTTGATCAGTAGCTTAACAGAATGGTAGACATCTCAAAGGTACTTGGTTCCTACCTATTTTGTGAAAAATGAAGAAATGGATAGGAGAGAGAAAAGCTGACTTCCCAGAGTTGCTGTCTGGCTGACCGCTGCTAACATACTCTCTCGCTAATCAGCACATGTGTAGCTGTGAACCAGGTGCCACGTGCCATCGCGCAAGCAGGCAGGGCAAGATTTGGAGGAGAAGCCCAAGGAGAGCAGAGCGGCAGGAGACACAGCAGGTCGTGGAATGTGTTGCTATGGGGAAGGTAGGAAAGATGTAAAGCACAAATGTGTAAGAAACCAGTCATAGCTTGGGCTGCAGCTTTGAGTACTGTAATTGATGCTAATGAAAGGTATTATTGTCACTACTCCTATGCTATAAATCATGCCTAATTGCCCTGGTGGAGTGGACCATGTATCTTATTCTGGTAGATAAGTGAATTATATGCCGTGACCTCCTCCCCTCCTGCCACGTGGTTACACCCAGCGTGGCCTTTCTGTGCACAAGCAGAGGTCCAGGGTTTCCCCATCTGAACTGACTCTCATGGATTGTTACCTAATGGGGAGGAACAGCTGGGCTTTCAGGCAAAATAGCACTGGAAAGGGGCTAGTGGTCACCTGGCCTATTCCTCCTGCACTTGAAGGGCACTTAGGAGGAGGGGATGGTATGTGGGCTCTGGAACAGATTTATTGTCCTGACAGCCTGTGTGTGTCCTGTAGGCTGTAAGTTCCTCATCCTGTTACTAAATTGAGGCTGTCATGGTATATATTTCATTACCAATGAGAAAATGGGATAGTGGCTTTCTTACTCTTGGCAGTCAGAGAGAGTGTGATGAGCTAAGTCTTTGACTAATCAATGGCTGAAGCTTTATCTTGAGTTCTTCGATTTCCATAAGCAAGAGACATTAAAAAGGCGCTCAAAGGAAATTCCTATACAGTTTTATCAGCTTTTAAATGGCTGGCTGATGGCAATGAAGTTAAGTGCTATGTTATACTGTGATGTTTTCCTAAAGGATGTGGTAAAGCATCCTCCAGATCCAATCCAATCAGGGGCAGATTTAGTTTGGTTTTGAGACCACAAAACCTGCAAGTAAGAGTTCAGGAATATTTTGAAGTGAATAACAACAATAGCAATCTTGAAATTACCTGAAATAATCTTAAGGCTGATGGATAAGAGCTTAATCTTTATTTCTTCTTAATGTGAAGAGCTTTGAAGGAGGAGGAAAAAAGGATGCTTAGATCCTGTTAATTGAGTATGACAATCAGATCTGGAGAGAAAACTGTATTCTGTCTTGGGAAAATACTAGCCATTTATGCACTGAAATACAAATCTGAGATTTTTTTTTTCTTTTTTTTAATAAAACCCAAGAGAGAATCTACACTAAACATTTACCTGGGACACATTGGAAATCCCCATACCTGTTGCAAATGTCACCTGTCCAATGGATTGAATTGTTTATTCCCCCAGGAATGCTATTAATACCAGGCTGCAGGTTGCTTGGAGTCAGCTGTTTGCACACCCTGCTCTTTCTATCTCTTTTAACTCTGTGGTTTCCAATGAAGGTTTTGTCTGGTTTGCCTCCCCATGCAAAATGATTTTGATAACTGCCATATTTTGCTGGAAATCACTTTGCCAGAAATTCGCAGCCCAGCCTACCAGTGACTTTGCAGACATGTAGCAACATCTAGGTAAGTGAAACTGCTGCGAACTGTCAACACCCTTTACCCACGTAACTTGCAAATGGCTGTTCTTTATCTGGTTTTTGCATGTTAAGCTGCCTGCTGGCAATTTCTAGAAACTATTTTATGTAATAGAAAGGTCTCATTTGGAAATTATCACACTATCCATCTGAGTACTCGGCACTTGCTGATGTCAGAACTACGGTATCTGTAGTTTGCAGATTGGGACATTTATTTTTAGTTCCAGTAATTTTTGGATCTGAATCTACTGAAGTGTTCACAGCAAGAGTGCTAAAACTATCATGTGTTACTTGGTTTCCATCTGAACTTTATAAATTGATCTAAACTTTATAAATTGACTCAGGTTGTTTTGAAACCAGGCCTACAGTCTAAATTTGCTGTCATTGCTGCTCTTATTCTGGCAGAAAGCAATCTTGTTTTTTCTTTTGGTGGAAAGGCCTTCATTCTGGAGTGTGGAAACTGACCCAGGGATATGGGCTTTGGGTCCCCGTCTGTGCCCAGTGATTCCTTCCATTATATATGTACCTTTTGATCTGTCTTCTCTTTCATGTGAGCACTTACAGTTCCTTGTCAGAGCAAATTTTCTCTCAGCTCAGCTGAATAAGGGCCGGACCTGAAGTTCTGTTTCTTTTAAATAACAGCTATGGAGGAGCGTTTGTTGTAAAAAGGAAAACTATCAGAAGCTTATTTTCCTTCCTCCGAAGTGATGTGCGCGAACATCATTTAGAACAGTGTGAGCATCTGTAGTTGCAGTTTCTAAGATGAAGATTTCTGTTCCCAGTACTTATAACCTCAAGATTGATTTTTGTTATATAATTATCACCAATAGTATCTGCTCTTGAATCAAAAAAGATGCTTGTTTTCCTACCGGCTTCTTGTAGCAGTTATAATTAAGTCTGCCCTAATTCTGAACAGTGTTATTCATAATAAAGTAATATTCAGATTCATTCTGAAGATGAGATGTTGAGAAAATTGGATTCTTCTTATGGCACTTTACCTCCTTTTGAGGGCTTCATCACTTCTTAAATTGTTTTAAAGTTGCTCATAATATAATTATCTGCAATGTCAGGAGTAATTGAGCAAAAGAATTACAGAGTGTAGTAGTGTAAATACAGTGGGCCAAATCTGGTGTAAATTGGCATAAACCTCAGTTTTACTGAGTTATACTGATTTACTGCTGCGATGTGGCTTGATATTTCTAAACAGTGCTTGCGCACTGAAATTTGCATATTTGTTGATTAATGTTATAAATCTGATAAACTTGGCAGAGTGTTTTTGCTGAATCATCAGCGATGCTGTCGAATAATATATTAATTGAAGGGGCCTGGGATAGATACAGCAACTTCCCATCTGAGGAATGCCTACTGGCTTTCACGACAACACTGTGAAGCTTGCAGACTCAGAATCAGTACAGCATTTAACTGTTTACCTTTTTTCTCCACTGCTTTAATTCTGATTCTGATGTCGCCAAGGCACTTTCTGGGCATCTGAGGATGGTGTTGGCAAGGCATGACCTGAAATGTAGGTTTTCTTTGTGTTGCTTGGGCTTTACATATTTGCTCGTTACATTTTTTTTCTGAGAACCAATGCACTTAGTGCTTTTTCACTTTATAACTCATTATATAATATAAATAATTTGTTATCCTGACATATCAGCTCTTGTGCTAGTAAAACTGCCCTAATTTCTTACAAAAATTACGCATTGGTATCAACAGAATATAGGCTCCTTAGTTTTGTGCTGCGGCAGAATATCAGCCATATTACTCTCTTTTTTTAAGGTCACTTCACTTTTTTCTGAATTGAAGTTTAACTCAGATTTGTCATGTTCTAGAGCTCGTTCTTTTTGAAGCACTTCTACAATAATTAATGAAAAGTTTATAATAGCATAAATTGATTCAATATATTTTACAAAGATTGATTATTTTTTTTAATTTATTTTTTTTTTCCCAGCGTGGCCGTGTTATGGCTTATACAACTGATTTGTGCTGTTTAAGATTAATGGCCTGGATGATGTGGCACAGTGCACCCTCAGCATGTTCGTAGTTGGGGAAAAAAAAAAAAACAAACAACCAAAACGGTGGGAGTAGTTGGTCGACCAGATGGGTGTGCTGCCATCCTGTGGGACCTCCATAGGCTGGAGAATTGGGCTGACAGGAATTTCATGTGGTTCAGCAAGGGGAAGTACAGAGTCATGCACTGTGGTGGGGAACAACCCCATGCACCAGTACGTTCTGGGGGCTGACTGTCTGGAAAGCAGCTTTGCTGAGAAGAAACTGGTTGTCCTGGTGGACAACGACTTAGACCATGAGCCAGCAATATGACCTTGCAGCAAAGAAGGCCAACAGCATCCTGGTTGGCATTAAGAAGAGTGTCACCAGCAGATCAGGCTTCCCTTCTGCTCAGCACTGGTGAGGCCACACGTGGAGTGCTGGGTCCAATTCTGGGTTACCCAGTAGAAGAGAGACAGGGGCATACTGGAAAAAGTCCAGCGAAGGACCATGAAGACTCTTCTCAATAGTGCCCAGTGACAGGACAAGAGGCAGAGGGCAAAAACTGAAATACAGGAAATAGCATTCAAACATAAGAAAAAGCTGTTTAGTTTGTTGTTTTGGGGTTGGTTTGTTTTTTTTTTTTTTTTTACTGTGAGGGTGATTGGACACTGGCACAGGTTGTCCAGAGAGGTTGTGGAATCTCAGTCCTTGGAGATATTCAAAACATTACAGGACACAGACCCAGGCAACCCACTGTAGCTGACACTGCTTTGAGCAAAGGGGTTGGACGAAATGATCTCCAGAATCCCCCTCCAGCGTCAGCGTTTCTGTGATTCTGTGGTGGGAACAATGAAGCTGAATTATCACCCTGTGAGTGAAATCCTAGTGTCTGATCTGCATTGCGGATCTGTTATCTGCATTGCAGATTTTTGTTGCATCGTCTGCGCACATCTGCTGCATGGAACTCCCTCTGACGTCAGTATGAAGTAGAGGTCTGCAGTGCAGATTCATGACTAGGATTTTTCTCTGGAGAGTTTCCCCATCTGTGTTTGAGACAGAATAACACATTTTAATTTTTTTACTATGTAAACTGAGTATTTTCTGAATTCAGTCTTCCACAGAGAAGTTTATTAGAATGCAAACTTCATCTCCCAATCATCAAAAGAAGGTGGCACTGCGTTCACAGCTCATATAGATGGCAGGAAAGAAGAAACTCATGTAATGAGATACTAATACAGGTTCTCAAATGTAATTTAAATGTGTCTGAACAAGTTTCCTCTAAGAAGGGAGGGGAAGTGTAAATGACAGAGGCAACTTCCGTAGAGAACTGGTGAAAACTTTTTCATCGGTTCATTGTGAGTTGGCTAATGGTCTTAGTGAGATTATTTGTAGCCTTAGAAATCATTAGTACGTTTTCAGGGTCAGCCGAAGGCTTTGATCTGTCTTGAATTGAAGCCTGGTAAGGGAGCTTACTGCTTGTTCCTTCTGCAGAAGCATTTCTGGGGGTCCTGCTGATCTTTCTCTAGGTCTTGAAAAATGTTGCTTAAATATTTATCTTCACAGAGATATTAGACTAAGGTGTCATCTATTTTTAACCAGTACTGTCTACTAATGTTGATTTCAATAGAGAACTTGGCCTGAAATACTCCATGGGAAATTTTCTAATATATTTCCTCTGGCACTGAGATAAGACAAAGTGATAGAAAAGCAAATAAGCGTATTCCCTCATTAACCTTTCAGTTGCTGAATTTATGTCTCTATTGATGTGCACAATGTCATTATACTTTTTTTTTTTTTTTGCTTTGTCAAAAGTCAAGTCATCGTAATGACACTCATCTCTCCCCAAACACTGTATTGGGAACTACCTGTTAAATACTTTCAGTAGCTGGCTTCTAAAATTCTCTGGTTTTTTGCCCTCAGATGTGAGACCAGATTCTCTGCCAGTTTTATCCATGCAGTTTTATTAGAGTACCTGATTTTAGCAGAGCTGTGCCAGTGTATGCCTAAGGCAACTAAGGTGTTGCAAGTTGAATGATATTAGCTAATTGAATGCAATTCAGGTGGAGAGAAAGGTGATGGATCAACCATCCTTCTTTTCTCTTCTGAGTGTCTTCATACTTCTGTGGGAATTTCAGGGGATCTGATGATAGAAACAAAGCACCAAAAGCTAACTTCACTCAAAATCTCAGACAGGTAGCGTGAACAATGTCCGTCTCTGTCTGTTCTTGGAGCAAGATTTATTTTCTGGGGAGGGAGTGGAAAAAACAGGCTTGCTATCTGACCACATTGAGATAAACACTGGCTTTCATGAGCTCTGACAGAAAATGCTGGCTTTTAAGGGCCAAGTATGTGCAATTTTCCAAGTATGCCCCCATGGCTATTGCTCTGGCTAGGCGACTGCATCCATGTTCGCGGTGTTTGACAATCCCAGCACAGAAAGGCTGAGTGCTGTGAGGGATACTTGCTATTCCACGGGTCCTGACTACAGTCTGACTGGATTTGGTGAGCATTTGTGCCATACCTAACTTCTTCGTAACCATGCGGACTCCAGGGCCAGCTGGTTCACATGCAGGGGTCTAGCTCTTGTGCCAGTTTTATGTTGTGTGGGGGTTTTTTGTTGGTGGGTTTTGTTGTGTTTTGTTGTTTTTTTTTTTTTTTCTTTTGATTCTCACTGAACCAAGGCCTGGCACCTTACGCTGTTTCTGGTAGAGTGACACCAGCACCCCACCCTTACCGGACTGGGCTGTGGGCTGAATGAGCTGGCAGAAAGTTTGGAATAGCTCCAGCTCTGGGATGGGCTGCCCAGTCCAGAAGGAGAGGGTTGATATCCTCCTCTGTCTGGACCAAACTTGCGTTACCCTGTGGCCTTCCTAGCTTTGCACCAGCCTGCTCCTGTAGCCATCATCAATGGTGGCTCCAAAGTTGTTGGAGTGTGCAGGTGTGTGAAACCACAGCCACCTGGCTCGTCCTCAGCTTAGCAGTGAAACTAAGAGTCGCCTTCTGACAGAAAGCCATCCTTGGCTGGGTTGGGAATGTCCACGGGATCCCTGTTGTGCATCGTCTGCTGGAGGATGGTGTCCCTTTGTGTGACACTTATCTTGCCGGGATGACTGCCATAAGCATTTCATTTATGGTAGTGTCAGTGATCAAATCCACAATTTCTGCATGTTTTAGGGCTTGTATCTGGCCCAAACTTGTAAGCAGTCCAGTCCCAGGTGTTAGCTTAGTCTTGTGAAGCCCAGTGGCAGTTATCTGATCATAAACATCCTTTTTTGTGTCCATGTTGGGATGACAACATGACTGGTTACTGTGTGGCATTCTTGCATCTGGTTTTCTGGGTCACACTGGCTATAGCATCATGCAGACCTGGCCACATAAATAGAGTGTTTTGGGCGATGCCTTTTCTCCAGGTATACGTTGACTAGTGATGCTTCAGGTGACTTGCATCCGGAAGACGCGTCCAAACTACATATGAATGCAGACTGGAAAGTGCATCAAAAGCCTAACATTTTCAAAGCGTTACTGCTTCTTGAACAAAGGCTGGTGCCAGGGCAGTGTGGACATACGGCCAACTTAGCCTCCAAAGTAGCTTTGACAAGATAGTCTCAATATAACCAATGAAGAGGTTAGAGAGGATTGCTGAGTTCATTTTATATACGTTTCCTGAAATTTTTTCTTCTCAGCTTTACGCTTCTTGGTCATATATTCTTAAAATAAAACTCTTCTGTAAGAAAAAAATTGAAAAATTCTGGCTGTATAGTTTCCAGGCAGCATGGACTATAAAATGAAATAACCCAACTGTATATTTAGAAGCATGCAAGTAAATGTCTTGTAGCTAAGCTTAATATAAAGGTATAGGTAATTGAAAGCAGTATGTTAACGCTGAGAATAATGCTGTGCTTGTTTCCCATTTCACAAGGTACAAAATACACTTCAGTTAAATGAAATTGCAATGCGAATCGTAATTATTTTGTTGTGTTTCTGAGGAAGAAATTAAATATTGGAAATTTCTTAGATCACTTTGGAACTTCTTCTATAGTCGGTGTTCTTTCAACTTTGAAACATTTTCAGCAGAATTTTTTGATGCCTCTTAAAAAAAGTAATGTAGGAGATTAGAAACATTAAAGAATTGCCAATTAAATCAGACTCACTGTTAAAACACAATATAAAAATGCACACTGCAAAGCAGCATGAAAAAAAGGCATAGAAAAATGGTAACATATGATTTTCAGAATAATTTGCTTTGTGGTTTTTACATCCCTGTTTAGTGGTTTGTCATAACCCTTACTGAACAGCAATATAAGGAACCAGCTTTGCAAAGGACATTCCTTACAACAATCTCCTCGGGATACCTATTTTGTGACAGCAAAAATGGGAATGCCATGGAAAGGAAAATGAGGAATGAGAGCGGATGGATAGTGTTCTATATGCGTGCATGTGTAGGCAGGGAGAGCCCGAGGCCATTTCACGAATGTCAGACCAGGATCCTGCTCGGAGATGCTGGTGGTCCTCCAGGATAACTCATTCCCGGATTGGCTACTGTCTTCAAGTGCTCTCTGTGAGAAGCCTGAAAAAGGTGGCATATCTTGGAAAAGCAGGGGGTGTGGTACTAAGTACCTGCTGTTTTCACTGATAGGAGAAGAGGAATAGTGGCCTGTGACAGATTTAAGCCTGCTTTCCTCTCTAGTGTCAGCGAGTGGAAATTTTGCCCCTTTCAGGGCAGTATCATGGGTTGGGACTTATGAACACACGGCAGCAACTCAGCCAGGTGGGAAGCCTGAAAACCTACTGAGGCACAAAACTTAGCCGCTAGAAGAAGCGTTAGAAACTGGCAGTGAAATTTGTCATGGACAGGTCCAGTGAGGAACCTCCACACTGTGGGAGGCGGGCTGCCATGCTGCTCTGAGCATGGAGGGGGCTGATTTTTGACGCTGAGGTCATGCCCAGCTCCTCTTTCATGTGCCACATGTCTGTGACTAGCTGATGAGTGTAGCTGCACGTTATGTATAGGCAACTGGAGATAAAAGGACTGTTTTGCCATTGCTCTACAAAAGCTGTGGACAAGAGGACCCAATGACAGAGGAGTGATAGCTCTGATAAGCCAAACCTCTACACAGTGTCTAAATTTAGTGTTTATCTGACCAGTGGGTAACTGGAAATGCTGTCAAATGGCAGATAAAACCCTAAAAACATGCACTGTGACCATCCTTTTATCATTAGTTGTGAGTAACCACGGGGATAGGGATCTAAGAGGTCTGTTTTTGTTTTCCTGTTGTTCAGTTCAAGAGTGAAATCAGGAATAACTCTAAGTGAGAGCCAAATGGACTCCAAGACTGTAGCTGAAAATAAATTCAGGGACAGAGACTCTGACCTGCTCTATCCACAAAAATAGCAGTGATTTAGAGATCAGTTTATTAACTTAGTGCTTGCATCTATTTAATTGAATTCAGTAACAGATGTGTGCAGCGTTCCCTTTCTGGCACACCTGCGTGGAGGAAGATGTTATCATGCCAATTCAGGCACTCGTGCAGCATCAGGAAATCATGAATACAATGCTTATCATTTTCTTCCTTCCCTTCCAATAGAGGAACATCTGAAGTAAGGCAGAGGGGCATCTTTCCACACTGTCATTCTCTGTATTTCCCTTTCTTCAGCCTGTTTCCGTTGTACTTTAATTTTGTGCAGAAGTGATGGCTTGCTCATGACACCTGACTGACGGTTGTTCTCTCATTTGGCCCTTGTCAGCACAGGAGCAGCCTTACTGTGATTGCTTTACTCACCACGTTAGGCTATCAAGTAGCATTTCTCGATCGTTTATGTGCTTGCAGATTTGCAGTTGTCATTCTTTCCATTTGCCCCAGTTCTCTTTTTTTTGAAGCTTCTGGCACAGGACACAGCCCTCGCTATACATTCAGTAATCCTCTCTGAACCCTTCCCAAAATTCGTCATGGATATTATTCAAGAAAGTAAAGAAAGGGTCAGTGAACAACACTGAGAGAGAAAGAATTAAGTCCTGTCAGTTTATATTTAATGGATGGCATTTTTTTTGATTCAGAATTAAATACGCAAACCTTTTCTCATTTCAGTTCTTGGAAAAAGTTTTGCTGTAGCCCAAAAAATCTGAATTTATTGTTCTCAGGCAAGAGAGGAGTGTTGTTGGTGGGAGAACTGTGTGGGTGGTGTAACACATCCAGCCTCCAGCTCACCTCCCTTTATTCAGATGCCAGAATCTGTGATCAGTTGTGAAACACAAATACAGGCAACTTGTTGTATACATTTTTGTGGCACTTGCAAGATACCTACTGCTACATATTACTCTATTATATTTTGCCACCAGTATGAGATTACTGCTGAGCTGATTCATCCGTGTGGAGAGTGAAGTCAGATATGTAAAAAGGTAGTTATTTGGCATGTGCTTGACTTACTACACCGACTTTTTATGATGTTGTGAGTCAAATTCAGAGTGTTTGTCCTCATCTTCAGTGATCTGGACTTGGATGTAGTTCAAGCTGCAAATGAAGGCTGTGGTCAACAGCCTTCAGAACAGTGGAGCTTTTTCTACAAGTGTGCAAATCTGTGTGGAAAATGGAAGTAATTTTAGCTTTCAAGATTTTTCTGCGTTTTAATGGAATTTTACAATTCTGAACAAAAATCTGGGTACAATCATAACTCTCATAACTCAGTTGAAATCTAAGCATGACTCCTAGGCAAACAATAACAAGAGGAAGTTTGACAGAAACTGGTCCAAACTCATTTGGACCAGTTAGCACGATTAACTTTTTCTTTTTCTTTTTTTTTTT